>WOVY01014975.1:0-112500 GCA_013436015.1 Rhipicephalus annulatus
TGTTTGGTATTGTCCCCATGTGTCAGCTGGTCTACCATGAACAAGGCGTCCTTTTGACACGAATAGTGACCGTTAGGAGCCTTTGAAGAGCTGCGTCGTAAGTAAACCAGGTGGTGGACCATGTATGCGAGACGAAGCATGAAAGGCATCAGTAGGGTGAGCGACGTCTCGTGTCGTATTTGGTGCCACGACTTTGAAAATGCCGACTTTCGTGAAGAGAAACATGGTGGAACGCCACGTTTCTTGAGAAATAAGCGTGAACTGTGACGGCCGAGTGTGGTTGTATGCAGATAGTCGGTAATGAGGAAGTCCTTATCGTAGTCGTTAAAAGGGGCAATCATCTCTTTCCTGATCTTCTGCCATGATTCGTCGTTTTCGAATATTGGGTCAGGTAAAACTTGAATGCCTCACCGGAGAAGTAGTCAGTAAAGTTGATGATCATTTCCCGTTCCGACCATGATGCAGCGGTTGCGTGGTGCTCGAACAGGTCGAACCAGTCCTGTATAGGTCCATCGTCCGCTGCTCCGGTGTACTTGGAGATGGGAAGGTCGTCTGATGGTGCTGTCATAATGCTGGTCTTGGTGCAGTGTTGGGATGTACTTTCCTGGTCCACGTTCGGTCACTGCGTCTTGCTGAGACATTCGGAGATGGTGGCTGGTTGATGAAGTGGCCGCCAGGTCTTCACCATGTCGACTCATGTGACGCTATGATGAATGGAAGACGTGGCCTGGCTCATACCCCATGTTTATTCCGTTCTGCACTTCTCTTCCTCCTCTGCTTTTACCAACCGTCGCTACCACACTCCTTACGTCTCATATATATGTGACGCTACGATGAATGGGCGACGTGGCCAGGCTCATACCCCATGTTTATTTCTACTCTGCACTTCTTCCTTATCTACCTCTACTAACCATCACATGATACGTCACACGATTCCCCCTCCCCCTGAAAGAATGAGCACGTTACAATCAACAAAACAACAAAAAGCATAAAGTGAAGAATGTCAAAATGCACGGTAGTTCGATTTCATAAAGCAGTTTCTTATCTCGCACAAAAGCTTCAACATTCACAGCAGAGGGCAGCTGTCCGGTCAAATATATAGGGTAGCTCTGGTGGACGAGGCTGGCTGTTGCGTTCTGGACAACATAAAGCATGCTTTAAAGCGTGAAATCAGATGGAAAACACCGCCGTTATTTTTACGATGAATGAACGTGGTGTGATGGCCTTGGCCGATGAATGAACGTGGGTGTGGATACTATATATATATATATATATATAAATATATATATGGGATATGGCACAACGGGAGCGTTGTCAACAAGGATAAATATATTTATTTCCCAACAGTTTCGGGAGGGGACCTCCCTTCATCAGGGGATGAGTTATCAGGGGGATGAGTATCAGGGGATGAAGTATCAGGGGATGAGTCCCCTGATGAAGGGAGGTCCCCTCCCGAAACTGTTGGGAAATAAATATATTTATCCTTGTTGACAACGCTCCCGTTGTGCCATATCCCATACCTTCACGAAGGACTAACGGCCCATTGAATATTACTCCCACTATTATATATCTATCTATATATAATATATATATAGCTATAGATATATATATATATATAATATATATCTATTGTGGCATTGGTTAACTTACACTCGTCCTCATCCTGCATAATCACAATACACCATCATCGCTTGTCTCTTTGCCCTACATTGCCACTCTGGGTCATCATCATCGTCATCGTCTGTGTGCTGGCTCTGCCCGTTCGTTTTGCGAGGTCTTTCCTCAATAAACGCTGTCGCAGCCAAGACTACTAAGACTTCATACGTGGTGGAGGTGGATTTTCGGCCCTCTGACCTCCCGCAGCCCGCTATGACCCCTGGAGCTTCGTTCAGGCCGCCGCTTGCGCCCACAGTCAGGCAGCATGTCCCAAGACCGAGCCTGCCGGCACTAATGTCATCAACCACGCACCGCCGCAAGCTGCCCCTCCTACTTACATACACGGACATCAGCGAGAACCCCCGCTCTTCGCTGGTCTTCGGGGAGAAGACATAGAAGACTGGCTTGATGACTATGACCGCGTAAGTGCCACTAATAGGTGGGACGAGGGCCGCCCAAACTGCGTTACGTGCCTTTTTATCTGGTCGGAGTCGCGAAGACATGGTATTTTAACCACGTCGTTGACTTACCCGACTGGGCTACCTTCCAGCAGCAGCTGCGGGCACGTCTTTGGGACACCAGACATTCGATGGCGCCGTCGCGAAGAGGACACTCGATACTCGCCGACAAACATCCCGGTGAATCGTATACTTCATACATCGAGGATGTCCTCCCACTCTGCCCGGCGTGTCAAATCAATTCCATGCCGGAATCGGACAAGTGCGCCACATATTGGAAAGGCATTGGGCCTGTTGCCTTTAATGCCCTCGCTGTGCAAAACCCAGCTACCATCGCTGATGTCATGGCGACATGCCAGCGCCTTGATTGCGCTGGACTCCGTTCGCCTTCAACCAGACATCGGCGACCACCACTCCACGTCAGATGGCCATCTGCGTGACCTCATCCCGGGACATTATACGCGAAGAATTGCGGTCCATGGGCTTCACATCTCCAACACCGCGACTACACAGCCTTTCGGGAATGCCCTTACGTGACATCATCAGGGAGGAACTTACATCCCTGACTGGCTCTGCGCCCGTACAACCACCTGCTTCTCACCCTGTAGCCATGTACCCTCAAGTTGCTGCCGTGCCTCCCAGCGACGCCCAGGCGAACATTGCCACGTCCATCCTGCGCGTCAGTTGCTGCCGCTACCCCGGGTGAACTACCATTCCGTGCCCCCTGACCCTTCGGCCCACCTGACCGTGCTATCTCCAGGTGCCCCGAATGCCTTCTATTCCCCACCGTGGCGCTCGTCTCGCCCTGTATGCTACTACTGTGGCTATCGCGGCCACATATCTCGTTTCTCTTCTCTTTTCTGCCGAAAGCGCCAGCAAGATGAGCGTCGGAACGATGAGCGTGAACGGGATTTGTACAACGGGGCGTCTTATCAAGGTCGGCGTTATTCGTCTCCCCCCCCCGCAACCAGTCTCCATCTCCTCTCGCATCGACTGCACTACGAAACAGCCCGAAACACGAGAACGGAGCCGCTCGCCTTCGCCCTTCCTTCCGCCGTTCCACTCTCCACTTTTCGGGGGCCCCGCCTCATTCACCTCTGATAATTCATTCGGAAAAACTAAGTGATGCAGTTTGTGGATGAAAAACTGCATTCGGAATTAGAAACTGAAATTCCTCCATTAGGCCCGTGTAACATGGTTTCTGTGGAAGTGGAAGGAGTGCGAGTCGATGCTTTGGTGGACACAGGTGCGACATTGTCCTGTGATACGTGCTGATTTGTGTGAGCATTTAAGGAAAGTAATGACGCCTTACGATGGCCCCACGTTAGTTGCTGCCCAGGGGAACGTCATTCGCCCTTCCGCGCTTTGTACTGTGCGTGTTTTCATCGACGGCATCCGCCATCATGTCCAGTTTGCTGTCCTGTCCCGCTGCTCTCACCAACTAATTTTAGGGCGGGATTTTCTATCATCTGCTTCCGCGGCGATTTGTTGTGGACAACGCGTCGTTCACCTCGCTGACACCGACTACATGCTTGACGACGATAATCAGAAGCCACTTCGTCTGGTCGCTGCGAAAGACATCGAACTCCCTCCACTACAAGAGCAAATTGTCAGCATTACGTCCAACGACATCTATCACGGGGATGTATTGGTCTCAACCGTCACCACTTTGCGTTCGCAAAGGTATAGTTCTTCCGTCCGGTGTTGTTCGTTTTTGCAATAGCTCGGCACTTGTCACCGCTGTCAACTCTACACCGGAGAAGATCTTACTGCCACATGGCACTACTGTGGCCCGTGTTGCTGACTTTGAGCCTGTACTCGTCACGCCACTTCAGGCCATCGCATCCAAAGAACCTTGCCTCTGTGAGCATGTTTCTTCCTCCGCCTTAACCACCACTATCAGCAGCGCATTGACATATTCACAGAGGCAGCAGCTGCTCGCATTGTTACAGAAACGTGCAAATTCTTCGATATTTGCTCGTCTAAGCTGGGCCGCACTAATACTACAGCACATCGAATTCAGACTGTTGGGACATCTATTGTACACCGCCGACCCTACCGCGTGTCTCTAACTGAAAAAAAAATTATAGAAGAAAACGTTGCGGACATGCTTAAACGGGAAGTCATCCGTCCCTCATCTAGCCCTTGGTCGTCTCCTATTGTTTTGGCCCATAAAAAGGATGGCTCTGTGCGGTTTTGCGTGGACTACCGGGCGCTCAATAAGATCACACGCAAGGACGTGTACCCTATGCTACGCATTGACGACGCCCTTGATTCCCTACAAGGCGCGGAATTCTTTTCAAGCATCGACTTGCGTTCTGGGTACTGGCAGATTCCCATGCATGAAGACGATAAGGAGGAAAACGGCATTCGCAACCCCGACGGGCTATATAAATTCAACGTGATGCCTTTCGGGCTCTGCAACGCACCCGCGACTTTTGAGCGCATGATAGATACCGTGCTGCGTGGCCTGAAATGGAAAAGTAGCCTTTGCTACCTGGACGACATTATTATCTTTTCGTCAACGTTTTCTGAGCACCTAGAACGATTGGATCAAGTTTTGATGTGCCTTGCCGGCGCCGGGCTTCAAATAAACACCAAGAAATGCTCTTTCGCTAGCAAATCTATCAAGGTCTTAGGACACGTAGTTAGCAAAGATGGCATCCGGCCCGACC
Organism: Rhipicephalus annulatus; assembly: GCA_013436015.1. Taxonomy (NCBI): domain Eukaryota; kingdom Metazoa; phylum Arthropoda; class Arachnida; order Ixodida; family Ixodidae; genus Rhipicephalus; species Rhipicephalus annulatus. The sequence continues at coordinate 4,790 of WOVY01014975.1, forward strand.
CTGACAAGATTTCTGCAGTACTTCACTTTCCGCGCCCCGAAAAACTAAAGGAGCTTCGCAGTTTTCTTGGCCTCGCCTCCTATTTTCGCCGGTTTATACAGAACTTCGCTTCTATTGCTGCTCCATTACACCAACTACTTGCTTCCAACGTCCCCTTTCTGTGGTCTCAAGAATGTCAAACGGCCTTCGACCTGTTGAAGCGGGCACTCACGTCTGAACCTCTGCTCTGCCACTTTGACGAAGCCGCGCCAACTATCCTTCATACCGACGCTAGCGGCCTTGGTATAGGAGCCGTTCTTCTACAACGCGACAAGTCTTCCCTAGAGAAAGTTGTTGCATATGCCAGTCGCGTACTCACCGCTGCTGAAAACAACTACACTATAACTGAGCAAGAGTGTTTGGCTGTGGTTTGGTCGGTCCAGAAGTTCCGTCCCTATCTCCACGGCCGTCACTTCACAATCGTTACGGACCACCATGCCTTATGCTGGCTTTCTACACTGAAGAACTTGTCCGGACGCTTGGGTTGGTGAATACTACGCTTGCAGGAGTACGACTTTGACATAACTTACAAGTCAGGCAGAAAACATCAAGACGCCGATGCTTTATCTCGTTGCCCGCTTCCAACTATCCATATGAGCGTTGGTGAGAACTCAACCGCCACATCTACCAAAGTTCATACGCTCGCATCAATAACGCAACCCTTTTCGGACGACTAGCCAACATTTATCTCCCGCCAGCAGTCCGATTCATACTGCAGACGCATGATGGACCACCTTTCGGGAGTTTCTCATCCACCAAACGCGCGACTCCGTCGTCAACTCCTGCACTTTAAGCTGGACAATGGGGTTCTCTACCGCCACGTCTACCACCCTGACGGTCAGCGCTGGGTTCCTGTACTGCCACGCTCTCTTCGACTTCAGGTGCTCGAAGCCTTCCATGACGACTTGACTGCTGGTCATCTTGGTTTTAAAAAAACTCTTGACCGCATTCGATGTCGTTATTACTGGCCTGGCCTTTCTTCTAGTGTAGCTCGGTACGTCGTTTCCTGCTACCCATGCCCGCGTCGTAAACTCCCCACGTCGGCACCTGCTGGACCTCTACAGCCACTTTCGTGCCCTTCAATGCCGTTCGAGGTTGTAGGTGTTGACCTTTACGGGCCTCTCCCCGTCACATCTGCTGGCAAACGATGGATACTGACTGCCGTGGACCACCTGACACGCTACGCTGAGACTTCCTCTGTTATTACAGGCTCAGCTGTGGAAGTTGCACACTTTATTCTTCACGCAATAATACTGCGTCATGGGGCTCCTTGTGTACTGCTTAGTGACCGCGGCAAAGTGTTCCTTTCACAAGTTGTAAATGAAGTACTGCGCGCTTCTGGAACTACTCACAAGACAGCTTCAAGCTACCACCCTCAGACAAATGGTCTCACAGAAAGATTTCACCGAACCCTTGCAGACATGATAGCCGTTTACGTCCAACCCGACCACAAAAACTGGGATACTCTTTTACCATTCCAGAAATTCGCTTACAACACCGCCGTTCAGCGAACAACTTGCTACTCACCGTTTTACCTCGTCTACAGACGCACCCCGACTACCTTTCTCGACGTCTCCCTCTTTAGCAGCCATGGGAATTCATGTCAGTCTTCTAGCGAAGAATACATTTTCCGCCTGGCCCAGTCTCGCCATCAGGCTAGCATCAATACTGAAGCGAGACAGCACGAGCGGAAGATCATCTATGACGAATCCCACCGCGTTGTGTTTTTCCAACCTGGTGACGAGGTGTTGCTTTTGACACCTATTCGCGCTCCTGGTCTCTGTGACAAATTCCAACCACGCTTCATCGGGCCATACTCTGTTTTAGAACAGACTTCGCCGGTTTTTTATCGTGTGACACCACTCGTCGCCCCAACAGACCGCCACTACCGCAGCACAGAGATTGTCCACGTTTGTCACACGAAACCTTTCACGCGACGTTCCCCGTCACTTTTACTTACGGCAGCCAGGGTGTCCGCTTCCAAGTGGGGGGAATTAGTGTGGGGATTTGTAACTTACATCGTCCTCATCCCTGCATAATCACAATCATCACCATCATCCGCTTGTCTCTTTGCCCTCATTACCACTCTGGGTCATCATCATCGTCATCGTCTGTGTGCTGGCTCTGCCCGTTCGTTTTGCGAGGTCTTTCCTCAAATAAACGCTGTCGCAGCCACGAGTACCAAGACTTCATATTATATATATATATATATATATATATATATATATATATATATGTGTGTGTGTGTGTGTGTGTGTGTGTGACCTATGATGGAATGGATGGTTTGTAGAAGCAGAGAAGGAAGAAGTCAGAATGGAATAAACATGGCGTATGCGCCACGCCACTCATAGCGTCACACGAGTCGACAGGATGAAGACCTGGCCACCACTCATCAACCTCACATCATTCACGAAGCCACCTTCAGTACGCCTCAACTGAATATCGACCACAGAAAAGGAGATCTCAGGCGCATTCAGTTACCGGCACCATGACAGAACCATCGACTGAACTAGACATCCTCAAGCACACCGTATCAGCGGACGACGGACCCGTACAGGACTGGTTCAACCTGTTCGAGCTGCACTCCGCCGCTGCATTCTGGTCGGAACGGAGATGATCATCAACTTCACTGACTACATCTCCGGTGAGGCATTTAAGTTTTACCTCACCCACATCTTTGAAAATGACGAATCATGGCAAAAAATCAAAGAGGAGATGATTACCCGTTTTAACGGCTATGAACAAGACCTGCTCAACGCCAACCATTTAGAGACAACCGCACACTATCGTCCATTCCTTAACCAGTCCTCAACCATTCGAAATCCCAGCGCGAATCGACAACTGCCTCAAGACGAAGTGGCACATGAGTTTACTTACAGAAGGCCATGCGTATATTGGGATGAAGACCTGGCGGCCACTTCGTCAACCGGCCACCATCTTCAAACGTCTCAGCAAGACGCAGTGACCGAACGTGGACCACAAAAATACATCCCAACTCTACACCAGGACCAGCATCATGACAGCACCATCAGACGAGCTTGACATCCCCAAGTACACCGGATCAGCGGACGATGGACCCGTACAGGACTGGTTCAACCTTTTCGAGCTCCACGCTGCCGCTGCATCCTGGTCGGAACGGGAGATCATAAACTTCACTGACTACATCTCAGGTGAGGCGTTCAAGTTTTACCTCACCCACATCTTCGAGAACGATGAGTCTTGGAAAAAGATCAAAGAAGAAATGATCACCTGTTTCAAATAATACGATGAAGACTTGTCCATACCTCATCAGCTGAAGGCTTTTCAACTCAACCATCACAGTTACGCGAAGTCTTCCCGCAGTAAGCGTATTTCCCAAACAAGACTTCAGAGTAAATATTCCACCATTGTACCATCATATGACTCGTCCGAATACACTTCACGCATTACAACACCAACTAAAGACTTGCGCGTCGCATCAAAGAAAGTAATGCCACCGTATGCCGATGGGAATGTAGACCATTTTGCCAAAAGACCGAACTTACGGTTGGATTTTTCACGGGCAATTAAATCGGCATTTCCAATGTATTTACGGCACCATAATACTTCAAGCATTATTGAACAACTCGAATCACTTGATGCTTCGTGTCGCACACATGGCCCACACGGCTTTGGACGCGTGATGGCATATACGCATGACGAGTTAGTAAATCCGCATGAAACCAAACCAGACAACGAATGTTCACAGGAACATCATTTGTTCAAAGTATTCAGCTCAGCAGTTCCACAGACAGAAGCATTCACAATCAGCATCTTGTGAACAAAAGTGTTTTGCAAAAGCGTCGAGTGTTCATCAATGTCAAGATCGAAGCGACGTGAATCCAGTATACATCCTCACTGCCTATAATCAAAAGAAAACCACAGGTGCGACTTCTGATGACATAAGTACTCTTCAGGCAACCAATGAACGGTTTATAAATACAGAAGATTCAAGTGCACAAAACCTGGCACATTGTTTTGCGCCAGAAACAGTTGCATTGGTTGGCGTTGTAGAAGCCTGCGGAGAACTCGCCAACAATCCTGGCGCACCACGATCAACGTCACACCACAAGCAAGTTGACCAAACGAAGAAACTACAACGTCAACGTATACTTCAACATTGTCAACGACGAAAGAAAACGTCGAGTGCACTCTTAAGGCTTAAAGAACATTACAAAAAGGCCAATCGAGGTGGATACATTGTCGACCAAAGATCAAGAATGTGCCTTCCATCAAAATATCTGCGACATCGCCATAGAAAAACCTCCAAAAGCCACAAAAGCACCCCTTGTACTCGTCAGAAACACAGGCAGCGCCCAATCAACCTCGATCAACGCGCACGCAAGCTGCCTGCACGGCCTGAGCCACGACGAAGAATTCGATGCCTACGATATCCGAACTGTCGATTCTGCAAGGTGTTCGAACCTCGTTTGTTCTTCACAAGAATGCCGGCTGCGATTTCCGCTATCTCCACGTCCAAAGCATGCTTGTGTTATCCAGGACGCAACCATCAGCCTCGCTCGCCAGATCTCTTCTTGATATCACCGGACTGCCACACTCTCCCCTCAAGTCTTAGCGACGAAGAAAACAACACGTGCATTTTAAAATTTGTGGAACTACCTCTTTATTTTGACATTGGTGACTTCCAAGCCGCTCCTTGTTTACTTTTTCTTGTTTTTAAGTTGTAACTCATGCCTTCTTTCGGGGGGAGGGGGAATCATGTGACATATGATGGGATAGATGGTTTGTAGAAGCAGAGAAGGAAGAAGTCAGAATGGAATATACATGGGGTAGGCGCCAGGCCACGTCACCCATTCATCATATATATATATGATATTACTACGTTTTGCAGTACAAAAAACAACAGAAATGACTAATAACAAAAAACAATGCATCGAGGGAAAAACACTAGAAGAGTTCAACTTGGAAACATTGAAAACATGAATCAGCGTAACATGTTATGCCCCTTTTGAACAGAATGAGCGAGTTTTGCCTAAAAGAGGCACGAGCGACTGATACAGCGGTACAATCAGTGAATACAAGCAAAATGACAAATTGGCACAATGAGCAAAAAAAATGCGCACAAAGTAATATACAAACGAGCCAGCGCTTAACATAGTAAAGCAATACAACTCCGACACCCCGAAGAATTTAAATGTAGTGCCAATAATAATAATAATAATAATAATAATAATAATAATAATAATAATAATAATAATAATAATTGAAAGGGGGTTTATTGACGGCTGTTGCGACGGTGGTCCTACGAAGAAACACGATCGTGCAAGAGCAACGGTCAAGCAGATGCCGGCGATGATAAGCACGAGCCGAGCGAGCGAAGCCCAGCACCCAGTACCCAAGCGGTGGCGATGTTGCTTGCCAACGACGCTGTTTCTTCTTCACAATTTGCCCCCGCCGAAAAAGAGCCATCCTGGCGACCTAAGAGTCTGGAGGCAGAGGGCTATAATATGGCTTAAGGCGGGCGACGTGGACGATGTCACGTCCACGCCGGCGCATGTCGGCAGATGGGGAAAGTGGCTCGATGAGAAAATTCACCGGCGAGGTTTGCTCCAAAACGCGGTATGGGCCCTCGTACTTTGGAACGAGTTTTGAGGAAATGCCGGGGGTTTGGTAAGGAACAGCCAGCCATACAAGTGATCCCGGGGAATAGCTGGGGCTTTGTGAAGAGTCGGCGTTGTTTTCTTTCTGGCGCTGTTGTTCTCGAGACGTAAAGGTGCGTGCGAGTTCACGGCACTCTTCCGCATTTCGGGCAGCTTCGGACACAGATGGGCATTCGGATGCGTCAGGACGGTATGGAAGGAGAGTATCGATGGTGTGGGATGGTTCGCGTCCATAAAGAAGAAAGAAAGGTGAAAATCCAGTGGTAGACTGTGCCGCGGTGTTGTATGCGAACGTAATGAATGGAAGAATGCGATCCCAGTTAGTATGATCGGATGTCACATACATGGCGAGCATATCGCCAAGTGTGCGGTTAAATCTCTCCGTGAGCCCGTTAGTCTGCGGGTGGTATGCCGTGGTCTTGCGATGAACAACATGACATTCAGAAAGCAGAGACGTGACGACTTCTGATAGGAAGGCTCGACCTCGATCGCTTAGTAGTTCTTGAGGTGCACCATGTCGTAATATGAAGCGATGAAGGATGAAGGATGCTACGTCCCGCGCAGTGGCACTTGGAAGGGCGGCGGTCTCAGCGTAGCGTGTTAAATGGTCCACAGCGACTATAATCCACCGATTTTCATCTGATGTTGTCGGTAGAGGGCCATAGAGATCAATTCCGATCCGATCGAAAGGTTTGGCAGGGCACGGAAGCGGTTGAAGCGCACCGGACGAGTGGAAAGGCGGTGATTTGCGACGTTCACAGTCAGGACAGCCCATAACGAATTTTCGAACGAAATTATACATTCCGCGCCAGTAGAAGCGATGGTGAATGCGTTCGTAAGTTTTGAAAACTCCGGCATGACCACATTGGGGATCGTCGTGAAAGGAGGCGCAGATTTGTGATCGCAAGCTGCGCGGGACAACCAAGAGCCACTTACGACCTTCGGGGGCGTAGTTGCGTCGGTGTAGTAGCCGATCACGAATGGCGAAATGAGCAGCTTGACGTCGGAGAGATCGTGGTACCGCAGTGGTTGACGATCCAGAAAGACAGTTAAAAAGAGAAGCGATCCACGGGTCCTTGTGTTGTTCACTGGTAAAGGAGTCGAGGTCGAGAGATGCGATGGAGATACCAGTGGTTCCGCAGGCCGAGTCGGGAGGTAAAGGCGAACGCGACAGGGCGTCGGCGTCAGAATGCTTGCGTCCGCTGCGATAGATGACACGAATGTCGTACTCCTGGATTTGCAGTGCCCACCGAGCTAGGCGGCCAGAAGGGTCTTTCAATGTGGCGAGCCAACAAAGTGCATGGTGGTCCGTTACTAGGTCGAATGGGCGACCGTACAAATAAGGGCGGAACTTGCGAAGCGCCCACACTAGCGCCAAGCACTCTTTTTCAGTGACGCTGTAATTGGCCTCAGCTTTAGTAAGTGTGCGACTCGCATAAGCGACGACGTATTCGGAGTAGCCCGGCTTGCGTTGGGCGAGAACGGCGCCTAGTCCAACCCCACTAGCGTCTGTGTGAACTTCCGTTGCAGCTGTTGGGTCGAAATGCCGAAGAATTGGAGGAGATGTTAGCAGACTACGGAGCGTGGCAAACGCGACGTCGCAGTCAGGAGACCATGATGAAAGGTCTGCATCACCGCGTAGGAGGTTGGTCAGTGGTGACATGATCGATGCAAAATTTCGCACGAAGCGCCGGAAGTACGAACATAGTCCGACAAAACTGCGTAATTCTTTCAGTGTTGTAGGTTTCGGGAACTCAGCGACTGCTCGCAGTTTTGCAGGGTCGGGTCGAACACCATGCTTGGAGACGATGTGCCCTAAGATGGACAGCTCTCGCGCGGCGAAGCGGCACTTTTTAAGGTTCAGTTGGAGCCCAGCGTTGGTTAAACACGTCAGAACCAGTTGTAGCCGAAGCAGATGCGTAGGAAAATCGGGAGAGAAAACGACAATGTCGTCGAGGTAGCATAGACACACAGACCACTTCAGTCCACGCAGTGTGTTGTCCATGAGCCGTTCAAACGTGGCAGGAGCATTACAAAGACCAAATGGCATTACGTTAAATTCGTACAGGCCATCTGGTGTAATGAACGCAGTTTTCTGGCGATCAGCTTCTGCCATAGGAACCTGCCAGTATCCAGATCGTAAGTCTAAGGAGGAGAAGAATTCGGCTCCTTGTAGGCTGTCAAGGGCGTCGTCTATGCGCGGTAATGGATAGACGTCTTTCCGCGTCACCTTGTTTAATCGCCGGTAGTCGACGCAAAATCGAATCGATCCATCTTTTTTTCGAACTAGAACGACAGGAGATGCCCAAGGACTGTGCGATGGTCGAATAACGCGACTACGTAGCATCTCTTCGACCTGGTCGTTGATGACGTGACGTTCTGCAGCAGAGACACGGTACGGTCTTTGACGCAATGGCTGGTGCGAACCGGTGTCAATGTAGTGGTGCACTGCGGAAGTCCGACCCAATTGCGGCTGAGAAACGTCGAATGAATTCGCGAAGTGCTGGAGGAGATTAAGAAGCTCGGCGCGTTCATGGGCACTTAAGGTGTCGGCGATGGAACTCGAGAAGGTGTCACTCGATGAGCACTCCAGTGGGGAAAGGGCATGAAGTTCGGTCGAGGCGGTACTGCACGATTCGTCTGGCATGTTAAGGAATAAACAGGAATCGAGGTACTCCACTCGACCGAGACATTCGCCGGCAAGTAGCGTAAGCGGTGCAGAAAGGGGGTTGTGGACGAAAATATTGCTTCGGCCCGCAGTGACGTCGAGTGTAGCGAAAGGCAAGGAAACTGCTCTGCGGCTCATGAAAATGTCGGAAGGTGTAAACATTACTGTAGCATCGTTATAGTCATCACAGCAAACCGGGACAACGGCAAGAGAGGCTGGCGGAATTTCAGTGTCCTCACGCACGACAAGTTTTGGCGACCGCTCAAGGGTTTCGTGCAAAGGTTCGTCACACAGGTGCGAAAATTGAACTTCAGCGCGTGCGCAGTCGATGATGGCATGATGATTTGAGAGAAAGTCCCACCCTAGGATAACGTCATGCGAGCACACCGAAAGGACGATGAACTCGACAACGTACATAGAATTTGGATGAATATGCGGGCCGTACAGGTGCCAAGAGGTCGAACTTGTTGTGCGCTAGCTGTACGAAGTGATAGTCCAGAGAGCGGCGTGGTCACTTTGCGTAGGGAGCGGCAGAGCTGGGCGGCTATAACAGAAACGGCAGCACCTGTGTCGACGAGGGCAAAGGTAGAAACACCATCGACAGATATAGCGACGACGTTAGCTGGTGAAGTGCGAGGACTTGAGCATTTCGACGACGGCGCAGTTCTTGCCTCTGGAACTGCGGCGTTCAGTTTTCCCGGTTGGAGGAAGCGGGTCTAGGGCGCATTGGGGACAGTGATCGCCTGCGAGGAGATGGGGAGCGGGGAGAGTGAGTTTGAGGCTGGTGTGACCGAGACTCAGGAAAGTTAGTGCATCCATACTGCGGTGAGGGATAGGGAGCAGGTATGTGCATGGGCTGTGGGTCATACGGTAACGGCCGAGTAGCGTCGCGGAGTGGTTGGAAGCGACGGCGACAATATCGTGCCACGTGTCCTGGAGTACCGCAGGCGTAGCAGATCGGTCGATTGTCAGGAGTGCGCCAGGAATTGCTGACTCGTTGTGCGGCCCAAGGTGTCGAAATTGGGGTGGAGTGGGGAGCGACTGAAGACATGGGTGGCAAATGCTGCTGTCGGGGTCTGCTACGTACCACCTGGGCATACGTAAGGGGCGCGGCCACGGGCTGCATAGCCGGCGCATGGGCAACAGGTATGGCCACAGGCTGCTGGTGGGCAGCGACGGGAACAGCCTGAGCTACCTCTTCGGCAATAACGTCGCGGAGTGGTGAGGGCAGAGGAGAGGACGGCGGCTGCTGCGTGAAGGGAATCAACGACAGTTGCCGAGCTACTTCTTCACGCACAAAGTCTTTAATCTCTTTCAGGGTTGGTGAGTGGTCGGGAACAGAAGTGAGACTGGAGAGCGAGTCGGCGTGTGAGGAAAATGGGCGAGTCAGGGCGCGCTGCTTGCTCAACTCGTCGAAACTTTGACACAAAGTGACAAGTTCCGCAACGGTCGCAGGATTACGGGCCAGGAGCAGCTGATATGCACCGTCATTTATCCCTTTGAGGATGTGTTGAATCTTCTCCGACTCGGGCATGGTGGTGTTCACACGGTTGCAAAGACCAATAATGTCTTCGATGTAGCTTGTGAAAGATTCCGTTGGCTTTTGTGCGCGAGTCCGCAAGCGTTGTTCGGCTCTGGACTTGCGGACTGCGGGTCGGCCAAAAACGTCAGCAAACAAGGTTTTAAAGATGGACCACGTCGTGATGTCAGTTTTTGTGGTTATTATACCACATTTCGGCCACGTCAGTGAGGTAAAAGATGACGTAAGTCAATTTGTCCGCGTCATCCCACTTGTTGTTAGCGCTCACCAGTTCATAGTTAGCGAACCAGTCTTCCACGTCGGTCTCATCAACTCCGCTAAAGACCTTGGGCTCTCGCAAACGAAGAACGCCGGGGTTGCTGGGGGATGGAGTGGAAGAGCCAGGTTGCGCGTTGTTGGTAGCCATGATGGGAGGTAGCGTTCGGTTGCGCAGCTCCAGGTTGAGGTGACGGCGAATGGCAGCACCCAGGTTCAGGCGACGGGGAATGTCAGCACCTCCACCAATTGAAAGGGGGTTTATTGACGGCTGTTGCGACGGTGGTCCTACGAAGAAACACGATCGTGCAAGAGCAACGGTCAAGCAGATGCCGGCGATGATCAGCACGAGCCGAGCGAGCGAAGCCCAGCACCCAGTACCCAAGCGGTGGCGATGTTGCTTGCCAACGACGCTGTTTCTTCTTCACATAATAATAATAATAATATAATATTAATAATAATAATAACAATAATTATTATTATTATTATTATTATAATAATGAATCAAAGGATGGCAGGCAGATTCGCTATCGCATGCATGAATGAAGAAACAGTTGTGCATGATGCAGCTTCATCGGGCAGTGCGTTCCAATTACGTACTGTTCGAGGTAAGGGTGATTTTTGAAAAGTATTTGTTCTACATGATAATTCTTGAACTATCTTGCTATGGTGCGACCATGTTATTCGTGATTTTGATGGTTCAGTATTTTACTTTTATCAATTTTCGGGTTATTGTGCAAGATCTGACAAAATATTTCCAGTCTTTCACAGGCGCGCCTGCGCTTTGAGGTTTTAAAGTTGGAAATTTCCAGGAGGTCCAAGGGGGACGTGTCTCTACAGTAAGGGATGTAAATAAACCTTACGGACTTTCTTTGTACGGATTCCAGTTTTTTAAATGATTGCTAAGGTGTGAGGGTCCCATACAGCAGGCGCGTAATGGGGAGTGCGCGAATATTCGAGTTTCTAATCGAATAATCCAATTCAACTTGCGAATAGCTAGTATACTTGAAGTTCGTAATCATTCCACTGGATGAATATCTGAAGCGCGTCAAAAGGCAGTGGTCGAAATTTACCAGGCTGGGGTGGCTAAAGTTAACTCTATAAGGTGCATACAGAAAGATCTTCCATTGAAACTTTCATCAGTGTACTGGTTAAAAGGCGAGTGGGTGTTTATTTTAGAGGAGAATATGTCATTTCCGCTTGTCATGATTTCAGCACAAAAGGTAACACTGTCGCACTGCTAGCATAAAAAAATAACCAGCACTGAGCTTAGACCTTATAGTCCAGAGGTTCAAAAATGCTTCAATAAGCGGCTGACCCCAAGAAAACATGACACTTTGAAACAGTGAAAAGCGCAAAGAGCTATACTTTATCCAGGTTTCTCTGAAATTGATTTTGCTTTGCAATACTATCCCATTTCTGCCAGTGAGCACATATTTTCAAATGCAGGAAACACCGTAACATTAAAGCGAGAAAGTTCGAAGTAAAGTGACGTACGTGAACTACGTCGTGTTTCTGCATGAAGATTTGCAGTATTGCAGTGGCAGTCATTCACGGCTTATTGAGCTTGAGCACACGAGCAAATTACGTTTTTGTTCTCTCTTTCGAATCTTTAGTATTCAATATTGGATTCAGTATTCGTCAATTTGGCACTATTCGATTCAATTCGAGATGATTTTTCACAATTCGCACACTTTTACTAATAACGAGATAAGGTTAAAAAGCTAGTTAAAATGCCTTGCAGTGAGCGCCCGCGCCTCGAAATAAAAGCTCGCAGGCCGATGAGCCTATAAGCTGCGACTCGGTTGTCCCTTCATATGAACTCAGCGTGTGTGGTTCACTGATTTTCAGCAAGGCGAACCGAGCCAGCAGCAGCAGTTATTACCGGAAGAGCTGTCCCTCCTGACGACCCAGTCGACACACTTTACCTTTTCCGAAGGAGTACGTCATGTCACGTCGTCCGGTAGACACCGTGACGTCGACTCCTCGACCATGCGCTCTTCAGCGGCCCTTCCGCGGCGAGCGAACGAGTCTGCGGACGTCCAGCCGGCCCGGTTCCTTCACGTGAGTGTGTTAAGCTCTCCAAAGCTGCACGATTTAATTGACGGTTATAGTCCAGCGCTGGGGTCTTAGGCTCACTTTCATCAGCGCGTCGCATTCATGTATTGTTCAATTCCGCAATAGGCAAGACAGTGAAGAGGGTAAAGTAGGGGCAATATTTAGCGAGCGTTGCCATCGTAAAAGAAAACAGTTTTTTTGAAATCTCAGGCACATCTCGTTTCTTAAAATCATGTGGCTAAAGTCTAGACGTAATAATAATGAGATCTAACAATCATGCAAAGGAAAGCATAGGGAATGTTATATAAGGCAATTGGCTATGCCCCTGCGACGGGAGGCAGAAAACTGCGTCATTTTTATCTCGTTCTCTTTCATTAACCTCTCTATCTCTACACGCGAAGAAAGAAAAGTGGATGAAAAGGTGGCTTGCCATGGGCAGAAACCTAACCGACACCTTCGAATAACGCGTCCAATGCTCTCCCAACCTAGCTACCCGACGGCTATTCCCCCGTCCACTTTACCGGGTGTATATGTGAATGTAACGTGGGAGCGTCAGTCAGCGCCACCTGCAGCAATGATAGCGAGCGTAGAACACTTTTTCTGCCTGTTTTGGCGTCAAGTAGCACGTGATCTTATTACGAGTTTGCAGCTGACCAATAATCCCTCGCACACTATGAGCCCTGAAGTATATACACTTTTTCCCTTCAGAACCGAGACGTGGATTGTGAATAGCTTTTGTTTCACGCTCATGTTTCAAGGCACGGTAATCACATAGGGTACCGCGCGAAAGCAATGCTTTTGAGCAGTAGCTCACGAACATTCGTATTAGAAAAAAAAACGTGGCTGATTTCCCAATCTAAGAATCGGTATTATATCATGAAAGATAAAAGTGCCTACACAGAGGTAGTTGACCGTTCATTGTGCGCTGTTCCAGTAACAGTTACAAAAAAAAAATGCTAAGTCAAGCGAAGAGTGGCGAGAAGCAGCTCGAAACTTGCAGCGCACGAAATTAGCACACACAGTACGAGCGCGGACTAACAACTGTCACAGCTCGACACTTGAAGCGCGCTGTTCAAACAGAAAGAAAGACGTCCGAAACGAGCTCACAAGTATACGCAGGACAAGCGCGAACAACTTTAACAATCCTTACTACGCAGTGTGTCACCAGCTCGCTTCTTTCGTAAACGTGGCTGAGGCAGCAAACGAAATGACCTTCATCCACTCTCGATACGAGTCTGAGAAGCAAGCGCGGAGACGAGACCACGCTCCGCGGGGGCGGCGCGCGACGACATAAATTTAGAGTGTGCCCAACGCGAGAAAACAGGCTACAGTTTCGGAGCTCTGAGAACCGCGAAATGGTGTATGGTGTACAGAAATGGCTGGCCGTTAACATCCTACGCAACGTATTCGCTCCGTGGCACACTGGTGGTTATATAGCGTTGCGAATCAAGAGGTTAATTGCTGTTTCAACACTGCACGACAGAATCTTTTCCTGTATTTTTTTCCTTGCAATATGTTCGTATATATTATGCAAAGTGATATCCATGATGGATATACGTCAGTGGAGCCCTAATATACCCCGGCACAAAACAATGTCGTGTTAATAAAAAAATATGTGTGTAAACAGTCACGTTAGCGTTGCTGGCCGCAAACGATTGGGTCGAGGGCCGCATGTTTGAAACCCCTTGTGCTTAGCGGAAAAGCGGGATCAAAATGCGCATATGCAATACTCTAAACGCCCGTAGCGTTTACCATATACGCATGCTGTGTTTATACTTTAGCGTGACCTTGTTTCCGTAGATTACGTAGTGCAAATGAAGCACGGCTGCGATTTCCGACAGCCGCTTTGAACTGAAGTTGCTGTTATTGTTCGTACGCAACGAATGACGGTTAAATGAATTTCCTCGCATGCCTTCATATAGCTTCGACAACCAAGTATTACGGATAACTTGGGAGAAATCTTGAGATTGCTGCCCATTTCGAACGTTCCTTAGAGGGTGCCTGGAGTGTACGTCAGGAATAGATGCAAATATGTCTCCACCCTCGAAGTGTGCGGGTGGTTCCACACAAGGTTTAGAGCGTCGAAGATGAGAAATAACGCTACGTCGTTGAAGCATCTTCAGATTCAAAAAAGTGCATGAAATTCCACTCGCAGTGGCGATGGCAATGTTTTGGCTACCTTCCACCAGGGACGAGAGATAAGAGTAAGGCTGAACAGGCTAGCTTAACTTCTCCCGAGTAAACGTCGTATTTGATTCAAGTTATGTCAAACCATGAGCCCTTGAATGCCAGTGTAGTCGATGTGCTCCGTAAGCCACATTATACACATCTTTGACAGTCTTCCCCCTCTGTAAAACTGCCAGACGACTGGAAAATTGCCGAAGGAATACCATTTTTTTAATCCAGAGATAAGAACTCACCTAAAATTATACCGTCTAAACTCACTCACATGCATCTGTTGTAAAATACTCGAGCACATAATAGCTTCTCATGCCTACAGCCACCTCAAGACTAACAAATTCTTCTTCTCTAACCAGTACGGATTCAGGAAGGGCATGTCATGCGAAACACAGTTATTAGAATTCACTGCTGACATTCGCTACAACATAAATAATGGCCTACAGACTGAATTTATGTTTCTGGACTTCGATAAATACTTCGATCATGTATATCTTTGTGGTCTTATTTCTAAATTATCAGCCCTACGATTATACTTCCTTATTTTATCATGGCAACATTTTTTTTTCTTTCGCAAACAGCTTTTAATCATGAATATTTATTCCTATCCCTCTTCCTGTGTCTTTTCTGGTGTCCCACAAAAGAGCGTTTTTTTCTGGTGTCCCATAAGGGCTTATTACTCTTCTACATGTACATCAAATATCTTCCATCCAACATATCATCAATTATCAGAATCTTCGCAGACGACTACATGGTCTACAGACCCATGAAATGGTCTGACGACCACTTCATCCTTCAAGATGATCTTAGTATTATCACTAACTCGTGTAACACTTGGCTCATGACCCAAGATACTATAAATGTGAAGTTGTTTTCTTTGGATGTAAACAAGTCATTTCTAACATCACTTCCTACAAATATCTCGGCGTCTACCTTACACCAACACTTTTTGTCTTTAACACATCACTGCTGTTTCTGCAAAATTTCGCAAACATTAGGCTATTTGCGCCGAAATTTTCTTCAATGTCCCTCTAACGTTCGCAAACGGTCTTACCTAGTCTTTGTCCGCCCACAACTTGAATACGCCTCGTCAGTTTGGTTCCCCCCCCCGCGCTCATTATGAAATATTATGTTTGAAGCAATCCAGAACAGGGCCACCCGTTTCATTTCCAGCATCTACTGGAGTATTTCCAGTGTGACTCAGAATAAACTCGATCATTCACTACGATGGTTATATGTCCATCATCAAGTGTCCTTGTTTTGTCTGTTTCATGAATACATCTACAGTAACAAAACACCATTGTTACAACTAGAACACCCTCTCTCCACATCACGCAGGTTACATAATCATCTCAGTTTCACCAGCATCTTCGGTCACACAAATGCGTTTAACACAGTAGCACAACCGCAAGCCATCCGAGTGTAAAATGATCTTCCCGATGATATCGCCTCTGATGGTGTATAGCCCTAACACGTTTTGACACAAACAGGAGATTTTTTCTTCAATATAGCACTGAGTGATATTTTTTTTTCTTTTTGTTTCTCCTTTATCGTGTAACTCTCAAGCTCTTTTACATTGTAAAGTATTGCGCGTTCTATTTTTCTTTGCGAACTGTCGAATGGACCGAATACACTGTTATTTTTGTACGAAGTCCCCTGTCGTTATTTTTAATGTGCGATGTAGCGTTGTTCTTTATGTGTTTAGTTATGATTTTCATTGTAACCCCCCTTACTCAATGCCTTTGGGCATGCAAGGTATTTTTCAATTAATAAATGTATATCCACACATCTAAATTTACAAAAAAGGACATCAATCCACTTGGTAAGACTCGGCTCAAAGTTAGTAAACGCGTTATAGGCAAAGGAATGCTTCGCACGAAATTGAGTGTTATCACGCTGGAAATCCGCTGTAATTATCAGTTCAGCAGGAAGCGTGTTACAACATAGGGACGTGCAATAACGTATAGAAAATCTCATATTCAGTGCGTGTGCATGTGGTAGTGATGCAGGGCTATCTATAATACTATTGATAAGTCAGCCACTATATATATATATATATATATATATATATATATATATATATATATATATATATTTACTTATTTATTTTTTATTTATATTTATATATAAAGGGAAAGAAATGTATACTTAAGGGGCTCGTTTTTTCCGTGTTTTGACACAATATTAATGGGATCTAACAGACAATCATGCCAAGGAATTTATAAGGAAAGCTATTAGACCGATTGTAATGTGAATATGAAGAAAGAAAAGTGGGTAAAAAGATAACTTGCATTGAGCAGAATATATATATATATATATATATATATATATATATATATATATATATATATATAGAGAGAGAGAGAGAGAGAGAGAGAGAGAGAGACAGTAAAAATATATTGATAGTGCAATAAATAACTAGGTTGATAGTATTATTGACAGTATAAAATCAACCACGCAAACTCATTACTGCACAAACTTTGTTCGCCATTATATGCAACAAGAGGGGCAGGCTGTAAAGCAAACAAGTTTGCATGGTTCTTCTTCTTAACAGGGCTAACAAATGGCAATTAGGTCTAACTATTCACGTGTAACGTAAACGAGGTATTTGCAGTTCGCATTTCTGTTCGATGTCAGATTTATTTGAACTTCGTGGTTCTAAAATAAAAATACAAATAACTGGTATTTTGTTAATTGTAAAGTGTAAGTGGTTACTTTTGCACGGGAATTCATTGGTGCACATAACGTCTGCATTTTAACTAGTGAAATAAATTTTCTTTCGGCAAAATATTGCTCATAAATCTTGTAAACTGATTGTTGCCATAGTAGGCAGTCGCAAATGTTTTTTCGCAATATCGTGGGCAGCAACAGCATGATTATTGACAGCCCTATTGATAGCAATGCCGATAGTTATACTACCTATGGTATACCGACTGTACTATCAATGATACTATTGATATTTTATCGAAAGTAGCACTATCGAGTTTAATTACACGATCAATAGTTAAAAAAATCACAACACATCCGTGCAGTGGATGATGGTGAGTGGGGTGAAGCGTCTGTCCGTGCGTGCGTGCGTAAGTCCGTCTGTCTTTTGTCAGTATTTTTCTGTCTGGCTACGAGCTCGAGCCGCGGCGGCCATCCGCTCCGCTTCGTCGATGCCCCACCAACGAGGCGACGAGCACGAGCCACCACTGTGCTCCACGCCCACCGCTCTACTTTTCTCATGCCCCACCAGTGATCCGCCACTTGCGATGACTATCCAGGAGACTGAGAGAGGTGCCCGTACTCCGCGCATCCAGGTACAGCCCACGCAGCAGCCAATCAGAGAGTAGCAATGCAGCGCCACCTAGGATATCCTCACTCAAGTGTAGTTTGTACCTCTATTAGACAGCTCCATCTAATATACAGTTTGGGAGATACTGCCTTCCTTTTTTTTCGTTTTCTTCTTCTGCCGGTTACGCCTGATGCAGGGCAAGGTTAGACTATGAGAAGCTTCGCCACTAAAAAAACTATTGGCGCAATCAATAGTCTGTTTTCCTGTGTATGCATCACATCACTATATGACGTCATGCAGCACTAGTGGCTCTAATGCTGTAACACAGGTGTCACAATCGTAGAATATGACGCCATGACATAATTATGCAGAATCAAAGACGTCCACAGAAAATTTCAACGTCACCGAAAATATTACATATCAAAACTAATCCAAAGTTAGCACTTAATCTCTGTTTAAGCCGCGTTTTTAATGTGACTACGCAGCAGGAGTAGATACATCCCAGATAAACATGAGGTCAACTGTAGAGGACATGCAAAAAAACACAAAACAATGCATTCTGGCGTATGCATAAAAACTAAACGATGAAAAACACGCATGAGAAAGTATATAAATCATCAAATATTGAACACGTGATACTATAGTGCAGTTATAAGGCACATAAACAGCAACATAAGATCAGCGAAGTGGAAAGCAGTGCGTGACACAGGACAGTGACAGAGACGGACGAAGCGCTGAACTTACAACCCTTGTCAGTGTCCATGTGTCACGTGTTATTTTTATTTCGTTGATCATGTACCAACCGGCCCAAATAGACACTCTTAGAGCAATACAAGGCATTCAAGAATGTTTCTTTGTGTCGGTCGGTCGGTCGGTCTTGTCTTCTTGTCTTCTCGGCATTCTTGTCTTCTCGGGACTCAATTTTATTGAGTCCCGAGAAGACAAGAATGCCCCCGTCATGGGGTACTGTCTGGGGGGCCCACCCACGATGGCACCTTAGCTTCTGGTCGTTTGTGGAGCTGGTGATGAGCTGGAGTCAGTCTTCCTCAGTGGAGGGAACTCTGAGAATTTTATTGAGTCCCGAGAAGACAAGAATGCCCCCATCATGGGGTACTGTCTGGGGGGCCCACCCACGATGGCACCTTAGCTTCTGGTCGTTTGTCGAGCTGGTGATGAGCTGGAGTCAGTCTTCCTCAGTGGAGGGAACTCTGAGCCCTCGTGCTAGTCGTGAAACTGCCACAGCAATTGTTGAAGGGTGCATCTCGGATGACCACAGCGCGGACAGCGTGGGTCTATTCTGTCTATGATTTTTGACCAAATGGACGGAGATGGAGATGTGTTTGTCTATAACATTCGCTGGGTGATTGCCTGTGGTCTGTTTAGTTGTGGTTGTGAAAACAGAAACTTCCGACGTCCCAGTTGATATTGCTTACGGACCTCGTTAAAAGTGAGAAGAGGGTCCCTTCACCACAGCCCTATCTCGGCCTCCGAGTGCCCACTTCCGGAACGGTGAATTAGACCTCGCATCCTGGAATGTGCTATGTCGTTGGCATTCGGGATGGTTTCATGAGCATCACTGCTCACGTGACCAGGGAACAAAGTTAGGTGCTTTTTGTATGACCAAGATGCAGCAGAGAGAACGCGAGCTGGCTTCTTTGCACACCAAGCCTTTTATAAATGCTATTGTGGCGGCTTGCGAGTCCGTGTAAATAGTAGAACGGTTCATAGTGGTCATGGCGATGGCCACTGCCAACTGCTCGGCTTTGTCGGAATCCGAATTTTTAAGTGTAAGTGATGTGAGCAGCTCTCCCTGTAATTAATTAGCTGCTGCAAGAAAGCGACTGGAAGCTGCGTATTGCGCTGCGTCAATGAAGGCGACGTTGTCCTCAATCGTAGCCGCTGTTCTAAGAAAGGCTGTGGCCCTCGCTTTGCGTCTGCCATAATTGTATTGGAGGTGCATGGTTTTAGGTATCTGAGATGCAGAACACATTTCTCTGACTTTAATTGGGAGCGCGCATTCTCTATGTCTGGCGATGGGAGACCGTATACAAATGTGTGCTAGTAACTGTCTGCCAGCTTCCGTGGAAGCCATTCTTGCAACTTGGGTGACCTGTTGTGCCTACACTATTTCTTCAGAGGTGTTGCGGACACCCAGTTCCAATAGATTTTTTGTACTGGTGCTCTTTGGGAGACACAGTCTCTTTTTTATGCACTTGCGAATTATTGATTCTAATCTTGCTTAACCCCCCCCTCCAGTTGTGAACCAGGGCCATGTAGCTAATGTGGCTCATTATGAAGGTGTGAAAGAGTCTCCGAAGGTACTCTTCGGATAACCCCCCTCGTTTGTTGGCCACCCTCGTGATTAACATTGTCATGGAATCAGCTTTGGCTGCCACACGTTCTAACGTGTAGGCGTTACTGCCATCCTCCTCCAGGAACATACCAATAATTCTAACTTTCTTTACGATCGGAATATTGAAGCCGTTTGCTGTGGTGATCGAGATATCGGGAAAACTTTCTTTGCACCGACATGGACGGCCTGAATCCAATTAGATTAAACGGAAGGAGATTCCTCGGCAAATTTAGTGGCCCTCTTGAGGATGACGTACTCGGCGACCTTTCCCACACATGAAGTGAGATAAATCGGCCGGAGCGAGCCAAGCTCCAAGTGTTTCCCAGGCTTCGGGACGAGGATGATGGTCACGTCACGTCACTCCATTGAAATCTCGCTGGTATCCCATACTTCGTTGATTTCATTGGTTAGAAGCTCGATATCCTCGTCAGCTAAATTCTTTCTTTTACTGATCCTATCGGGACCCGGAGCTGACCCGCAGTTGAGCTCGTATAGAACCTCTCGTACCTGTGCGCACGTGAAGAGAGAACCAAGAGGGTCCGTTCCGTTTTCAGGTACAGCAGGGGGGTCGCTATTGTCTGAGCCGGATTCTGTGCAAAGATATCTCGAGGCGAGCTCGTCGGCAATTTGTGTTTCTGTCAGACCAGAGTTCTTTAGGTTGTGGATAAGTCTGGCAATTGTAAGCCGCTGATTGACTTTGGATAGTTTATCCCCCAGTAGATGTTTTAGGAGGTTACACTTCGCACCACTCCTCATTTGCCGATCGACGGCATTGCATACTTCGTCCCATTGCTGTCGAGCTAGCGTTTCACTATGCTCATCTATCTGTCTATTAAGTTCATTTTTTGCGTAGGCGTCGGTTTTTAGCTTCCAGCAGGTGGGCTAATCGACTGTCTATGTGCTCTATCTCTCATTCTGTCTCCCCTTCCTCTGTGAAAACAGCAACGTCTTCTTTAAGGTGAGTGAGTAATTCATTTAACTAACTTATTTATTCTCGTCTTGTTTTCTGATATCTCAAAAGGTTCCAGTTCGTTACGTAATATTTTCTGAGCGATGGTGAAGAGATTCTTATCCCAAGGCTGCTAATGCAGCGATTACTGCTAAGAGTCTCTTGTGTGTTGATCCATACGGGTTCCTCTGCATTGCTAACCATGGTCAAGTCTGGTGTGGTATCCCTGCTAAACGAGTTGCCTATTCTGGTGGGGTATCGTGGATCGGTGACCAACGTGAGACTTGAAGCTGTAATCTGTGCCGCGAGGGTCCTTTATATAGCCCCAATCTTGATGGTGCGGTAATAAAGTCCCCTCCTATGATGAGCGTTCGAACACCTGCAATTTTACACGCTTTCTGGAAAGGAGCATGAAACGTCTCTTTTTTTCGGTTGGTGAGCTGTAAATGTTTAGATGAAAACGGATTGTTTAAGTTTAGCGTTTGGTATGAGCTTGATTATTATGTGTTCAATTTTCAAGTCGGGCCTTACGTCACGACGTAAATATGCGAGATTACTTGAGGCGAGTGTCGCTGCGCCCCTCTTGCCGTCCTTAAAATGCGTTTCAGCACGATAGTCCCGAAGAGCGATAACATCGGTGAGCGTTTCCTGGGGGGAGGATTACTGATGGTTTTTCGGTAGCAGAGCTAAGTAAATGTTGCAATACTGCCTTTCTTTTGCATATCTAACTGGTCGACGTGGGCTTCTACATGAAAATGTCAAGGTAATTAATGCGAAGCATTTCTTTGCGAACTTCAGCGACTTTGAGCGTGTCTATCTATCTATCTATCTATCTATCTATCTATCTACCTATCTATCTATCGAGCCACCTGCGACTGTTAGCTCTCCTGGCCAGTTCGATAATGGTATCGATACCAAACTTGGTATGGCATAATCTGATTGTATGAAGAACATATTTGATTAGTCATAACACGAAAATCATGACATGTACGTCATGAATTTCATGATTTACATTTCAAGGCACTGCAGCTTTTGCAGTGGTTTCGTTCACATGGCATGTTGCAAACGTGGTATGGTATGACATGATTGTATGGCAAAGAGAAGCGACAGACCCCAACATGAAAATCATGTCATGCGTGTCATGTAACAACATAATTACATGCCACGCTCATGATGCGCTCGCGGCCGTTTCGCTAGCGTCACATATACCAAATTTTGCATTACGGTACGTGAATGGATGACGAAGGTATGTGAGTGGTGAACACATAATAATCATGAGATGCGTGTAATGTAACAACATGACTACAAGCCACGCTCATGATACACTCGCAGCCGTTTCGCTTGCTCCACATGTATCAAATTCAGTGTTACGTGACGTCAAAGGTGACGAAGATATATGACAGGTGAAAGCATGACAATCATGACGCGCGTGCCATGTAAGAACGTGACAACATACACCACTCATGATGCGCTCGCGGCAATTTCGCTTGCTTCACATGTATCAAACTCGGTACTACGTGACGCGAATGAACAACATAGGTAAATGATGCATCCAAACATGATAATCATGACATGCGTGGCATGTAACAACATGACTACATGCCACACTCATGATGCGCTCGAGGCCGTTTCGCTACCTTCACATATGCCAAATTTGGTATTACGTGACGGCAATGGATGACCAAGGTATGTGACTTGTCAAGCATAATAACCATAAGATGCGTGTCATGTGAGAACATGACTACATGCCGTAGTCAAGGCGCCAATACATTTTGACATGACGTGGTGCACGTGCTCGCCGGCGTTCATTTCGTCGCGTCACGACGGCGTTAGGACGCCAGGCGTCGGTGCCATATACTCGCAGCCACACGTGGCGCAGCGTTGCTTCGACGCATGCACGTTTCAGCGCATCCAGCATCTCTCAGTTACGAAAAGAGGGAGACGCAGTATTGTCTGGGTAATCCATCGGCATAGAGTAATGTTACTCTATGGCTCCGGCGCGAAATGCAGCACGTCGCATTTCACACCGGTTGCTGTCGGGCCGCGCCGACAGATGCTGGTCGCACCTGGCATCGACTATGAAGTGCTCGCGTTTCGCGAACGTAGCGTCACCGCATGTGCCCAGCGTGCGCACGCGTCAACGCTACGTTGAAGTATATTGAGCTCTTCATGATGCGCTCGCGGCCGTTTTGGTAGCTCCACATATATACCAAATTTGGTGTTACGTGACGTCAATGGATGAGGAAATGTATGAGTGGTACGAACATGATAATCCTGACACGCATGTCATGTAAGAGTTTGACAACATACCATGCTCGTAGCGTGCTCGCGGTTGTTTCGCTAGCTCCACCTATACTAAATTTGGTATCACGTGACATGAATAGATGACGAATGTCAACGACAAATCAAAACATGATAATCACAACACGGTATGAGTCACGTATGGCATCATTTACCTCCACCTCGTAACGTTGTGCTGAGTTTAAAGTGACATATACACATTTCTCATTCATGCTTCGCATATCATCCATTCCCAGTGTACGTGGGATCTGCCAATTTCTTTTTTTTATTTCATCTTTATGCGAGTTCCTCAAAATGTCATCCCCTAAAATCATATTCCTCAATGTTATATCGTAATTTTGGGACGTAAAACCCCGAAATTTATTCTTATATTCAATTTTCGTGTGCAGATTCCCAAGAATCTGCGCGAAAGCATGTCGCCGCAGCAGCGCGAGTTGTACCGGGACTTCCAGCAGGAACCGGGGGGTTTCTCGCCGCTGTACAGCATCCCCCGCGAGAAGATGCACGACGCCGAGGTGCGGGCCTCGCTGCTCGTCTACGTCCGCTCCGTCATCGAGGAAGCTGTCGAGTGCGTCAAGGTCATCACCACTTGCGCCCTCGGGGAGTCGCAGTCGCGGCCCAACACTCTGCACAAGTGGGATCCCAAGGCCAGCGCTCGGAATGTGAGTCGCGTCCACGCAAATCTCTTCAGTTCCGTGTGCTGCACACCTATATGTACACCCCTTTAGCTTGGCTGGAAGGAATATCATCACCTCTAGGCCACGGAAGAATACGTTAGGCACACGGAGGAAAGCCTGCAAGCAGCCGCTCACGTAGTCTATCGCTACGCAGAGTGTTGCGGACTCCAGTGTGTACCAAAGAATTCAGAATTTGTGCATCTTAGAATTTGTGCCTATGGACACAACAAAACTGCGTCTCTCCTTGGCCAGTGGCCCCATACGCGAGTACGCGAGGCTAAAAAAGTTTGAGTTCTTAGATTTTTCATCCACAATCAAAAGGGAGTCGACACAACACTACTAAAGGTACGCAACGTTGGGGACCAAGTATAGGCCGAAAGGTCTGACGCGTCTCCAACAAGGGGGATTACGAAGCAAGGACGCTGGGCGGCTATAGCTCATGCCTTCGTAATCAGCCGATTTTTATACTCGGTCCCCTCTCTCTACTTGCAGACGCATTATGCAGAGAAATTCGAGGCAATAATCCGCAAAGTGATTAAGAGGATACTTGGCCTCCCTGTTACAGCTTCTAACACGAGACTTGACGTACAGGGAGTAGTGAGCACCTTTCAAGAGCTCACGAAAGCACACTTCACGAACCGATGTACACGTCTAACACAGCAAAAGTCGGAACAGCATCTGTTGGACCGGCTCCACTCGAAATACGACTTTCACATGCAGGAGCCGGTACAAGTGCCCAAACACTGTAGACGCGCCGCCACAGTTGGGCCTCTCCCCACAAAGATAAATGCTCGAGGCAAGCTTTTGGCCATCACCCTTCGAACCACCGGCAAATTGAATTACCGACCTTGATGTGCCATCAGTAAAGCTGTTTCTTTCTCTCTCTATCTCCCAACAAATATAGATAGGGAAGATCACAGTGGTCGTCGTTAGGCGAGGGCACGTCACTATGCCAATAAACACAGAGTCTTTTAGGATTTGGCTGGTCTTGTCAGCGGGGAAGGGGGGGGGGTGGTATACGGCAGCGCTAATTTACCAGGAAAAGCAAGGAGATAGACTCACTTTGAAAGCTCCTGGCACAACAGAAGAGGAAGAACTACCTATTGTCCTATAGCTTCCTTTGATCCCCGAAATCAATGTATCATATCAGATTCGTTTGGTGCATGCAGAAATTATGAAGCTCGTTGAATCACACCACAAGCGGGAAGAATAGGGTAGAACTATAGCAACCGGGGGACTGATCCTACTCATGGTTACCTAGCTTGGATTCCAAGCCACCAGGGCCTTATGTGGAATGAAGCCACGAAAACGGCGGCCCAAGCACTCGTTCACCGGCGTTCCATTTAGATCCATAGTACCTGCAACCCGAAGGCGGATATCTGCTCACATTCAAAGATATCACGACCTATTACAGTAATAAGCATCGTCAATAGCCACCTCCTGCAAAGGAGCTGGGGAAGGCAAATTAACGCATCTTGCTGAGACTTTTCACTTTTAATTATTGGGCCCGGCAATCGTGCAACATTTCAGTTCTTCCTTTACTGGCAAGTGCCTATACTATGGGCAAGTGCCTGACACCTGCCACATCGTTCGGGCTTGTCAGCTCAACTCAGCTCTTCCCCCAAACCCTAACCCAACCCGAGAGGAGTAGGAAAGTGACCCTGTTCTGTTGCTCGGACCTTCAGCCCAAAGCGCCCTGGTACGGAGCGGGTAAGCGGGCGACTGTCACCAATGGGGTCCCGAAATAAGGACTCCATTTAAGAAGGAGCCTTTGAAGAGCTGCTCCTCTCTTTTGTTTTAGATTCGAAGCAGCTCTTTATCTATCCGTGTCTCCGCACCAACGTGCCGCACCACGCTCCCCTCACCGCAAGTGATGGGGCGGTGCCAAGTAGGTCAAGCCTTCCCTTGCAGTGTGCGGTGATGGCACTCTCACCTGTCGCGTGCTCGCCACGCGTCATCTTTCTCTCGCTTCACCTTCTGCACCGCAAGCATCGTTCGAGCGCACATTGAGCGAACACTCTTTCATATCGTTTATCTTCGATGGAGAGGACGTCAAAAACCGAAGCTCCTTCACCCGCCGAAACATGCGCCGAAGTGATTTGGCCAAACCCGGCTGTCACCAGCGTTGCGAGGGTTGGCACAGCTGATTACGTTCGCGAATGGTGACGTCACGCCTGCAACACCAACGAGGCGCGAGTCAGAGAACCCGAACGCAAGCGTCGGGAGTGGAAGACTAACCATACCGACGAGGTGCGAGTGAAGGCCGCCGATCGCGTTCGATAATGGAGAAGGCGCGCGGGTAACACCGACAAGACGTGAGCCAAGGAAGCCGAGCGGAAGCGCCTACAGCGGAAGGCCAACGCCAGCAAATCCTCGATGTCGCCGTCATCCGCAACGTCGTTGGCAACGTCTCCGAAGTGCCGCGCGCTCTCCGCTGAAGCGCCCGCCCGCAAGCGCCGGGCTTCGCTGGCCTATCCGGAAGCGTCTCGCCGTCGCTCGCGTACGCACGTCGCGAGAGCTATTCGCAACGCCTCTAGCAACGCCGGGGCCAACTCCCGCTTCCGACAAGACTTCCTCCAAGGTACAGCTTCGGTCACAGTTGCCTCGCGTGTGTCTGTCCGTGGTTCGATGGCCATCTGTCCAATGTCGGTTCCGTCCGCAACCGCAGACAGCTGCAGGCGGCGGCCGAAGTTATTCGACGCGAGTTCGGCAGGAACGACTTCGCGGTCTGCGCTACTTGTAAAAAGTCACGGACGTCGGGCAATGTTCTGACGATGAGCTTCACGCGCGGTTACCGTTATCCGCCCCACCCATCGGATCTTTCCGAGCTCAACCGTCCTTCCAGCAACCGCGTTGACGTCCGTTTTAACCAGGTCAATGCCATGCGCAGCGCTGCTGCTTCGCATCAGGGTTCCCTTCGTGTAGGTTGTCTATAATTTTTTTTCGAAGACGCACAGCAGGAAGTACGTACAAGTATCGATCATTCAGGAATACCAGACCAAACAAATAGCGCTCACGTTTTGAAATTGCTACTAATACTCATACCGTCACTTTGTCATATTTAGCGACCACCTTAGGTATATTGTCTTGGAAGAAAAGAAATACGTATCAAGCATAAGTATAGGCTAGTGTGTATTTTTGTTTTAAACGCCTTTATGGCTGATTGCGCGAAGTGCATTTAGTTGTTTAGTGATAATTTGTGTTAACTTTTGCCTACAGTATACTTGGTTCGTATTCGTTACAGCATGTGATGCGTCTAAAGTTGTACTATCAACAGCCCAAGTTTGCGGGAGGTGGATTCACAACAAATGCAAATTTTTGATATATTAGGGCTTATTGTTTGTATTCTACCTGGTGTCTGCATAGGTCAGAATGCCAAGTGCAGCATGGAACATTTATTTCGAAATTACATTCCCAGAGAAAGTGGGAGTTGAGCTTTATCGAAAATTTCGCGTCTCGCCAACTTTTGCGGTTGTTAGTACGTATGTTGTCTTCGAGGGCAAGCATCATGAAATTACGCGATTCTCTGGCGTCCTGAAATTTCAGCTAAAGGTGCTGGCTAGGCCTGCGCCCAGGGTTGCTGTTGATGGCTACTTTGCGCTAAATTGACTACTTTGCGACCCTTTTGGCGACGCTAATTTCCACTTGGTGCCACGACCATTTTCTGGCTACCCTATAAACGTCTAGTTTTACATAATCAAAATAAATTTATTTATTCATCAACAGTTATTATCCTTTTGA
Organism: Rhipicephalus annulatus; assembly: GCA_013436015.1. NCBI lineage: Eukaryota > Metazoa > Arthropoda > Arachnida > Ixodida > Ixodidae > Rhipicephalus > Rhipicephalus annulatus. Next base: position 32,465 of record WOVY01014975.1, read on the forward strand.
TAATAATGTTCCTATCCAGTTTGGCTACAAATCAAGTTAGGTGATAATATTATATGACATGGCTACTTTTGGTTACCTCTAAAGCTTGAGATTCGGCGCCTTTTGAGGTCTACCCAACGGCAACTCTGAATGCACCACTGTCGGCGTAAGCGTTGCCCTGCAGAGTCATGGTTACCGCAGGTGCCCCCGACACCAGTGCTCAACCTTCCCACGGTGACGCTGGATCGCGTGCGTTCCCGCGAGGATGTAATGGAGACGGACACGACAGCCGGATCGCACGGCCTTCGGCGCGGTGTGCGGTCGCCCAAGCTTGGCTTCTTGGCGCGTCTCATGCCGGGCCGGCAAAGCCAGAGCCACGCGGGATCGCTCAGCCAGAGCGTGTGCGAGAAGGACGACGAGCGCAGTCAGATGACTACGAGCATGAGGTCCAAGCCCTCCAGCTGGAAGACGCTGTCCGTCTTCTCGCAGATCCTGGTGAGTTCACGCGGCTAAGGAGCATCATTCACAAATATTCCGAGTGAGTGTGCAGCCTGGCGCCTCTTCTCGTAATGTGTGATGCTGCAATGTTGCCCACACCCCCCGCCTACTGGCGTACAACTGGCACTGATCTGCGACGGCTAACAAGACTAAAGGACACGTGTTCATAACACGGCTATAGCACAGGCTAACTTTCAGAGCTAGCTGCCATACTGGTTAATTTTGACTGATACTGGCTACATATCACTAATTGAGTGGTAATGTTGCAATATTATTGGGTTGCTGCTGGAATGTGTGAGTTCCCGCCGTAGTACAGTAGTTATGGTAGCCCGCTGCTTACCAGAAAGTCAAGGGTTTGAATCAGGCTGCTGTGATCGAGTTTATGCGGAGACAAAAAGCTATAGTGGTCCAAGTACTTAAATTTAGGTGCAAGTTAACGAACCCCAGCTGGGCGAAATTTTCGGAACCCTTCACTGCAGCGTTCTTATTATATTGTGGTTTCACGTAGTAAAATCTGAAATATTGCTGCGAATTTGGGCACTGCCACCATATCTGCGCTAATTGATGGCAAGTGGTGGATAACATTGGCTATCATACATTACAATGACAATGCTGTCCTTATTCAGTGCCAATTTGATGGTGCCTTCCGCATGTTTATAGTATCAGCAAGTAACAACTGAAGCTCTTTCTCCCCGATTTATTTGTTGTTCGGTATACAGGCTCGTTGTTCTTGGCAAGCAAACTTTCGCTATGTAGTGCGAAACTGTCAGTTGTACATCTTTCCGTCGCAAAAATCACTTGTGCAAGTCCTTTTTGAGCATACAAATACACCCAAATCTGCGCGTGCTGACAGCCTACTTCTAATTACATTACTAAAAAATGTACAGCTGTGTAATTTCTTGAGTGTATCGGTCTAGTACACTCTAGTATCGACGGACGGCTGAGCGCGGATATGGTAGCTTTTAATATTCTCGAAAGGTAACGAGATCTACCGATGTTGCGCAAGCGTACTACACACACTGAACTGCTAGGCCAGTCTGCTCCACTGCTTACTTCATCACATATTTAAGAAATCTTAAACTATCAGTAAACAGCGCTGTACCATGGAGTAATATATAAAAAGCTAAGAGAGGGCACTCCCATAGGACCCTGCAGATCATTTGGTTTCGCAGCGCTCCAGATGGTTGTTCGGAACCTTAGCAGCCTCAGAGATTGGAGAGCACAAAAGAGGATGTCTCGAAGGATAATTTCAAGCGAATACGAGTACTATACAGCCTCCGAGACCGCTTCTGTGTGCATGCTCGCCTCTGAGGCCATACTTTATTTTTTTTCAATACGTGGTTTGCGTGCATCGATCATCTTTGTGTAAGCTGCACCGTCACAGCGGCAAGCATACGATGCCACAGTGTGTCTATTCACACATTTTATATAAAACATGACAATCGTTGGAACAGCGAAAACTTTAATTTCCAAGTGATATTTGTGGTAAGCACATGTCCACTTTGTTTATGTATACTTTGTTTATGTACGAATATATAGGTTTATTGCACTACAAGGCGCGGAATGAAAGCTGCATTGTCACGAGTATAAATTACACACAATAAACATATAGACGACATTATAAGAAGACGCACAGTAAATCTGTGCTGTTTTTGACATGGTCATCATTGTGGAACTAAATACCTGAAAACGTGATCCTCGATTCTTACAGTCGTAGTTCTGGCTGTTTAGAATATTACTGATTGTATCGAAGTGAAATTTACATAAAGAAACCCCTGGATACATGAAAAATAAGTGTTTGTTTTTTATTGACACTGATTGGTAAAAAAGAAACATTTAGAATGCAAGAAATTAAGACAGTGAACCGGCACTTTGAGTGATTTGTAATGAATGAATGAACAACTTTATCCCTATTTAAATAGAAGGGGGCAATTGGAAAGAGTGCGATGGGGACGAACTACTGCAGCCCACTGCAGTATTTGCAGGTATATTGCACGTCAAACTGAACGAACGCGGTTATAGTTGTGCTGACACCGTAACATCATTATCATCAGCCTGACTACGCTCACTGAACCTCAAAGGCCTCTCTCATGATCCGCCAATAAACCCGATCTTATGCTTTCTTCTGCCACGTTATACCTGCGAACTTTTTAATCTCATCAGGCCATCTAACTTTCTGTCTCCCCTTGGTGGGAATCCAGTGAGTTACCCTTAACGAGCAGTGCTTATCCTGTCTACGTAACCAGCCCATGTCCATTTCTTTTTTTCTTGATTTCTACTATGATATCCATGAGCAAGGTCCGAATTTCCTGACCCACGCTGCTCTCTTCTTGTCTCTTAAGGTGACACCTACCACTTTCATTTCCAGCGTTCATTGCGTCGTCCTCAATTTAAGCTTAACTCTCTTTATTAGCCTCCAGGTTTCTGCTCGTAGGTAAGTACCGGCAAGATGCAACTGTCATACAACTCTCTCTTGAAGGTTAGGGGTAGATTACCATTGATGACTTGAGACTTGCTGAATGTCATCTACCCCATCCTCATTCTTCTAGTTATTTTACTGTCATGGTTTGGCAGCGCAGCTACTACCTGTTCTATGTAGACATATACCTTTACAACTTCCAGGGTCTCTCCACCTATCGTAAATTGTTGTTTTCTGCCAAGACTGTTGCACATTACTTTAGTTTTGTGCACAATCATTTTCGGACCTACTCTTCTGCTTTCCATTACATATCAATGCAATGTCTTCAGCAAACCGCAGGTTACTAAAATACTCTTCGTTAACTCTTATCCCTATCTCTTCCACTCTAGGGTCCTGCAAACCTTCTGTAAACACACAGTGAATAACATTGAAGAGATTGTGTCTTCCTGCCTTAAGCCTTTTTCTATTGGGATTCTGTCACTTTCCTTATGAAGACCTATGCTGGCTGTGGATTCGCTGTAAATTCCTTCCAATATGTTTAGTATGGTTAGCCAACGCCTTGACTCCGTAGTGCCTGCATCACTGCTGCTGTCTTGCGTCTCGACTGAGTCAAACATTTTCTCGTAATCTATGAAAATGATGTGTAGAGGTCGGTTGTATTTTGCGCACTTCTCTACGACATTATTTATAGTATGAATATGGTCCTATGTGAAGTAGTTTGTACGAATTCCTGCTTGGTTCTTGGGTTGATTGAACTCTAATGTCGCCATAATTCTATTAGCTATTATTTTGTAAATAGTTTGTAAAGAACAAAGAGTAAACTGATCGGTTTGTAATTTTTAAAGTCCTTGACGTCTCTTTTTTCATGGATTAAAAGGATTTTGGCGTTTTTCCAAGACTCTGGTACGCTTCTTGTCAAGAAACGCCTGATATATAAGGTGGTCAGTTTTTCTAGCACCATTTCTCCGCCATATTTCAGCAGCTCCATTGCTACATTATCCTCAACAGCAGTTTCGCCTCTTTGCATTCATTCGAGGGCTTTCCATACTTCCCCTGTCGTTACTGGCAGGATTTCGAATTTCTCTGGACTGTTATAACTTCTTAAGATATCATCCTTGCTGTTCTTACTTCTGTGCAGCTCTTGGTAGAACTCCTCCGCCACCTCACCTATACAATTCTTATTGGTTATGACATTGCCCTCCTTGCCCCTTAATGAGTACATTTGAATTTTGCTTATGCACAAGTTTATCTTCACATCTTTTAGGTTTCTACCGCTTTTTACAGCCTGCTTGATTCTCTCCATGGTATATCTTCTGACGTTGGCTACCTTACGCCTAGTGATTAGCTTCGAAAGCTTCCCTAGCTCATCTTTGTCAGCTGCATTGGAGAATTCGTGGTTTGTCGCCTCTTAATAGGATCTTTAGTCTCCTAGGATACAACCGCTACCCTACTAATTTGATGGACCGTATGGCACAGGCAAAAAATAAAGCTTATGGACGCTTCGTAAATTCCAAAGTATTCAATAAAAGCCTTCGGCCTTTCGACTGACTGTGCCCCGTCTTGCTCTTTTTGTTGTTTTCACTCTCTCAGCAATCGCGTTAGTTATGAGAGACTGTAAGAGGGGAGGCAACAACTTTCGCATTACAACTGTTGCTATATGCCGCCAGTTCATCACCTACTTAATTGCCGGGAGGGGGTGAGGGAGAGAGGCCATACCTGGCACCATTCTAGGGCGTGGACCGACAAGTGCGAGTATGATAAATGATTGGCTTTTGCCTTAAAATTTTCTTCTTGCGCAAGTCTGGGGAGCAAAATTGTTTGAACCCATCGAAATGGTCGAACATGCACGCTTACTCTGTGCCACTCGATTTCAACCAATGTGCTGAAAGCTTTCTGTGCGCCACAGTATATAAAGTTCTTGTTAATATTTCGTCATCATCGCGTTCCAAGTCGAGTATTTGTCTCATTGCTGCAGAAAAAAAGAGCCGTTGACCGTGAGCGCAAGGTATGGGAGGCTCTGTCCGAATGCCAGTTTGTCGTCGGGCTCAAGTCATTCTTCACCTCGTCACAATGGTAAGACAACGAAGCCAAAACGCGGAGCAAGATCTTCATAACAATTTTTAATAATGCTTATTTACAAGCGTTTATTAAAGGGATACAGAAAAGAAATATTGCCACGCGCTTTATCTGCCAGCGTGAAAGAGGCAGACGAAAACACACTAGTTCTCGTGCTTGTGCCTTTTTTTTTGCTGTTCTGTGTCGACCTCTCTCGGGACAAATTTGACCTTGTGTAGCTGCTTTATAAACATCGCTTACAATTAGAACGTGAGATTTCATTGGTGGAGGTGCTGGGTAGTATATGCAACAAACTCCTCCCAGTATCATAGGAACGCCAGCCGAAAACCGGAGCTTACGCCAGTACACCATGCTAGCCGGAGAATTCAGGGTCTGGCCCCCGACTTTGCACCTTGCTCTACAACTACAACGTCGACAGGTATGGAGGGTGCTACTGCTCCCATCTCTCTCTGCAGCTGCAGCCACTGCAGCTATGTCCACCTATTATACGCTGCAAGAACCGCAGGTGCGAAGTACCTTTCACGGTGGCCTTTTTGAATATGTGGAAGACTGGCTGGTGGAGTTCGAGCACGTTTCAACGGGTGGGACGAAGTGGCGAAGCTCAGGAATGTGTACTTCAGCATTTCGGATGGTGCTCGTGCATGGTTCCAGAATCTCAAGGGCCTCCCATTAAGGTCATGGCACGAGTTCTGTCGCAGACTTCTGGACGCGTACTTGAGCCCTGATCGTCGCAAGTGGGCAGAATGGGCCCTACACTCTCGCGTTCGGATGCGCAATGGAGGTGTTGCCATGTACGTTGAGAATATAGGGTCCGTCTTTTCAATCGAGCCAATCCAAACAATCTAGAAGCCAATAAGCTGCGTCACTTGATGCGCGGCGTGAAGGAGCAGCTCTTTGGTGGTCTCATTCGTAGTCCGCCCAATACGGTTGCGGAGTTTTCTCACTGAAGCCATCGCCATGGAAAAGGCGCTGCAGCAGCGGAACCAGTATGATCGGCCAGTGAATGCTACCTACACCATCGGGCTAGGACCATTTTCGACAGACGTAGAAGTGCTTCGTGAGCTTATACGTTCGGTTGTCCACGACGAGCAGCAACGACTGCACCAGGCGCAGCAGCAGCCGACTACTAGCTGCATAGCCAGCTTCATACGAGACGAAGTCCAGCAGGCGCTCGGTGCACCTCGTCGCGAGACACCTGTTAAGCTTAGCGCGTCACTTCAGCCGTTCACACCTTCAAGTAAATCCCAACGCGTGGCGTATGCCGACGCCCTGAGACGCAACGTGCCGTCGGCGGTGACACCTCCATAGAAGGCGGCTTCCAACACCTCCAGTGAAGGCGGCTACTCACCTGCGCCAGCGCCGATACCCACAGCCACCCCGTATGCCACGCTCCAGTCTGCAGGCGGTGCCTAATGTTTTGAAGACACTCGACCCGTCGCGCGTAAATCCGACATTTGGCGCATGCCCGACGGACGACCGCTTTGCTACACTGTTGTGAGGTGGGTCACGCGTACCGAGAGTATCAGTACCGCCGACTTGGGCTTCTGGGTTTTCCTGCGAATTCACCCCATCCCCGGTTCAGGAGGCGACAAGCCGAGATCCGAAGATTTTCTCGCTCGGCAGCGCATACAACGCAGGCGTCAGTCACGTTCACCATCACCACGACCACCATCCTATTCGGGCAACAGGAATCGGACGTCGCAAGGACAATCTCTGAGCCCTCGCCTGAAAAACTGACTTCAGTGACCTCTCCAGACGAGGCTGCTGATTGTTGACGTGTTGAAGACCTCGACCACCACTCGACGTGACTTCTGACCGACGACGACTTGACGACGCTTGTATCTCAGCCTAGTGACTTTTCTATGACATACTTGTGCTCATCGACGGTCGAAATGTAGCAGCTTTCGTAGATACTGGCGCCGATTACTGGAATATTGGCGGGAAATTGGCAAGTCGACCGAAAAACCTTATCATGCCTTGGAAAGAAGCACACGTTTACTCAGCGGAAGTACGCTTTATCAAGCCACTGGTGTGTGCACTGCAAGGCTGCAAAAACGAGGTTCCACGTTTTTTTTGTTAGCTTATTCGTGCTACGTGAATGTACCCACGAATTGATTATTGGAATGGACTTCCTTCGGGTATACGGTGCCATAATAGACTCGAGCAGACGCTGCTTTTCGTTTTCTACAACCCGCAATACGTTAAAAGATACCCGCCGCGGTACAGCCGTTTTTCGCGTTTCCGACGATAGCGTCAAAATACCACCTCGTGCGAGTATCATGATCCAGGTGACTTCTGAGGGCACAGGTGAAGGTGAAACACTGGCCGAGTGCGACGTCTCTTTGTTACTACCGCTTGGAATACCTGTGGCACAAGGCATCTGTCGGAGCTTCCTTGACGAGCGGCGCATTGAGGCGCTACACATCATTGATATTAAGAATGGTCAAAGTGAGGTCATGATCGCGAATTTCACAAACGAACATCGTCGCCTTTTCCGTGGCACTGCCGTCGCCTACTCGGAAGTCTTGGAGAACGTCATCGAGTGTTTTGCGTGTGATGATAGTAGCTGCAATTGAACAGCCGCAACTGATGTTGACATCAACATTGCGTTATCGGAAGAAAACCAGGAGGCCTTGCCACAGCTGTTACTTGAAATCCAGGTGTGCTCTGCTCGATCGTCATAAGTCAGTCAGACGCCAATCACGCAGCGCAGAATAATCACTTACAATGATGCACGCTACCAACAGCTATACCGTGTCTCGCAAAAAGAACGCCTAGTAATCAATGATCAAGTGAGCAAAATGACTGACGATGGTTTCAGCCTTCTAACAGCTCATGGCCCTCACCGGTCATCCTGGTGAAGAACAAATATGGTACGCTTCGTTTCTGTGTTGATTACAGAAATCTCAGAAACGTAACAAAAAGGACATTTATCCACTGCCGCGTATTGATGACTCTCTTTACCGGCTGCGGCGAGCAATGTATTTTTCTTTCCTTGATTTGAAAAGTCGCTACTGGCAGATTGAGGTTGATGAGCGCGACCGCGAGAAAAAAAAAGAACAACCTTTGCCACGCTGGATGGTCTGTATAAATTTCGAGTGCTCCCGTTTGCTCTCTGCTATGCACCAGTTACCTTCCCGCGCATGATGGACAGTGTGTTAGCCGACTTAAAGTGGCAAATCTGTCTTGTCTACTTAGATGATGTGGTCGTGTTTTGAGCCACCTTCTCCGAACATCTGAATTGGCTAAAACAAGCCGGCTGAGACAATATCTGAAAAGTCGTTATAAACGACTATTCGTAACCTTGCATCATTTACAAAACTGCTTGATCACTTACTTTGTTATAAACAAGTATACGTTATATCCTTATTCGTTATATCGAGGTTTGAATGCAGTATTTTCCTTTTTGGAAACGCTGTGTTATGTTCTCGTGTTTCGCAGCTACGTCTTCGTGGCCGAGTACTATGAAGGATGCACGCTCCAGTCACTCCTCGAAGAAGGCGCCCTGAGAGATGACGTCATTGTGAATATTGTCGCCAACGTCACGTACGCGCTCAAGTACATCCACGACAGAGGTGGGCGGTGCTCTCTAGCCCAACTGTGATTTCATGATCAGTTCTAAAGTGTAGTTCCCATGTGTGGTAAGCGCGATCTGACATTTTTGCGACAAGTGTCATTCTCGATCTTCATGGAAGCGGACGGTTCTGTATACTGCTTGATATGTAAATGGTACCAGAAGTGACTGTAATTGGTATCAAAAACCATTATCAAGTGCAATGGCGATTCATCAGTGAGATTCGAAATAAGCGAACGTGGAGCAAATGACTGAGAAAAGACCTTAGACACAGAGGCACAAGGAAAGTAGAAAAGAAATTAGCATGAACATATAATATGATTGAGGTGAACTAAATGGAACAGTGTTCTGTTGAACCACAGTTTTCCCTGAGCCACAAAATTTTACGCGGGCAATTTTAGATCAATCAACGTTGCTTTGTCTTACTACAGCTTAGCTATTCTGAACGCACCAAATGTCGGGGGTTTGTGTTAGTTTTCCTTAAAAGAGCAGTCGCACAGTTTCGATTGATTGATTTGTGGGGTTTAACGTCCCAAAACCACCATATGATTATGAGAGACGCCGTAGTGGAGGGCTCCGGAAATTTTGACCACCTGGGGTTCTTTAACGTGCACCCAAATATGAGTACACGGGCCTACAACATTTCCGCCTCCATCGGAAATGCAGCCGCCGCAGCCGGGAATCGAACCCGCGACCTGCGGGTCAGCAGCCGAGTACCTTAGCCACTAGACCACCGCGGCGGGGCTCGCACAGTTTCGAGGCGCCCCAAAAGGTATTTTCTTCATCTTCATAGGGGACTCTATCAACGCTTTCCAAACACCAGAACCACACAACACATACAGAATATTTTACTTTGATTTTAATGTTATTCTCGCTCAGCATCTGCAAGCCAGATCCACTGCAATGAACATTATAACTAACTTGTCAATGCATAATAGAAGAGGGGAGTGCTCGTAACAGCGGCAGCATAAATGTTCAGCAAATGTAGGCCAGACATGGTCAAGCCACTTGTGGTGCGGCAATAAGTAGCCTGCGATGTGACGTCAATTAAGAGTTACACTTTTCATTTGATAGTTTGTGCAAGGATATAGTTCCCGATTCCCAGTCAAAAGACACGGGTTTAAATCGCAGCTGTAGATGCCGTTTTTTTTAAGTTTTACACCACTTGTTATGGCGGCAGTAGTTGTTAATTATTTCCTACATATAGCTTCAAATGCTCCGTATTGTTACGAGAAAAAAACGTCAATTATGAAATCTTAATTCGAGTCTCATTTCCCAAATTATCGAAGGTCATACTTCGCGTTTCTGTTGAATAACGCGTGGCGATGCTGCAAATAATTGGGAAACTCCTTATTTCACAAGCTGTTAGACAGATGACAATGGACTCAGACGTCAATTAAATCAAGTCGCTTACACGGCTGTTCTGACACTTGTATTTGAAGGAGGACCGTATCATATATACCATTTTATGTCATCATCAGCGCCTTATGAATGATATGCTGTGCAGACGTGATGTACCGCAACATATCGCCGACAACGATCCTCATCGACATGAGCGGCACCGCACGACTCTTCGACTTCTCCTTCTGCTCGGTGAGGGGCGACTGATAAGTCTGCAACAATGCACTTCGTCATTATGTAACCAGCACAAAATGTTCACAAACTTGGCGGGTCAGCAGGGTTGAAATTTTCACGCGAGCTTTTGATTGTAAGCTGGCTTCGTTCGCAGCATTGCTTTTCTGTAATGCAAAAAAGGCAACATTATAGTAATGCCAGTGCGCACAGTAGTAATCGCAAAACGTACGCTATCGTAAAAGAGCAATTATTGGCAAGCGTCCTTGTCACACACAGGTCCCGTTAATTATGGAGGCGATCGCCGGGCTAATTCCAAGAGCCGAAGTATCGGCCCCCCGAACCGCACCACGAAAGCGTAGACAATTTCAAAGTGGTCCTTATTGGCGCGCCAGCAGACGCCGGCTGTGGCCCAAAGAACAAGTCAGAGCCGAGAATTGATAAACAAACAAAATTATATTCTCAATAATGGCAGATCGAAAACAATACACGAGTATACACACTCCTCAATAGTTCAGTACAATATGTCACCAATCAACCAATGTACTACACAGTAGAATCAGCCACACTCAAAACAACGGACACAGACAACAACTCACACTACAATGCAGTCGCATGCATTTAAGAACCAAGACACTTAAGGACTATTGAGCTAGAAAACCTATTCAGTCCAAAGTCCTTGGAACAAAAGTCTGAATGATACTCTTCCGAGAATCACTCACTCAAAGTCCAGCGTTGTTGTCGTTCCGCAGCCCTCGAAGTTTCTCTTCCAGGAAACCTCGCCGAAGTTTCTCTTCCAGGAAACCTCGCGTCTTCAATTGGCCACTCTCCAAGCTTCAAACTTCTTCGCCGGAAACACGTCGGCTTCACACACGCAGCTGTTGCCACGCGTCTTCGCTCGATAGCGGTAAACTCACGCTCTTGCCTGTAGCTCGAGCCTTCAACCAACCGGTGGAAATCCTCTTCTTCTCCTGCTTTGTCGCTACGGACAAAACCTTCGCCGACTACACGGCGGAATTCCTACGCGCTCTGGCGCTAACTTCCGTCTTCTCCTGATCTCTCGTCTCGGCTGCTCAGTTAAATACCTTCCGCGCGACATTCCAGAAAGTTCTCGTCATGTCCTCGGCGGGTTACGCAGCGAAGGCTGGGGAGAGGCGCGAGACTGTACGGGGGCCGTCCCCGACAGATGACTCAACTCGGTCTGACCACGCCTATTTCCTTCTGGAACTTTCCAGCGCTTGCTCGGCCGCCATTGTGGGGTGAGGAGGTTCGTCGGCGAATCCACGCTTCCGAGAGGAGAGCGCGCGCCCCGGGGAGCCTTGGATGTTTGTTTTCTTTTTTTTTGACCTCGTGGCGTCTCTTTCGCGCGTTATCGCAAGAATTTGGCGGCGCGCCCATTTTTAGCGCTCGTTCTGTGACACTGCCTCCACTTTAAGAATATTATCTCATAATATTCAAAACCACACAAACGAGCGCGAACAGTCACCACACACTCTCACAGACTGTAACACAATCCGTCGCTCATGACACTTCACATTCACAATATATCACTCAATACGATTGGACATTACATTCAATCTCACACACATGAAATATAACCGCAGGTACATGAGTACAACGCTTCATCACACATTCCAAACAATACAAACGTACAAGGTTCTGTCTTTACAACAATTATACAACGCTATACATCACATCACAGCACAGATACTTCGACACTTGGGACACAGGATAACACAACACTAACACAACATATGGCACTCAGCACTGCCAAACACATTCTGATTCGACTTCAGCACTTATCCTGTGTACTTTGAGCGGCGCTTGTGCCCTTTCTTGCGGTGCTCGCTCGATCTCTTCTTGTGTTTCCACGTTCCCTTTCGGCGAGCCCTTTCCAACGATGATATCTGAGGCGGCGTCTCAGCCATCGTTGTCACTTCCGACACCGTTAACGGGTCATAACATTCAGCGGGTCCTGTCTGTTTATTTACCAGCTCGTTCATGTCACGGCATTGAGCTTGGCTGGCCGACTCCGTCATTTTTACACTGTCGGTCGGTTGGGGTCGTGCCGACGTACGTCCAGCTGCCCAGCACGTGAACTCATTCAACACGATCGTCTTATCATTCATGGTCCCTTGCACCGCGGCTTCACCTTGGGCTCGAGTGAGATCCGTCACGGGATGCTCCTCCACTGTATCTCGCGGTCGCTGGGTTGGCGAGGGCTCTATCTTAGGGTCTTCTCCCAAACATTCCGGATCATTCGGTCCTCGCGCCCCGTCGATGTTTCCGATGACAAGGTCGTAAAGGGGGGTCGTCATACATAGAGCGGTAACCTTCCCGCTGAAGTACGGGGTTTCCACCTCAATCTCTGCTTCGGGAAGCATCCGAACCGTACGGTCAATTAGGCAAACCGGTTTCGTTCTGCCTGTCAACTCACTTTCCCGTACCAAATTTCTCCGCACGATAACCATGGAGCTACCGGTGTCTCTTAGAACGGTAATCTTCTTGCCTGCAACTTTTCCAGGCAGCGCTGGCATTCCCTTCGTGACACCGGTTGGCTGTTTTGACATTACAGCACCCACAATAGGAATTTTCTCCCCATTTTTCAACTCTACGAATCCATCAGTGACGGCATTATTATCAGATTTCGGTGCCGCTTGCACGCAAAATACCTGGTGAGTTTGACTCACTTCGTTCCGACAAGCATCTGCTTTGTGCTCCGTCTGACCACACTTAAAACATTTTACTACCGTAGGGCTCGTAAAGATCGTTCGACAGTTTTTCACGCGATGACCCACTTGGTTACACAGAAAACATTGCGGAGCACTCTCCGGTGCACGCTTCTTTTGTTCGGGTGCCGAATTTTTCGAATCTTCGGGACACTCCTTCTTGACCTTAGCCAAATTAGTTCCACTTTGCGCTTCCAAGAATTGATCAGCCAATTCAAGCATGTCTTCAAATGACTTAGCTCTCCTCTCTTTCAAGTACAGCGACAGGCTTGGGTGGCAACTAGTAAGAAATTGTTCTCTAATTAGGAGCTCTCTAAGCTCATCGTACTCCTGCGCTGTCCCTGAAAGTTCAATCCATCTGTCGAAATAATGGCAAAGTCGGGCGGCATACTGCGTAGCCGTCTCACCATCAGCTGGCTTTCCTGTTCGAAATCTGTCCCGGAAACCTTCTACAGTAAACATAAATCGCTTCAGCAAAGCAGCTTTCACCTTGGCATAGTTGGCTGCATCGGTCGGCGTCAGCCTACCGTACACACTGAGCGCTTCACCACTCAAGCAAGTACTCAAAGCAGTTGCCCATTGATATTCCGGCCAATTCTGGCTCTTCGCAATCGTCTCAAATCGGTGAAGGTACGCGTCAAGGTCGTCTTTCCTTTCATCAAACGCCACGAGCAACTTGCTTGGGTTCAAGCGGAAGCCATGATCTTCCCGTTTGCTGCTTTCAACTCTAGGTTGGACGGGAGTTTCACTTCGCTGTTGCAAACCGAGCCGCTCGAGTTCCATCTCGTGCTGCCGCTGCCGTTCCCTTTCAGCCATCTCCGCTTCTCTTTCTTCTTTCAGCTGTCGCTCCTTTGCTTCTCTTTCTTCTCTCGCCCTTTCAGCTGCCAACTTTTCTCTCTCCAACTCCAACTTCAATTGTTGCTCTCTTTCTTCCTTCGCTCTCTCAGCTGCCAACCTCTCTCGCTCCAACTCAGCTGCTCTTTCTTCCTTGGTCCTCTCTTTTTCTTCTTTTTCCTTCTGGGTGACCCACTTCCGTAGTTCGGCGCCAGAAAGACCCATCTTCTCACCAAGAGCGACTAACTTTTCGAGATCCATTGTGTCTCGCAAATAAAACCTTGCCGCGTGCAAAAATTATCTGCCTAAATCAGTCTATCGGAACTCTCTCCTGCACTCGTTAACGAAAACACTGAACAACACACAAAATTGTTCCGATAGCACTATCAACAACTCGAGGCTCTTTCTCACTACTTTGGACACACTGTGCACCAAAAGGTCCTGTCGCGGACGCCAGATTAATTGTCACACACAGGTCCCGTTAATTAGGGAGGCGATCGCCAGGCTAATTCCAAGAGCCGAAGTATCGGCCCCCCGAACCGCACCACGAAAGCGTGGACAATTTCGAAGTGGTCCTTATTGGCGCGCCAGCAGACGCCGGCTGTGGCCCAAAGAACAAGTCAGAGCCGAGAGTTGATAAACAAACAAAATTATATTCTCAATAATGGCAGATCGAAAACAATACATGAGTATACACACTCCTCAATAGTTGAGTACAATATGTCACCAATCAACCAACGTACTACACAGTACAATCAGCCACACTCAAAACAACGGACACAGACAACAACTCACACTACAATGCAGTCGCATGCATTTAACAACCAAGACACTTAAGGACTAAAGAGCTAGAAAACCTATTCAGTCCAAAGTCCTTGTAACAAAAGTCTGAATGATACTCTTCCGAGAATCACTCACTCAAAGTCCAGCGTTGTTGTCCTTCCGCAGCCCTCGAAGTTTCTCTTCCAGGAAACCTCGCCGAAGTTTCTCTTCCAGGAAACCTCGCGTCTTCAATTGGCCACTCTCCAAGCTTCAAACTTCTTCGCCGGAAACACGTCGGCTTCACACACGCAGCTGTTGCCACGCGTCTTCGCTCGATAGCGGTAAACTCACGCTCTTGCCTGTAGCTCGAGCCTTCACCCCTCAGGTGGAAATCCTTTTCTTCTCCTGCTTTGTCGCTACGGACAAAACCTTCGCCGACTACACGGCGGAATCCCTACGCGCTCTGGCGCTAACTTCCGTCTTCTCCTGATCTCTCGTCTCGGCTGCTCAGTTAAATACCTTCCGCGCGACATTCCAGAAAGTTCTCGTCATTTCGTCGGCGCGATACGCAGCAAAGGCTGGGGAGAGGCGCGAGACTGTACGGGGGCCGTCCCCGACAGATGACTCAACTCGGTCTGACCACGCCTATTTACTTCTGGAACTTTCCAGCGCTTGCTCGGCCGCCGTTGTGGAGTGAGGAGGGTCGTCGGCGAAGCCACGCTTCCGAGAGGAGAGCGCGCGCCCCAGGGAGCCTTGGATGTTTGTTTTCTTTTTTTTTCTTTTGACCTCGCGGCGTCTCTTTCGCGCGTTATCGCAAGAATTTGGCGGCGCGCCCATTTTTTAGCACTCGTTCTGTGACGGTCCTACACAAATACGCATGAGACCCATGCACTTCCAAGGGCCGCGTTTCTGCGCACACGACGGCAGTGGGTTCTTTGCGTACAACGCCACCGTCACCAAAATTTGCAACTCGTTACATGACACAGGACAGATTGCATAGATTTGGACAGGACGCAGGACTTGAACTAACTGGTTAGCTGAAGCCAAAGGTTTGTCCTTCATGTGTTGCGATTTTCCTGTCGCTCCCTTATGCTGTTAATCATCCATGAATACCTCATTTCCGCAGCATGGCAAGACGTCGAGCAGTCGGACCGGCTCAATACCTTACATGGCTCCGGAAGTGCTGAGAATGGAAGTATACGGTAAACATGGTGTTTTCTTTCTGTGCAATATTTCTTGAACTCGTACTGTAGATATGCGTGCCTGCCTAGCAGTCTCAATGCGTGTGGAAGCGTGTGATGCATATTGGGTGTAAGATATGTATGGCAAAATTAGTCGTCCTAAACACGATGGAAGTGCGACACAGTCCAGAAAATATCGGTGATGATTGTCTGAGTTGCCGAACACTCATGCCACTCTCAACAGAGTGGCATGAGTGTGCGCATGAGTGTGGCATGAGTGGCAGTAAATGAGGTAAACACCTCATTCACTGCCATGGCGTACTCTGAAAGAGTGCAATCGGTGCATAGAGGATAACGCAGCAAATCTGTTGGGGTGGCTTGAAGCCCTCAAACTACATGCTGGTTTTTGGGATTTCATGAAATAACAAGAAAACTTTGCAAATGTTTTGTTGGGGAAATGGGAAATGTTAGAAATGTTAAGGGTCATGGGCGTCAACAGGTGG
Organism: Rhipicephalus annulatus; assembly: GCA_013436015.1. Lineage (NCBI taxonomy): Eukaryota > Metazoa > Arthropoda > Arachnida > Ixodida > Ixodidae > Rhipicephalus > Rhipicephalus annulatus. The sequence continues at coordinate 48,592 of WOVY01014975.1, forward strand.
TAGAAAAAAGTGGCACTGAACGTTTATTGGATTCTTATTGAAAATTTTAACTAGTCATATATTCTGTGGATATGAGCCTTAACGTCACTGCAAGAAACACTGACACATAGTGCCGCAGTGACAGGCAACTAGTACGACCTTTGACTGCTGTAACGTTGTTTAATTTTGCCATAACTTTGAGGTTGCGCTGGCGTGTCTTTCATGACAACGTGGCGGGTTGATGTTTGATGTTTAATTTCATTAGCAGGCCAACTTGACTGTATAATCATCATGGTTTGCCACACACGCACACACACACTTACACACACACACACACACGCACGCACGCACACGCACGCACGCCCACACACACACACACACACACACACACACACACACACACACACACACAAAGTCAGCTCCGTCACAGTGCGCATTAGTGGTACGGCAAAGCATACTGAAGTCAGAAGGGGCCACTGTCACAAAATATTTTTGAAGACGGATTTGGCAAATCCCAAAAATTGGTTTCAATAACCACTGGTTTCATAAAAAGAGTCATCACGGCGACCTCGGAGTAACGTGTACGCATAAGCTGCGCCATGTACGCTTACCACGCAGATCGCACGTCCGACTACTGGTCGCTGGGCATTCTGACGTACGTATTGTACGTTCGCCACACGCCCATGTCCATCTACTCAGCGAAGACCAACCTGGACCACTGGGCCGACCGAGACTACATGTACCAATGTGAGTGTGGGAAGTCCGTTATTTATAGCAGTTATCCTAAAGCGAACTAATTTTTCTCGTCCAATGATGAGAGAATAGGTATAGATAAGCACCCGTAATGCCTCTCGCTCTTTAGAACCCAGTCATATTTATTTATTTAATTATTTATTTATTCATGAGGGCCCTAGGGCTTTACAAATAGAAGTTTTATGCGAAAAAACAGTTGGTTATTCAAACTACACTGTAAGTAAGCGCAGCCGTCCTGCAAAACAATGCCCTTATAACTAAAGTCATATTACGTATTTAAGAAATGTTTCAAAGAAGAGACTGTGAGTGCACATATGAATGAAACAAGCTGACGTGGCGCTCATTCCTGAGCATATAACGTACTTTAGCTCCTTTGTGCTGAAAAACTGGGCAGCATGCAATTTAGGGCTAATATAAAGCATGCAACCTATGGACTCCATGTCAGTTTTTATTACTTAAGCATAAAAGAAGTCCTGGGAGTTTGGTGCTATTTCAACAATCCACGTCGACTAAGAGTCCCTTTAAGCATGATGCCGACTTCTCCCGTGCCACGTAACCAAAAAAAGTTTCTAAAAAGCGGCGTTCGTATTATACCTGTGTACTTTTTTTTCAGACGCCGAGGTTGTCCCCATTATCCTGCCCAAGCACATGCCTCCGCAAGCGAAAAGCCTCATCAGTGGCCTTCTAGTTGAGGTAATTAAATGCAGCTGGAAACAAAAGGCTGCCGAGGGGTGGTCTTCTAATTTGCACCAAGAGATATATATTTAAGACTTTAGTTGAATGAACGTAGGTTGAACGAACTAAGCTGGTCAGACTGCGGAGTTAACAGATTGTGTTGGCAACTTCGTTTTGATTCAGCGACAGGTTTTCTTTGTTGTAAACTTAATGGTACGACGGAACAAGGGCAGGCAGTCGAGCTGCTTTAGTAGGTCGCCATACTTGCTCGCGAGTCACACTAGCTCACGTACACTTTTAGAACTTGTTTGATGAGTTGGCGCATGTCTTATTGAAGGATATGTGCGCAGAAATCGGACGAACACGGGAAAAACGAAGGAGAAAAATAGCCGGAACCATCAACAGGGAACGTTCTTGAAACAGCCTAATATGAGCTTTTTCAAACGTCACAGGGAAATGGGTTAAGGAGAGAAAGCGAACAAACTTTTACGCACCTCACGCCAAGCAAACCTGCGCAGGAAATTGCCCTCTGTCTTAACCCTTCTCGTTGATGATGAAAGTTTCTAAGAGTCCTCGCCTATACTTAAGTGTTGTTCTTTCCTAAAATCTTATCTTTTTTGAGCATAGGCTCGCATCCTAAGCATGTATTGCAATGGGCTGGTGGGAGAGGGCGTTTCTTCTTTATTTACAACTGACAAGGCATGCTTATTGACGCGCTTGCAATAACGCAGCGTCCCGTTCGTCCCACTTAGGACCTTGCACATTTAAGCGGTATTCCATATACCCCTTCCGTGGCACAGTTTACAAAGCTTTCCGCATAATTCATTCCGCAACCATAGCATTGCGATTCATTTCTACTAATCTTAGAGCAGAATCTGACAAGCTTTCTAAATGCCGAAAAAAACACCTGAACATCATGCCTATTTGCCACTTTTGAGATGCCAATTCTGCTTATGGTCAAGCTCAATCCGGGGTGCGGCGTGACCACCTTTACAGCATATGCGCGTGCCCTCCCCCTCTCTTTCCTCTCCAACGCTGCTCCCTCTCGCGCCTACTAGGGCCGACGCAGGCAGTGACTGCTAGCCAACTCTCGCTCTCCCCTCTCTCGTCTAGGCATCCTTCCCAGTGGCGTTTACAAGCTCATTGCGCATGCGCGCCCCTCCTCTCCTACGCTCCCTTTCTCTGACTTCGCAACATCGACGCCGGAAGCGTCTCTAGTCTACGCTCCCTCCCCCTCTCTCTCCTCTGGACATCCCTCCCCGCGGAGTTTACACCTCTATTGCGCATGCGTGCTCCTTCCCGTCCTTTCATACGTTCCCCCTCTCTCGCCTCGCAACGCCGAGGCAGGCAGCGTCTGCTAGCGAGCTTTTCTTATTGAAAACACTGACTGATTGCTCTGCACATCCGTTCGTGCCCACCAATATATATATATATATATATATATATATATATATATATATATATATATATATATATATATATATATATGGAAATATTATCGCTAGATGGCGTTTGTGGTTTTTGTATAGTTGACAGACAGACGGACGGACGGACGGATGCTTCGCGCCACTCATCATCATTCACTCCGTGGATATGCTCTGAATTTTTTTATGTTCTCTTTATGGTTTCGCGCAAGAAAAAAATTGCCCGCAGCTTCCCTCGGGGGAACACTGAGGAGGATGCGGAAGCATGTAATTGGTTAACGGGTGTTAAATTGCGACTTACTTGGGTCGATGGCTAAATTGGTTAACGTGGTTGTGAAATGGGGTGTTAAATGAGTGAACACGTAGGGCACGTATGCGAAAGGGCGGTGTTTTATTTATTGCGACGAACCAACGGACGAGCGGCAACTGAGCGAGCGAGCGCCGACCTTGAGTATATATACAGCGCGACGGTGCATGTGCTGTCAGCTGTCGAATGTTCTCGAAGGAGAAGCGCGCGCGCGGCACAGATGGCGACGGCGCGACGGCGCATGCGCTGTCAGCTGTCGAATGTTCTCGAAGGAGAAGCGCGCGCGGCACAGATGGTGGGCGACGGCGCGACGGCGCATGCGCGCGCGTCAGCTGTCGAATGTTCGAGAAGCGGTGCGGACGGCGCGGACGGCGCACTACAAGGCGCGAGTATAAGATGCTTCCGCATCTAATATGTTGAACGATTTTGAGTACTTCGTACTCAACTATGGGAGAGCACTGAGCCGTCCCGCTAAAACAGTTTAGTGGCTGGTAACAGAGTTAGACACATGCCTGAATACACAGGCATGGTTCAGTGTGCACCGACGCTCGCGTAGGTTTTAAAGAGCTAACTTTACCGTACAAGCTCATGTTTGTGTTACTGGTTTCCGTACCAATACTTCACCTTCCTGGTGCATTTAATGTGAAACTTTGACCGTTTTAACTCGGACACATGTATGCTTTTGAAGTGCAACAAATAACCTTATACTTGATGAACGCGTGAATATTGCAGTAGCAGAGAACGAGTGATTATTGTATCAGACGTAATGAATTAGCTCAACTAAGGCGGTGCGGACGGTGCGGACGGCGCACTACAAGGCGCGAGTATAAGATGCTTCCGCATCTAAAAAAGATTATGTTTTTAATTGAAGTTTAAAGTCGATAAAAAGGGACCACTAGCGTCACCCAACAGCGAATGTGGTCAATATTGACCATATATTGGTAGAACAAGAAATCCTCGCAGGTAGACTTGTTTTGCTTAAAATCAAACGCGTTTAACCATAATTTATGTTTTATGCACTTGAGGCAGCTTTACGTTGCGCCGAAGGCCAATTTTCGCGCATTGTTTTCTCACGCGTAAAAATAGGAGCCCGGCGGTGCTGCCGGTGGTGAGTTCGCCTGCAAACTATAGTGCCTAGAATATATTCTAGGCATTAAATGCCAACGGCGGAGCAACGCGACCACGGCATTCACCGCCGCTCATGAGAACAACGAAAAAGCGTGTGCCACTGGGGTATTTGTTTTATCAATAGCCAAGCTTGATGAAGTCTGCAAAAACCACACATGGTTTCAGTTTTCGACTCACCACCGATCAGTGTTGTGGGCGTTACTCCCACCGATGGAAGGATACATAACGCGTCCGAAAATTCTGTTTTAAACATTTCTATGCACTTTCCTGAGAAATCGCTGCAAAGTTAGACACTTTCCGCGGTACGCTTTTTAGTGCGACACAAAACAAAAAAGCAATGGAGGACGGTAGACAGTCCACTTAATAGATTATCAGCCATTGCTTCGATTACCTCACTTGGGAACGCGGCCGCTAGAAACCTGCTAACTTGATTATCGAGATTTCCATGCATTGTATGTGGACACCATCTCACTCCCCATCCTGGTTCAACGCCTTGTTCTATTGTTTTGCTACATGTGCTATTGTTGCCTTGTGCTATCGTTTGGATACTGTGCCATTTTGTATCGCATAATTGGACCCTATTTTAGCCTTTGGCTATGGGTCAAAACAGTTTTTTGATCTATCATATTGCAATTGAAAATAAAGTGGCATGATATGAAATGAAATGAAACCAATTTCCCTGTGCCATTTAAAGAAGCTTATATGAGACAGCTTCAAGAACGAATAAACTACTTCATAGCTCACTCTCTTACTGTCTCCTTGGTTTTTCATGTGTTCCACTGATTTCTGTGCACATATCCTACAATAAGCCTACAAATTATATACTGGTTGGCCTAAAATGTTATCAAATGGTGAGAACCACCGCATGTTGTTCGTTTGTCTTTTCTACATGTCCATGGTGCATTATAGCACTAACCTATCTAAGAAGTCAATTGGCAAACGTGATAATAGAGTATTATAGCGAGAGACGAATGGAATGAAAGAATGTTAATAGAAGTGAGAGCGGGTGTTGTTGAGTGTACGTGCTCATGAGTAGAAATAAGCGCAAGTAAAAAATGTAACTTGAAATTGTATGTAACTTGAAATTGCAAGCTGTAGTCTTTACTTGGCATCATATACATAACCTTTTTATGATTACGGTGCCCACTGAATTGGATAATTACAATACCGGCAAATTAAAATATGCTTGATTATTCAGGTAATCTTGTGGCAGTTGAACACAAGGATATAGTGTGTAACATTGGCAGAAGTTTCAGGTGCCTTTATAGCAGGCTGTCAAAAAAAAACACTGACTTCACTGATGTGACTGCACTCACATTTGGCTAATGCATCAGGTAGAAAGAAAAATGTGGTTATGATATGTTGCTGAGGCCACCACAAATCAACAAGTAGTTCAGCTTATGTGATCCAGTGGGCACTACTGTAGCCAAACCAATAATCAAGCCACGCCAAGTGTCCCGCACTTCTAGTGAGGCCCCGCCGATCTAATTGCGACGCGTGGCAGACTCTGAGACTTTCACATTACATTTTGGCCTGAAATGCCTTAAAAGCCTGAAAGTGGGGTAGCACATGTGGTGATCTTTGGGTCTGACTGACAAATTCTTAAAGTAGACTTGGGCATTTTTTGTAAACACAGACATTTAATGGAAAACCAGGGTGATGGCAGGAGCTAACAAAAATCAACTAAGAGGAGACAGTAAAAATATGTGATAAAAAACAACTGCAAAACTAGCTATGCTATAAATGAACACACATTCGAAAAAGCCACCCTTTTTCTTGAGAAACACGTCGCTCTTGTTTCCAGGAGAGGTGTATTAGACTTCTCCCTGTTTGCGAACAGTGTCATGTCATTGCGAGCACCCCACCCACCATCCCCTCCTTGAAAGCACATGCTCGTTGGCATGAAAGTTCCGCTGGCGGCATTTTTCTGCATAGCAGCGTTCCATAGAGTTAATATAACAGAACAGAGCTGCGTGTGTCTGCATTTCTTCGACAGAAGTTATGCAAATCACTACTTTTTTAAAGTCGCAGCTTTTTAAACCAAGGGTCACTGCCTATAGTGCACGATTTGTTGGTCGTAGATGGCAGCCATCTAAAAATATTGTGCTTGTTTCAGTAATTGGTGCTTTGCGAAATACCTGCACGGCATGGATGTGAATGTGCTCAATTTCCGTCGCAACATGTGCACTGTAGTTTTAAACGAAGTTACGTGCATAGTTTCGAACTGTGTGTGAGGTCGCAGATAATTCAGATGTTCACTCACTTTGCGAAATTATGATAGGATATCAATAAAAAATAGAAGAAAAAACCCTTTTGCTGTTGCTAGGCTGGCATTGACAAATCTCCATGAAAATGAAAGTGAAGTTCTATCCTACAACTTTTCTCATAACCCACTTAAAATTTGAGATTTTAAACTCTGTAACTTAATCTCATGTATAGTTAATTGTGTAATTGTGTATTTAGTGTAATTGTGTTTGTAAATGTAAAGGCGCGGAATGAGCACCAAGACCGTGGCTTTCAACATTTGGCAAAGGCTTCTGTGGGGTGTCGAATTGAGAACGTCGCTCTCGGAAAACATTTGACACGGTCGGACCAAACCAGGCATTTAACTGCTTTTACCACCACGATAGTGCGGCGATGGCGTAGTGGTTAGAGCATCCGCCTCGCATGCAAGAGGTCCGTGGTTCAAATCCCGGTACCGCGCAGTTCCCAACCGGATTAAAAAAAAATCCGCGTGTTGATGGAACTGCATTAAGAGCCCTGGGGTGTGGCCTCACTGGCAAAACACCGCCGAGAACGCACTCCCTCACCAGAGAAGGATTGGCCACCCTGGTGCAGTATCTCGCCACTACCTCCCACATGCTTACGTCAGATAACCCACGGCCCTCAGTCCCCAGCAGCTGCGAAGCAACTGACCACGGCGGCGGTCAGATCTGCAACGCAGCAGAAGGTGCTAAGAATCTCTGGATCCGGACAGGCCGCCATTGGAACCTGAACTTGGCAACGTTTAACACTAGAACCTTATCTAGTGAGGGAAGTCTAGCTGTACTATTCGAGGAGTTAGAGGGTGTTAATTGGGATATAATAGGGCTCAGTGAGGTTAGGAGGACAGATGAGGCCTATACGGTGCTACAGAATGGGCACGTCCTTTGCTACAGGGGCTTGGCAGACAGAAGAGAACTGGGAGTGGGGCTCCTAATTCACAGAAACATAGCTGGCAGCATAGAGGAATACTATAGCATTAATGAAAGGGTGGTAGGTATCGTAATTAAACTAAATAAAAGATACAAGATTAAGGTAGTATAGGCTTACGCGCCTACATCCAGCCATGATGACGCCTCAGTTGAAAGCTTCTATGAAGACGTGGAATCGGCAATGAGTAAGGTAAAAACACAGTATACTATAGTGATGGGCGACTTTAATGCAAAGGTAGGGAAGAAGCAGGCTGGAGACCAGGCAGTAGGAGATTATGGCATCGGTACTAGAAACGCCAGAGGAGAGCTACTAGTAGAATTCGCAGAGCGAAATAATTTACGGGTTTTGAATACCTTCTACCGAAAACGAGAAAACCGCAAGTGGACATGGAGGAGCCCTAATGGCGAAAATAAGAACGAAATAGACTTTATAATGAGTACACACCCTGGAATCGTGCAGGATGTGGAAGTGATTGGCAAGGTACGATGCAGTGACCATAGAATGGTACGGTCTCGAATTCGCCTAGACTTGAAGAAGGAACGACAGAAACTGATACGCAAGAAGCCAATCAATCAGCTAGCACTGAGAGGGAAAGTACAGGAATTCAGAGTGTCGCTGCAGAACAGGTACTCGGCTCTTAGTGAGGAAACCAACGTTAGCGTAGATACAATGAATGATAATCTGACGAGTATCATTACGGAGTGTGCAGTGGAAGTTGGAGGCAGGGTAGTAAGACAGGACACTGGCAAGCTTTCCCAGGAAACGAAGAACCTAATTAAGAAGCGTCAAATCATGAAAGTGTCAAGTACAACAGACAAAATAGAACTGGCAGAGCTTTCGAAGTTGATTAATAGACGTAAGGTATGCGATGTAAGAAGGTATATAATGGAGAGAATGGAACACGCTCTGAAAAACGGAGGAAGTGTCAAAGCATTGAAGAGGAAACTTGGGATAGGCAAAAGTCACATGTATGCACTAAGGGACAAAGAAGGCAAAATAACTACCAATATGGATAGGATAGTTAAAATAGCGGAGGAGTTTTACAGAGATCTGTACAGTAGCCGAGACAACCACGACTTCTATACTATAAGAACTAGCAGTAACCCAGATGACACCCCACCAGTAATGATAGAAGTCAGAAAAGCTTTGGAGAGCATGCAAAGAGGCAAAGCTGCTGGTGAGGATCAGGTAACATCAGATCTGCTGAAAGATGGAGGACAGATTGTGCTAGAAAAACTAGCCACCCTGTTTACGAGGTGTCTCCTGACGGGAAGAGTACCAGAGTCTTGGAAGAACGCTAACATCATCTTAATACATAAGAAAGGAGATGACAAGGACTTGAAGAATTACAGGCCGATCAGCTTGCTCTCTGTAGTATACAAGCTATTTACAAAGGTAATTGCTAACAGAGTAAAGAAAACATTAGAATTCAATCAACCATAGGAACAAGCAGGATTTCGAACAGGCTACTCAACAATTGTCCACATTCATACTATCAATCAGGTAATAGAGAAATGCTCAGAGTATAACCAACCACTCTACATAGCCTTCATAGATTACGAGAAGGCGTTTGATTCAGTAGAAATATCAGCCGTCATGCAAACACTGCGGAATCAGGGCGTAGATAAAGTATATATAAACATCCTGGAAGAAATCTACAGGGGATCAACTGCTACTATAGTGCTTCATAAAGAAAGCAACAGAATACCAATCAAGAAGGGTGTAAGGCAGGGGGACACAATTTCCCCAATGCTATTTACCGCGTGCTTACAGTAGGTTTTCAGAAGCCTAGAATGGGAACAGTTAGGGATAAGAGTCAACTGAGAATACCTTAGTAACCTGCGCTTCGCCGATGACATTGCATTGCTGAGTAACTCAGGGGACGAATTGCAACTCATGATTACGGAGTTAGACAAGGAGAGCAGAAAGGTGGGTCTTAAAATTAATCTGCAGAAAACGAAAGTAATGTACAACAACCTCGGCAAGGAGCAGCGCTTCGAGATAGGTAATAGTGCACTTGAAGTTGTAAAAGACTATGTCTACCTAGGGCAGGTAATAACCGCAGAGCCGAACCACGAGATTGAAGTAACTAGAAGAATAAGAATGGGGTGGAGTACATTCGGCAAGCACTCTCAAATTATGACAGGTAGATTGCCACTATCCCTCAAGAGGAAGGTATATAACAGCTGTATCTTGCCGGTACTTAGCTACGGAGCAGAAACCTGGAGACTTACAAAGAGGGTTCAGCTTAAATTGAGGACGACGCAGCGAGCAATGGAAAGAGAAATGGTAGGTGTAACCTTAAGAGACAAGAAGAGAGCAGAGTGGATTAGGGAGCAAACGGGGGTTAAGGATATAATAGCTGAAATCAAGAAGAAGAAATGGACATGGGCAGGGCATGTAGCGCTTAGACAGGATAACCGCTGGTCATTAAGGGTAACTGACTGGATTCCCAGAGAAGGGAAGCGGGTTAGGGGGAGACAGAAGATTAGGTGGGCAGATGAGATTAAGAAGTTTGCGGGTATAAATTGGCAGCAGCAAGCACAGGACCGGGTTAACTGGCGGAACATGGGAGAGGCCTTTGTCCTGCAGTGGACGTAGTCAGGCTGATGATGATGATGATGATGAAAAAGGAGTGAAATTAACGTAAGCCAAGTGTTGGGTGGAGATATATAATACTCGCGAGAACACGGGTGGACTACCCTTGCAGACGAGTATCATCAGGACTATGCATATAGCTAGCAAAAATATCCTATGAGTGCCGTCCGCTGAGGCTGCCCCTATTTGTATCCATGGGCGTTCGCATGCCACCCCCTCCCCGGTCACATAAGAGGTGAGGAGGAGGGGGCGTAAAGTTTTGCTCTATACTTTGATTTAGTACGAATCCTAACAATTCTTGCGGTGCATTCGTGCATTTCTTCCGATGAACCTTCGCCCCCTGATAGGGAACCCCGCACACACCTGTATCTCCACCCTGCCACGCGCGCAAGGACTCATGCACGTACGCTCGCGCAATCATCTCATTTTGATTGGGGGATTTCAATGCCATACACTCTGACTCGATTCCTTTTCTAAACGGCGCAGGTTGCCCGTGTTGCTTTCTAATGGAGTCACGGAAGAGAGAACTTAGCAGCTTTGGAGAATATTCACACCGCAAGAATGATCTAAAAGTGTTGAAGTAATACGCTACTTATCCTCTTATGACGTTAACTTCTTCTTCATGTCACTTTCGGTCAGCTACCTTGCACAATTTTAAAAGCAAGCGAAAGAGTAGCGACGAGATTGCCCGAATCAGCTTGGCATGCCTATGTATATTAGAAGGTTTAGATTTTCTTTCGCACAGAAATTCTGGTAAAGGAAGGACTGTACAATGTACTCAGTGCGGTAACGAAGTCTCTGTGTGTGTACCATAGGGAGAGTAACTTTTCCGCTACTAGCTAAACATTGCCAATTTTGATGTATTACAATTTTTCTTTTAGAGACCACGGCTTCGCCTGGGATGCCGTTCGACGGGCTTCTACGAAATTATGAAGCACCCGTTTTTCCACCACGTCGACTGGGACAGCTTCACCAGGTGAGTGTTATTCGTTGTTATACGGTGCAAGTGCTGTTGGTATATTCATAAATTTATCACGACGGACCAGGGTGGAGAGTATGGTTAGTTTGCATATAAACAAGCATCTGTTATGGTGCAATCAGACTTTGTAGCCTATGTGGGACCAGCGCTGGATAGGTTTGATGGATTGATTTGGATGTACCCTTTAGATCGGGCGGTGGCTAACGCCACCAAGCCGTAATACTTAGTGAACCACAAACTAGATTTATTTCTTTTTTCTTTAATTAGTGAGGTTGAGGACTCGTACTTCGCAGTAAAGGGTTTGATTTTCACTCGTGCCTTGACTTTAGCCGCCAATCAGATAACCTCCTTCTAGTTATTTCTACCCACTTAAAGTCTATTTTGCCCTCCCTGTCCCTAAACCCCAGTGCTTTGAAAAACTCTGCGCCATCATTCTGACTTATAGGGTGGATCCCTTTACAGAACATCATCAAGTGTTCGGCAGTTTCCTCTTCCTCTCCACACGCACTGCATACCGTGTCTACCCCTTCGTATTTGGCCCTATGTGGCGCGCCGAAAAAGAGCACCTGGCGGAGAACAGCGACACAACTCAGCTGCTCGCGCCCAGACGACCAGGCGTGGTGTACCACTCAGAGAGCACGTGCGTGGGCCGCTGCCGTGTTTTATTTAAGAACGAACAGCTCGAAAGGCCATTGGGCCAGTAATGCTTCACTGTGGTTTAGAAAAAATAACTTGGTCCGAAGGCTACACTCACATAAAGACAAAAATAAACGAGGAGAAGCCCTGCAAAGTGGATGGCGTCTATACACTTGGTATTGAAGGGGACAGTGCTGTGCCGTGATGACAACTCCCTCGTCCTCATTTTCTGGTTGCGTGCAGGATTTAGCGCTAATGCTTGTGCTGGCTGACGTGCCCCCTGTGATAGGTCCGCGCTACGACGATACCACGCTGCCAAAATTTGCAGTAAAACTAAACAAAAAAGCAGAGCAAATGGTAGCTGCGTCATTTTTTATGGCATCGTTTGTACGCCCTGTCCGCGGTATCTATGCAGGGGGACGTCGATCAGGCAAACCACTGTGGCAGCATAGCACGTGTGGTGTCGCGCTGCTATTTTTGAGTGCTCAGGATAGATTAGCGACCACCACGGCCACACATTGATGGGGGTGAAATATAGAAACAACGCCCGTGAACAAACATATATGATTGGAGAACCCCAAGTGGTCACAATCTTGACACGCACACTACAGCGTACCTCCAAATGATATCTTGTTTGGCACATAAAAGCCTAGCAATTAAAGATGTTGAACAGACACCTTGGTTTTAAGCCGTCACAGGCAAGCGGAAAAACTGAAGCTGTGTGTTAGGCGAACTAAACGACGAGTGAAAATCGAAATACATTCGATGCTTCTCTAGCAAGGCATAAATTTTGATGTCACTTTGCCACGGCAGCCAGCGAGAAAAATGCTTACCGCGTCGCCTGACTCCAAAAATCTAAGCTTCGGGTAGTCTGCTGCTTTGTTCGTAACAAGAACCCTGTCTTTTGCACGAAGTTAAACGGAGGCATCTCAGCACCGAGTGTTCACCACGAGAGTATTTTTATAGCAGTTCAGAGACGTTGGCGAACGTGGCCCCGCACAAGTTCTGTGGACAAGGCAGGTTTCCTTTACACAGAACTCTTTAAAAATATAAAAATAATAAAAAATAGTAGCTGCCTATTGCATTATTCCCTTCACGTAGGAGATCCGATGGAGTTTAGCGGTTGTGGTCAGATGAATGCATGCATGGAAACGTTGTTAGTCCTGAAGTGCACGATTCAACGCTCTGCAGTCAGATAAAAAAAAGTTTACATATGCCGCATGTTGCATAATACGCTCGTTCTATTTCCGGCAAAACGCCGTTTAAACTCGACTGTTTGGCCCTAGTGTTCACTGGTGGCCGTCTTCACTACCGAATAAACATAGCAGAAACCTGTCATTCGGTTCATAAACGAGCCCGACAGCACTAGACGGGAGAGCGAGAGCAGAATTTCGCTCGTTTTTCCGCTTGAATGCAACGCCACCTCCTCTTCCTACGTCCTCCCTGAACTCTGTACGTTTCCACTCTATTTATATACTGTTGCACTTGCATACGCAGCAGTACCGCCAGAGCCCTTTGGTTTTGTTTCGGTGATGCGTGCCCGCACCGCCTCTACGAGCCACCACTCCCATCTGCGGAAGCAGCTGAGAAGTGCGCGCTTTGAGCGCTAGGGTGGTCGTGGAAACTACAGCGCTGGTTCCTTATAGGCTTTCAAGCATGGAGGAAGAAAACAACTTAGGAGATTCTCTGACATTTATTTATTTATTTATTTATTAGAATACCCTCAGGGCCCGTAGGGCACTACAGAGGGGGTGGGTACAACATTTATAACACACAAGAAAAAAAAGACAAAATAAAGAAACAAGTGTCAGATGCGCAAATCAGGAAGGCAACATAAGTCATCTAAAATGTATAAGTAAGAATTGAAGCACATACAAGACAAAGATAGATAATGGAAACTGCGTATAGTTACAAGCATTGCTGAGAAATTGCAGTCTTGAATAACAAAGGGTCTGTTATTGTTACAACGGAAGAGAAGAGGGACATTACTGATTGTGAAGCCATGGTGAAGCCGGAAGTCGGCCATATTGACTGGGCAAATTCTCCTCTCTTGTTTACATCCGAATGTAAAGGAGAAGGCGTGAACCTCTTTCCGGCTCGGAAAGCACGTGGCGGCACAGCGGGCCTGTCGTGACGATCCGAAACCATTGAAACGGGGCTCAACGCTCTGGGCCTGCTTCACACCTTCGGTGAAATCATTTCGTCCGGGTATTAGCAGCGAGTAACAGCTCGCCGACAATGCAGCAAGTGCATGAGAACCGGCGCAAGATGCACTGACAATGGCGAGTGTTTTTGTGTCATTCATTCACGCACCGTACAGACAACACGATTGATCGTGCGCCTTGTTCTACGGCTGCATTCCGCCACGCGGCCGACGCGGCGCCCGGACACAGTGCCAGTGTTCCGCGTGAAACTTACTGGCGTCAGCATTCTGCGACCATGGTAACTTTGAGCACGGTGCAAGTGGCACTTGAACGCGGTTGCTCTTACGCTGATATTACAATGCTGGGTGCGAGTATAACAAGCTGAACAGAAAAGGTGTTTTAATACGCAAATGCAAGTTGTTCTGCACACATACTGAACACGAAACTACGTATGTGCACATGGTCCTCATTGCGTCTTGCTGGGCACAAAAGTTTTGTCCGTTGTCACAAGCAGGAGCACTGCACAACCGTCACTGACTTACAAAGCGTTCGTCGTCGTTCCGCTTCGACATGGGGCCCAACGCAACGACACACGCACTGTTAAGGCCCCGTGTTGGTCAAAAAGTTTTGTAAACGTTGCTAGGAGTACAGTAACTGCCAGGAGAACACTGCGTAACGAATAACGTGGCACAGAGCACGGATATTGTCCACCACGGCTCATCACGAGACCTACAGAGGCGCACATGCATGCCGCCGCCAGCTGCGGCCGCTCACTGCTAGACCAGCTACACTGCGCAATACGTAACCATAGCCACGCCGCCGTTGAGACCAGTGAATATGGCCGCCATGTTGTCATTTCCTCCACACTTTTCACGTAGCGTGCCCGCTAGGCATGACCTCTCCTATCTTTCCTTCCTCCGTGCTTCCAAGTAACATCCGCCGTATTGGTCTAGTAGGTCTAGTACTGGACTTCTGACCCGACGGTCGCGGGAATCAAATACCTGCCACGGCGGTTGCATTTCGATGAAGGGTACCGGTTGTGCCCTCGCGATCTCCGACGACAGTGCAGCTCTGGCCGACTGAGTTGGTCCTACGCCACCTCTTGACGCCGGTCCTCGACGACGACGACAGCGTAGCTATGGCCGACTGGATTAGCCCTACGCCATTTCCTGTTGCCGACAAGAGCTCTCGCCAGTGGTGCCCCGTCCTCGGACTGCTGCGACCGTGTTCATCTTTGCTATCTTCTCTTTACTTCCGTCACTCCCTGTCCCTGCACCTCTCTCTCTCTCTCTCTCTCTCTCTCTATATATATATATATTTATATATATATATATATATATACACACCTTTTATTCCTATACTTCACATAAAAAACAGCGTCAAAAACGAGGCACAAGAAAAAGAAGGAGACAGACAGCGGCACAGTGCCGCTGTCTGTCTCCTTCTTTCTCTTGTCCCTCGTTATTGGCGCTGTTTTTATGTGAATTATGTCGTACCAACTCGCCCAAGCAATCACGTTAGCTTATTCCTATACTTTTCCTCCCTCCTCACCCCCATCCCTTGTGAGCTACTGTTGAGGTGTCGCACCAGATGCAGACAGCTACGGGGCTCACTTTTCTCTTCTTTTCCCTCTTATAACCACTTAAGGGGACATTTTTGGGGCGTGTACTGTGAGGATTGAGACTAGCCCGTCGCCATTGCGAGGGCATTTTAGCTTCTGCAGTCTAGATGTCCTAACATAACTCTCCTTCTCCGCGGTCCGTCGGTGCTGGAAGAGTGGTAGTGACGTTGACCTCTCTCACCCGGCACTGGTTTGTATCGGATGTCGAATGTGGCACCGCGCGAGTCTCGCGAGACGTTTCGCGCTCGCGCATCCGGCTGGAGTAGAATACCCTCTCCAGAGACAGCGAAGTATGAGAACACCTTTTCTTTCCCGACCGGCAGCTCCTTTGTTCTCGGAGCTCACCCGAACGAGTTCGCCAACGGTGCCTTGCACCGGTGGCGAACGCTTACCTTTAGTTGCCCTATCGGAACGCTAGACCGAAGAGCGATGCAGTGTGTTCGCGCGTGGTCGTAAACGCTGATGAGTACCTCTCGAAGCCGAGGCAGGCGTAGTTTGCCCTCGCTCAAGCGGTCGGGTCCTGTGGTCACTGATCGTGAGAGCACGCAGCATAGTCGCGAGGGACCGTTTGCCCTCAGCGACGTGTCGCCGTGAGCCTTTTTGCCCACAAAGATGTGCTCGCGGCACCTGTGTGTTGTACTTTCGCCCATGACGTGTATAAACTTCTTTCGCTTTACTGCGGTTTTGGCGTTGCCCGCAGGCAATGAAGTGTTGCGCTTACGGTTTGAGAGCGGTACTGTGTACTTGCCGCGCTGTGCTCTGTGCTTTGGCTGTCCGAAAGTGCGTGTGCAGCAGCGTTAGTCGCGCGAGGCGACGGTGAATGCGGCCTTGTGGCTCGCTAAGACTGAACCCATACTAGCCAGAGGCCGTACTCCTGCGGGATACGTGTACACTACAGTTATTTGATTTATTTAGGTGCGGAGGCTCAGGTGCCAAAATTACAAGAACCCTTCGCTAAAGAGTCAGTCATAATAGAAAGAACGACATAAAAAGAAGAAACAGAGGTAGAAAGGATGAAAAATTTCGCAAAGCTTAGTAAAAAAAATGTAAGCGAGGACTACCTGTGCCCATCAGCTCCGCTGTCTCTTTGGCACTGCGCCTCCAGTGGAATCTAAACTAACTTTTTTATTTCCCTTATGCTTGGGGCTTCCTGCATTTCTCGTGGCAGGATTATACAGCAAAAGTGGATTATTGGGCGCCTTGATAGGACATACCAGAAAACAACCAAGACAAAATATGGAGCACTACAAGATATGACACAAATGCAGGTGCTCTGTCTTTAGCAGTGCTCGTTTCTTTGGTATCACTATGCAGGTCATTGCGCGGACGTTCAAAAAACTGACGCATAGACTGTATTGTATTATAACCTTTCAAGCATGGGATTTATTTTCCATTTGCAGAGTGAAAAACGTCACGACGCGAAATGCTCCGAAGGGTTACCAGTCTTACTGACAGCGGGCCGCCTCAAGCAAATTGGCCGAAAGCAAGCTTACACAGATATGCCTCACATCGCCATCATCGCCATCATCGTTGTCATCACGTTCTCCCTTAAGCACAGTTTACTACTCCATCGTTTACTACTGCATCTGATAAGCTGCCTTCACAAGAGTTCTATATTCCGGCATGTGTCGCAGCCAGTCCAGCGTGCTGTCGGCCTCCTGCAAAGTGAAGAATGACCACGTTTCGTTGGACACATTCATGTTCATTTTTTTTGGACTCACTTTATCAAATTTTCCAAATTTCTTTTTTATTCAGCTTCTCCGCTTCATTTCCTACATTTCATCACACTAGATTACTCTATTAATAAATTGTTCCCGTTTCATTTCACTTTTTGTATATAAACGAAATTTATCATTAAAGAATTTTTCCACAAGAACAATCCGGTTCTTGGTAAATCCTTCAGCTTGGATGTGTGCCTCAGATTCAAGGATCTACTCTACTCTAGTCTGCTCATTAAGCAAAGCAGAGTGTGCAACCTGCGCGTAGTAATTCCGGTTCGGCCGTACGCACAGCCTCACAGCTAAAGATGTTCTACAAGCTGGAGTACATAGCGTGGTACGAAGGAGTAACTTCCAGTTTCATCAACGGTTCCTCGAAATGACCCCGCATGGTACAACTTGTTTCGACCGAGCTCAACCGAAATTTGACGTTCGCATTGAACTGCAACTAAAAGCATTCACCTGCGAAGCAGTAGACAACCATTAGAGACCCACGCTTCTGCTTTCGTGGTGATATGCATTTGTGGTATGCTGCCGGAGGGTCGGTTCTTCAGTGGCGAAGTGCTGTCTTCCGTCGTGGCTTCAGCCACTACTAAGCAGACGCCTTACCAAGCAGACGCCTTCTTTCCTGTGGTCGTCAATGCCATTAGCGAACAACGGAACTACACGCAGCTTCTGGTATACGATGTATTGTGCCCCACTGCGAGGACGAAGCACAACGAGCCCCGAGGCAGTAAAGTTTATTTTACTTTGTCGACTTTGCTGAATGCAAGCGATGGTTTACAGGCCCACTAGCTCACACGGAAGTTCACTTGTCCTTTATTGAAAGATGTGAAATGTACCACATAGCGAAAGTGACAGAAAAGCATGTAACACTGCTTCCGTTTTCGATTAAATTAGATCTACAGTTATACGGTACATTCAGTAAGATTGTAAAGGTTTTCTGGGCTGAATGTACAATATGCTTCGGACGAAGTTGATGAGATTAGACTAGGACTACCACGTCATCAAGTATCCAACCGGAGGTGATTCCCGCTGAACGTAAGTAATGAACTTGGAGGTTACTGTTTCCGATCGGTGCGGCAGGGGTGCAGTGCAGCAGTACACATACATTCAGGTTGGCCAAGTTCGCTACTTAGCGCGAAGTTGGCTTTTGTGTATGTGTGTGCGTGTGTGTGAAGGTGGGGTGGGAGTTCAGGCTGCATGGTAGTGCAGAAAAAGTGGTTTGGCTACTTCCTTGTTTTATTGGTGACGCATCAGCCACTGGTGTTCGAGTATGTGACGCCAGAATATGGAAGCCAACGCGTGTGTAAGGCTTCGAAACATAATTTGGCACTTGTATTACACTGAAGAAAACGTTTTTGGATGCACGGCTCGATGTCGTAGGAAACTATTGCATGGGTGTTGTGTCGGGCAGGAGCGCGCGGTAGCATCGCGGTAGGCCGGCGGAGAGGCCTAGCGAACGGAGGGCACTAGAATGAAGACTTAGGACCGAGCTTAGGCGAGAGGCAGTGGAGACTGCTCTCCCGCGTTCTATTGCCGGCAGTTTTAAGGAGGACACGGGTCACATGACCGACATAGTTAGGGAGCCCCAATGCCGGTGGAGGCGGGCGCGCGGCATCGAGGCACCCTAGACATAGTAGAGACCAAGCTCCACCCAGTGGCACGTACACGAGCTTTACCACTGTGGCCTGTTTGCATGCCACCAGAGGTCACGCGACATAGCGTCGTCTTAATGTCCCTAAATAAACTAAAGTAGCGCCAGCCGCGCCCCTTCGCCTCTGCCTCCTCTCTTGACAGCTGCAGCGGCTACCCCAGAGCGTCCCGCAGAAAACTACGAACACGATCGAGCTATGGCCTCCGAGATCAGCTGGTGCCACCGGCTCATCTCGGAGGCCACTCATGGGTGTACTGTCTCCCGGCGCACAAGGGAGGGTAAACCGGTGTCGTCATGGAAGCAAAAGAAAACACGCGACCAAAGACAGACAAAATGGCGCTTGCACTGCCAAGCCCGGGGGAGATGAGGAGCCTGTACACTGACACGAATGGCGCTACTTTAGTTATTTCTAGGGACTTTACATCGTTTTCTCTTGGGAGAAACTGCACACTTATACATTCTTTGATGCGCAAAAAATTTGGTGAAAATAATGTCCTGAAATCAATACGGAAATTCCGTCGCAGGAACATACAGACGCAACCTCTAGGGTGCAGAAAAGAAAATTTAGTTCACCGACACCTAACACAGGTGCCAGCTTGCGCTATACACTGCACACAAACACACTAGAACTCTGCGCTATATTGCCTAGCGGGTGGTGCCGTTCATGGTAAGACAACCCCCTTGCTTGTGCGAAGCTCTACGTTTGTATAGAAAGTAATTGTACGGTTGCAGTTGATTGTTTAACGTGAAGCATTTCTCTGCGTACTGCAAAACTTTTGGCATCTATCTATCTATCTATCTATCTATCTATCTATCTATCTATCTATCTATTTATCTATTTAGCCACCTACTATCTGGGCGCTCCTATGATCACTCCCTTAACTCGCGGTAAACCAAAAGTAGCCAAAATTAGTATGGGAATAAGATGGTTTGATGAATACGACTGGCTGGTCATAACACAAATAATGTCAGAATCCCGTCTCGTACGTCGTCAAACATCTCCACCAGACACTCTCACTATATTGATGTACACCAAAATTGGTATGGTGTGACATACTAATGGCGAATTCCACTCATCGAGCGGGAGCAAGTTTTTTGCTCCGCAGCCGACTAGCTGCATTCCGCTGGTAGATTCGGAGCAAGTTCGCGAGTTCCTGTGGCAGAATAGGAGGAAAACACTCCGTGACGGAGCGTACCGCGTGCTTCGTCTTGCAGAGATGGATTTCGCGGGAACTCCGAGTATGCGTTGTCATCATTTCCGGCACAGATGGGTAGCGCTGTTGTCTACAGCTGCCTTGATCAATTTTTTTTTCGAAGCGGTGCCTTGTGCACGTGTTTACATCATTGTTTGATGCTGCTGGACGTGCAGCTGCTGTTTTGCTTCTCGTTTTGAGTGACAGCGAGAGCACTAGTTCTGCTAGTAGTAGCAGCAGCGAGGACAACGAGCCATTCTTGCTTTCCCACCGTGTGCACGACCGAAGTCGCTGAAGATAATCGGCTATGTCGAGAAATTTTCCGGTACAGCTTTAGTGGTGTATGTGCAAACAACTTCCGGTGTGACCTCAGGCGGGGCATCCACGTGTTCCACTTGCAGATCTGGCTTGGCGCAATTCGAGTGCTCGCTCCAAGATTTCGGCGGCTGCTCCTGATCTACCAGTGGAATTACGCCATGAATTACGAATGGTCGATTCCAAGAGAGATCAAAAAACGTGGTACACTTTATGTCTCCGATTTGCCTCGTAATTTTCTATATTATTCCCGTATGATCCAATAGCGCGAAACCACAATTTCTTTTTAAATAAAAAGATGTTTGAATGAACGAAAAATCGAGAAGCTTCGCCGGGTGACGATGGTCGTTTTACGAAGAGTGCGTTTACGCAAGTTCGCGATCATGGTGACGGCGGTGCAAGCTATATATCACAAATATATTTATGCGTAGCAGCAATAGAATTAATGAAAAAATAGTTCTCTTTATGTTTTCTAAATATGGGCAACTCAAGCATTTTCGAAAATTTCCGAACAACGTTGTGTTTTTGAAACTTGCCAGATTTTGGGGCGTGATTTCTGCTTTGTGAATTCCATAGCTTGTGCATATTTGCTGCACTGATAGTAATTTTTGTGAATATTTATCCCCATGCATTCAAATTTGTCTAGTATATTTTTAAAGTCAGGAATCTTGCTGCTCAAAACAACAAGAAGCAAAACAATTGGTCAATATAAAAATTCTTAATGAATGTAATAAAAACACTTAATTCGGCAAAAAGTATTTAGATTGTTTTCGATGGACTTCGCTTTCACATTATAAAAAACGTGTGTATAAAAGAGTAAAGGTGTGGTAAAACCTGTCCCTGCATAAACATACCAGGTTTAAAGCCAATGTAAAATAAATAAATAGGGGCGATTAGTTTAGCGCCTTGGGTGTTAAATAAACGCCCATATTTGTTTTACATTGGCTTTAAACCTGCTATGCTTATGCAGGGACAGGTTTTTACACCTTTATTATTGCACTTCTTTTATCAAAGAGCGGGAATAAAGTTTGGAATTTGGTGATGGCACTCCCCACAAACTGTGCGTAGTTTCAGCGGGAACAATCGCACAATTAGTGATGTGATTTCACATGGTTTTGTTAGGAACATGTCACGTGGCGTGGCCAGCTGTTACACCACCAGCAAGAATTAAAAAAAAGGAAAGCGTGAAAGTTTTACAATCAGTCCCACTCATATGCGTGCGTGGGGTTCCTCATCAGAAGCGGGGGATGGGCAAAGGTTCATCTCTGTGCCCGCCGCACCTCCCCGCGACTAAGGTCTTGCGTTCCTCTCTAGCAGCCGCAAACTCTAAGGTGGCCGTCCCCCCCCCCCCTCCTCCCGTGCCTACGGCTCCACTGATAACACAGCTTCTGTAAAGCGAATGAGTATTAGTGCGAGACATGAAGGCACGAGGCTTGGGTGTTTCCTATTAGCACGACCTCATGTTATAAAAAGTGCAAAAGCAGCTCGAATGTCTTGTCGAAACCTTCATTTCTTACAGGTGCCATGTTCGGTATAGTTAAGGTGAGCGCACAGCGAACATTGTGCACAGATGATCGCACCCCAGCGCTATCAGCGGGTACAATACAGCTGATTCTGTGCAGAACACGTGTGATTATTGTGCACAGCACTTTGTTTAAGGGAGCAGCCACGTGCTCCTCAATCCCTGGCTTTGCGCTTCGCGCCATCCGTTTTTCAAGAGAGGCATCGCATCTCATCACTAACGACTGCCTCATGTTCATCTAGCGTCCAGAATGCAGGTGAGGCGACATAAACGTAGTAGCTTTCACTGAAGATGACGAAGCGACATAAATGGAGAAATAAACACACGGTAATCATTCTAAAAAAGCCATAAACAAAGCGCGACTGGTTACCTTCTGCGTTGGACAGCCGCAATCCACCACCGCAGTCGCTTTCAATCATTAAACGGCACCAGAAACTTGTAAAAGTGCGTTCCTGGCGAGTTCTTGCACGTGTTTGAGCAGCCAACAACGCAGCAGCTATTTCCCGAAATCGATGAAGGCCGACAGAATCGTTAAATAACGATGAAAAACAGATCCTTTCGTGCACTCACCTACACGCTCGCTGAAACACTGCTCGCTCGAGCACGCCAACACTTCTGACCCGTGGTGACAGGTGGCGTCACCGGCGCTTCACTCAGTGCGTGATGCCAGGCTTAGAGTGCACATTGCGCCATCTGTCGCAAGCGTGGCGAAGCAACATCCTGAACTGCCACTCGAGCAGACACTCTGAAAGTCCAACAAGAAACTTCCCCCTCCAAGCCCGCGAAATCCGCTGTAAGCATGTTTCGCGCTTTTCCTTTTATATATTTTGTGTTGTTTTTGCGTTGAATCCTCACAGTCCGGAATGTCTACAGCACGCGCAGACTGCGGAAGCAACTTCATCAGGTACAGTACTCACGGATTGAAGTAGGGCACCCTGAACGCGTGGCCGGCGGCACAGATAGCGCAGCCCGTGGGTGCTTGGGAAACTTAGTTGTTGCATTGTGGTATAGAGTGAGGGGTAGAACAACTGAAAAGCAGAATTGCTGCTTGCGGTCGCCAACGAGCCGGCCTGTGGTTCACCATGTGCACACTGCCAGCGTGGCATAGGCAGCGCGCTTTCCCATGCTGACAGAAATATGGCTTGCCGGTAGCCCCCTTATCACCGGTATATACTACTTATATGGCGGCACGAACAGACGACGCTCTCGTTCTGCGCATTTCGGTGATGCGGCACGCATGCTCAAATCGACTCAGAGATTATGCCTTACATGCGTTGGCGGGCATGATAAACATAAACCTGTGCACAAATGGATAGTGAGTTATTTCGTGCTTTCTGTTGTGACAAATTAAAAAAAAGTAGCAATCACAGGCCTAGCAGTGTTCCGCTGGCAGTGTGTGCTTTGTAAAATAAATGCCAACTCTATAGCGACCAGAAAGAATATTCCTGCGCTGTGGGTGTTCTCCCCCCTCACTCTACACGACAATGCAACACCTTGGTTCCCCGAGCACCCAAGAGCTGCGCTATCTCTACCGGCGGCCACAGGTTCCGAGTGTCATATTTCAATCCGTGAGTACTGTGCGTATTATCGTAATGGAAAGAAACGCGAACAGTGGGAAGCGTTGCTTTCGACTCCGACGAACTGCGGCCTGCCTTGGCTGCCACGTGAAAAATAACCTGTACTGTTAGCTGGCGTCACCCTTAGAGCTCTAATTCCTCTCCGGGTTGAATTCACGCACCACGTGTGATAATCATTTGCCAGTCATGCCTACACTCGAAACATGCACGCGGTGCGAAAGTGCCAGCCAGAGCAAGACAGTGCTACGAGAACACCGGCTGAAAGCACAGATTCGCATAGCAATCAGTCAAAGTACAGTCATGTGATATGAAGCATACCACGCGAACGTCGACCAAGCCAGCGCCACATCCCAGAATACTCTTTCGAGGAGAATGTGTTATCAACGCATCCTTTATTTCTTTCAATTCCAGTGCAAACGCGCGATTATCAACGTACGTTATCAGTCTGCCTTAGTTCACAGGTGTGATGCGACGCTACATTATCGGTAGCTTTCTGTAGCTTTAGGGTGCCTCGACGTGGTAACGCCGCATGCGTCACACGTGCAAGCGCGTTTCCACTGGAGATGCCATAGACATGCTTCCCACGTCAATATCATATGCCTGTCAGATTTGTTCCTTCGTGCTCCTTCTTTGAGGCTCGAAGCAATGCTATCGAATCACGGCGTCACAGCTCCGAAAGACGAAGATCGACGACTTCTTTGGGAGCGGAACCACCGTGTTGAGCAACTCAGTCCCAGTCGACCAGACAAGGCTCGTGGAGTGGGCCTCACAGGTTGCCGTAAACCATGGGCTGAGGCCATCTAACACAGAATCGTCCGCAGCTGCTTATTGACTAAATAAAGTTTTGCCATCCATCCGTCCATCGACTTGATAGACTGCTTGACGCGGATTTTGCTGTGTGTGAGTTACATTTCAAACCCTGATTTATTATGAAAGGCTACGTCCATATTATCAACGATGTTGAAGTCCAAGTTCCAAAGGCAGCACCGATGCTTGCTCTTGATGCATTCCCGACGATCTCGCCCATCCTGCCTGCATATTTGACACTGAGAACTCCGGCTCCACGCAATCAAACAAAGCGGCGGCATCAGAGTGTGCCGGCAAAAGACCACAAGAACAAGTATATTGATTTCTAAGGGCGCCATAGACAACACACCAAGCTTAAATTTCATTGAGTACGCATTGTTACCAGAACACGAGAAATACTTCGAAATCTATAACGCTACGCATGCAGATTCTGACAATAAAAATAGACATATTACTTTGACCTTCATTTTTGTGTGAATAAAATTATGATGGCTAAATTAAATACATTTGAGTTCCAGGAAAAAAATTGGCAGATCTCACGTACAGTAGGAGTCGATGATATGCAAACACAATTGAGGAAGGTTGCTACGTCACTTTAATATCAGCACGGCGTTTCGAGGTGGAGGTGAACTATGCCGTACAAGTCTTCCATGTGATGATTATCGCATTTGGACGTGCCATTTATCTTCATCGTCCATTCATATCACGTACTGAAACGGCCGCGAGCACGCTATGAGCGTAGCATGCAGTCATCCTTTACATGACACGCATATCATG
This sequence comes from Rhipicephalus annulatus, assembly GCA_013436015.1. Taxonomy (NCBI): domain Eukaryota; kingdom Metazoa; phylum Arthropoda; class Arachnida; order Ixodida; family Ixodidae; genus Rhipicephalus; species Rhipicephalus annulatus. Next base: position 73,597 of record WOVY01014975.1, read on the forward strand.
ATTATCATGCTTGCACGAGTCATTTACCTTATTCGTCTATTCACGTCCCGTGATAGCGAATTTGGTATACGCAGAGCTAGCGAAACGACCGTCAGCGCATCATGAGTGGGGCATGTTGTCATGTTCTTACATGACACGCGCGTCATGATTATCATGCTTTCAGCATTCATATATCTTCGTCATCCTTTGACGTCACGTAACACTGAACTTTGCATATGTGGAGCAAGCGAAACGGCCACGAGCGCATCATGAAGAGCCCAATGTGCTCCGACATAACGTTGACGCTCGCGCACGCTGGGCATATATGGCAGGCAGATCGGCATCTGGCATGACATCGCCGCCGTGACGCGACGAAACGAACGCCGGTGCGCAAGGTCACGTTGAAGTGTATTGACGCCTAGAGTGTGACATGCAGTCTTTGTTCTTGCATGAAACGCATCTAATTATTATCATGTTTACACCAGTCACATAACTTGGTGATCAATTCACGTGACGCAATACCAAATTTGTCATATGTGAAGCTAGCGAAGCGGCCGCGAGTGTGGCATGTCGTCATGTTGTTACACGACACGTATACAATGAATGTCATGTTTGGACGTGTAACTTAACAATGTCGTCTATTCGCGTAAAGTAAACTTGGCACATGTGAAGCTAGCGAAACGGCCGCGAGCGCATCATGAGCGCAGCGTGTAGTCGTGCTGTTACGTGACACGCATCTCATGATTATCATGATTATCATCTTTGCACCGGTCATACCGTCACCGGCATTCATCATCCATTCATGTCCCGTAATACCAGGCTTGTTATACGTTAAGCTAGTGAAACGGCCGCTAGTGCATCATGAGCGCGTCATGTAGTCATGTTAATAAATGACACGCATATCATTATTTTCATGTTAGGGTCTGCCACCTGTGTACACCATGCAGTCATGTCATACCATACCATTTTTGCAATATGTCATGTAAACGAAGCCACCGTAAAAGCAGCAAGACCATAAATGTAAATCATGAGATTCAAGTCATGATTTTTATGTTACGACTAGTCAGTTATGCTCGTCATACAGTCATGTATGGCATACCAAGTTTGGTATCGATACCATTATCGAAACAGCCAGGAGAGCTAAAAGGCCCAAGCGGCTAGATAGATAGGTAGATGATAGATAGATAGGTAGATAGATAGATAAACACGCTCCAAGTCACCTATAAGTTCGCTAAGTAATGCTTCGCATCTAAGAGTTAATCAATTTGAACTGATTTACTGTTCTACTTTACTGTTGCTTCAAGTGGATTTAGAACCATGACACAATTTTCTTCAGATAGAGTTTTAAAAGATGACCTTGGCTCTGTCGTTTGGTCTGCTCTTTCTTCTGTTATGTTTTGTGCACTAGCCCTAACACATTATTCTTTTGACTAATCAAGATTTTATTTTTTGACTATTATCATTGTATTGCATAAATATGCACACCTTGTATTTCATGGCCATTATTACTATTTTATTATTATTACTGTTAAACTAGGAATATCAGTAGTAGTAGTAGTAGTAGTAGTAGTATTAGTAGTAGTGTACTGCTACAACTTTGCTGTGCAGTGGTGTTGCATTTTTTTTAAACTTGCAAAATCACCCACTCACTCGAGTGTTAAGACGTTTTTCTGCAGTAGAAACGTGTTTGCATTTTTCTTGGTGCTACAATATTTAATGTCTTCCAGTCTGTTAAAATAAAAGGCAGCTTCGAAAAAACTCTGCTGTTATCTGTACCACGTCAACAAAGCGTACTTTTTTGCTGTCATGTGTGATTGAAACCTGAAGCAACGCGCCCCTTATTTATTCAATTCCAGGTTGGTGTTCTAAAAGGAATGGGCCAAGAGTTCTTCCTTTCGGGTACAACATACTCTTTTCTCCTTTTTTTTTTGGGGGGGGGGGGTATTCTAACGTGTACCGACTAGCTCATTTAGCGGAAGAAAAAGTAACCTGCACAAAAGAAAGAAAAAGAGCTCGGCACATTGCACTGCTCCGCTTCAAGCCGGAGTGCGGTAGGCACCAACTTTACTATTACCAATATTATTAAAAAGTCACAGTTTCGCCACAAGGGCGAAGCAATGAATCCGATAGCAAGTTATTAGAATGTTTTACGAAGCAAAGCTAGCATATTTAGGAGCAATGTTAATTGTAAACACGCGCGTTTGCTAAGTAACAAGTCTCCTGAGGCACGGTCAGATGACCGACAACAAGGCTCGTGCGAACTGATATACGAAGTGAGGCTGGCAGTCAACTCATTTAGATCCTGATCTCACTTAACCCTACAAAACGCTGGTTTAAGAAAATACAGCTGCTCCTGGTACACCTCTGGCGCCGTCTTTTTTTTTTTAGTTGAGGGCACAGCCCGTAGAAGCTCTCGCCTGCTATAGACGAGAGCACGCCTATCTCACACCCAGGCACCTTCGGCGGTATACCCTCACTTCCAGAGACGCCATAATTTGTTTGCAACAGCCAAGGCGCGCCTCGCTAGGATGGCAAGCAGTGGCTCTGGGAGTTTAAAACGCGAGAAAGCGCCTGTTAACGCTACGCCCACTTATAAAATGTCATCTAGGTACCACTGCGCTGTCATGTGATGCGACAACAACCGGAGCAAGATGGTGGTGATGGTGATGAAACCTTTAATAACCATAAATGGTTTCAGAGAGGTGATTGGGTAGGGGCCTTATTGACCTCCTACCCTCACAGCACTAGGTGGAACCCCTATTCCGAAGCTCCATTGGCAAGCAACGCCGCCCTTGCCCATTGAACCAGGGCTTTTCGGGCCTTCAGGTCTTGACAGCCGAGCAGGGCTACCTCCCAGTCCTCTCTCGCGGGGTTGGGGGGATAGATGGATTAGACTGACACGCCCAGACGATGTGGGAGGTGTCAGCCACCTCACCACAGAACTGGCACGTGCCATCAAAGGATGAATTGAAATGTTTTAGCGCTGCGAGGCACAGTACGGTATTGGTAAACAGTTTTAAAAGGAGGCGCTTGTCAGCGCGATGCAGTCCCTTACAAGGGTCTGTATAGCGCCGGTGCCCCTCCTTGTAGAAATTGGTAATATCTAGGAAGAGATTGCTGAACAATGCCTGCGAAGTTCACAGCGCATAGCGGGAATCATGCCGGTGCGGTGTTCTGCGATTGTACAGATTTCTGTCCACAACGAAAAATGCCGAGCTCCGCCGCCTTGGGATATAATCGCAATCAGCAGGAAAAGCTACGAGCCCTGTGAAGTGCACGAGTAAGTAAACCTATTGTGTTTATTGAAGCGTGACTCCAGCTGTTTCACTTTACAGCAGCGATTTCCATGCAGTATGCCATGCAGTATGTAGTATGAGGCACAAAACTATTACCGAACTCTTTCGCAAGCCGCATGTAAATAATAGGATATACGTATTACGACTCACGCGTGGATGCACGCACCGCGCATGTTTAGTACAACTGCAGCGGCCCTACCATCGCGATGCGCGAACGACGTGGAAAGCATGACTTCCAACTCAATCGATGCGACATGCCTTGACTGTCCCTAGGCTAATCTACGTGCGCTTTGGCCGGCGTCACCGTAGCATTTTAATATATTTTTCTGGCCGGTACTTTTGCAGCGTTGTGTGTGTTCCAAGTGCCCGGCAGGACTGGCAATTGATACACATGCGGTGCATGAACATGAGTTGGAACCAGGTTCTAGCGCTACGTTGACGCCGGCTTACAGCACAAATTCTGCCTTGTCACAGCCAAGGCACGCCGCAGTTCAACTGAGTCGAAAGCAACATTTTCCGCTGTTCGCGTTTCTTTCAGTCGCAATAATACATACCCGATGAAGCTGCTTCCGTAGTCTGCAATGCACGCGCTGCAGACATTCTAGACTGTCAAGGAAGGTCTCCTCGACGTTTCACATGAAATCAGCATAAACTTACAGCGCAGGAACAGCGCGAAACGTGCTTACAGCCGGACTTGAATTGTGAAGCTTCGCGTTTGATTTGCAGGGCGTCTGCTCGTTGGTCGAGGAACGCCTCCTCTAGAAGATGCCTGCCGCATGAGAAAAAAAACAGCTGCCACACCCTTTCCCTCCTTCAATTTGAAAATGTTCTCGGTCGCTAGCGTCACCTGTGGCGGACGGTGCAACAACGCAACACTTTGCATAGCCTCCGAAAGAGTAGTGCACGGTTGCAGGCCTCGAACAATTCTCGACTGACGCACCCCTATGGGCCGCAGATGAAAAACGCTTAACTGGTACCGCCCGTCGCCGTTATAGTGAATGGATGGATGGATGCATATGGCTGTACCCTTTAGATCGGGCGGTGGCTAGCGCCACCAAGCCTTAATTAATACTTAATGAACAAAAACTAGATTTTTTTCTTTGAAAAGTGAGTTTGAGGATTCGTACTTTGCAGTGAAGAGCTTAATTTTCACTCGTGCCTTGACTTCAGCCACCAATCGGATAACCTCCTTCTAGTTAAGTCTACCCGCTTAAAGCCTATTTTGCCCTCCCGGTCCCTAAACACCAGTGCTTTGAAAAACTCTGCGCCATCATCCTGAACTATAGGGTGAAGCCCTTTACAGAACATTATCAAGTGTTCGGAAGTTTCTTCTTCCTCTCCACACGCACCGCATACTGTCTACCCCTTCGTATTTGGCCCGATATGTCTTAATTCGCAGTACTCCCGTCCTGGCCTCAAACAGTAGAGAACTACCCCGAGTAATATCATAGATCCTTTCCTTGGCAATTTCCTGCTTAAATGTTCGATAGATCTCTAGTGCGGACTTCTTCATCATGCCCACTCTCCACATGTCAGTCTCCGTTTCATTCACTTTCTTCTTAACCGATAGTTCTTTTTTGCTTAGCACCTGCTGTTTTCTAAGTATTTATCAGTCAATTTCCTGGTTCGCTTCCTCCATTTCGTATCGACATTCATCATGTACAAGTAGCTGAAAACCTTCCTATCCCAACGCTCCTCCCCCATTTCTCTCAATCGCTTCTCAAACTTTATCTTGCTGCTAGCTTCCCTGTCCTCAAATGATGTCCATCCCATATCACTTTGTACTCCCTGATTTGGTGTATTCCCGTGAGCTCCTAAAACAAGCCTACCTATTCCACGTTGCTTAACTTCTAATCTTGCTTGAACTTCTGATCTCATGCACAAAACCGCATTGCCGAACGTCAGCCCAGGAACCATGACCCCTTTCCGTATTCCTCTCACAACATCATACCTATTGTAATTCCACAGTGCCCTATTTTTCATCACTGCTGCATTCCTGTTACCTTTAGTCGTCACGTATAGTTCGTGTTTCCTCAGGTACTCGGTCCCATTGCTTATCCATACGCCCAGATATTTGTATTTATCTGTTATCTCCAGCGTGACCTCCTGTATTCTAAGCTCACTACCTTCGTTGTCACTGAAAATCATGACTGCTGATTTTCCCTACTTAATCTAAAATATAACCTATCTCCCTCATTACCGCAGATGTCCATCAATCTCTGCATATCTTCCTTGTTGTTAGCCATCAGCACTGTATCATCTGCGTATATTAATGCTGGTAGTGCCTGATCAATAAGTTCTCCTTGTTTGACTAAAGAGAGGTTGAATCCCAGTCCACTTCCCTCTAATTTGGCCTCTAATCCTTGGAGGTACATCATGAATAATAAGGGTGACAGGGGAAACGCCTGCCTAAGCCCCCGTTTTACCTCTGCAGGCTTGGATACCTGTTTTTCCCACTTTATAGCTACCTTGTTACATTTATAGATATCTTTTAAAAGATTAGTGACTACATGTTCCTAGCCTAGTGTGTCCAGTATTCCCCACAATTCCTCTTGAACCACGCTATCGTACGCTCCCTTGATATCCAAAAATGCTAGCCAAATGGGCATGTGTTCCTTTTCTGCTATTTCGATGCACTGCGTCAGTGAGAACAGATTGTCTTCCAACCTCATGTGTTTCCGAAACTCAATCTGCAGTTCCCCCAGCACCCCCTCATTCTCTATCCATGCCTGCAGTCTTTCCTTTATAATCTGCATCGCCAGCCTGTAGACCACTGATGTCACTCCTATAGGACGGTAGTTGTTTATGTCAGCTTTGTCCCCCTTTCCTTTATAGATCATGCTCATCCTGCTAAGTTTCCATCCATCGGGAAATTCACCATCGATTATTATTTTGCTCACGGCCTCTCTCAAAGCCTGCTTAGACTTCGGACCTAATGTCTTTATCAGCATAATTGGAATGCCATCTGGGCCTGTTGATGTACTACTAGGAACCCTTTTCTCAGCCCTTTCCCACTCTCGTTGTGAAAATGGAGTCATTGCACCACTTGATTCGTCCTCGTCTATTGTGGTGCATAAAGTACTTCTTTGTTGAAATTTCATGTCACCCTTGTTCTTATATATTCAATTGCTTCGTCCCCTTCTAGCCTGGCACCGTGGGCTGTAGTTATAAAACTCTGCTCTAGGCTCGTCTCATTTCTTAGGGAGTTTAGATGGTTCCAAAATTTCGCAGCTGCCTTTCTATCTTTTTTTATGTACTTCTGCCAGCCACTGAGCTCCCTTTCTTCTAATCTTTTCATTGATCAGAAGGGATGCAGCCCTTCTACAGCTTAGAAAGGTTTCCCATTTTCTTTCAAGATCATCTGTCGGTTCACCCCGCTGCTTAGCATGTCTGTGTTCCCTAGAGGCTTCCTGACGTTTTGCTATGGCTCTCTTAACTTCCTCATCCCGCCAACTTTTGGGTTTGTCTCTTCTTTTCCGGGGTGACTTGTTACGCGTCTTAGCAAGCTCTAGCTCAAAGAGTCTAATTAGATTCGTGTATGTCCACACTGTCCTATTATCCTCCGTGAATAATTTCTCAATTTGTTTAGTGGCTATTTCAATTAGCCTTTCTGAATAAAAATTTTCCTGTAGTTGCTCATCTTGTCTCCTTCCCACTTTCACTGCTCTTCCAAAACTTAGCTTGATACGTTTGTGATCCCTACCACGACTTCTGGAGCCACCTTCATCTATGTGCATTTCCTTGAGCTTATCATACATCCTATGTGACATCAGTGCATAATCTATCGTCGACTGCAGCCTTCCTATCTCCCATGTTATTTGCCCTTCACACTTCTCGGTACTGTTGCAAATGATCAAATCAAGCCTTTCACTCATATCCATGATCATTTTGCCTGTCGGGTTGGTATACCCATCTATATCTTTTATGTGCGCATTCATGTCTCCTAGTATAATTATCTCGCACTCTCTCCCTAACTCCTGAATGTCCTTTGATATACACTCTACCATTGCCTGGTTTTCCTCTGTGGCCTTTGCTCCCGTCCACAAGTACACAAAACCAAGGAGTGTCATTTGACCTGCCACTTTCCCTTTTAGCCATAAATGTTCCTTGCACTCCTGCTTGACCTTTTGCCAGTCTGTACTTTTATGAATGAATGCCCCAATACCACCCCTCCTTTCTGCTGCCTTCTGTTCTATTACCATATTCCCACGCGTAGTCCGGATTGTTCGGAGGTTGTTCCATGTCCCTGAGATGCGTTTCTACAAAACCGTATACCATCGGCCTCTCTTCCCTTAGCTGTTCTTCTAACTCTTCCCACTTCAGCCTGTTCCTACCACCCTGCATGTTAATATACCCTATGTCTGAATGGGCTCGGTGCTCGTGGCTACATCTATTTATGCCCCGGACTCTACCTATCTTAGACATTGGTGCCACTTTGGAATCGTATCTGTCCATACCACCTGTCGAAGAGTCTCCCTGGTTCTTTTCCTCGTTACTAGCTATCCTGCACCCCGAAGAGCTCGCTTGCCCCCCAAAAAGCTACTGCGCATCCTGCAAGTCGCCAACCCACCTCATGACCTAGCCGCCCATCGAAGTGAATTCTGTCTCGTTGAAAACCACCCCACCTATGCACCTCTCTGTTTATTTCCACCACCTCAAAGCCTTTCTCTCTTCTCATCCGCCATATCTCTTGGTTTGCGTTGACAACCGCTCTTTGCAGGTTGCTATCACGCACCGGTACCTCCGGTATTGTGCATATCACTACCTGTACCTTAGGAGAAGTGGCGCGCATGTCATCGACGCCTTTCGCCAGTGTGGCTGCTAGTCCTGCTGTATCTTCAATTAGGACATCGTGTAAACCACCTGAAATTATCACGAGCTTTCGTCTATCAGCTGTAGTTTTAAGTTTTGCGCTCGCTCGCCTCATGACTGCTTCAAGCTTGCGTCCTGGGAACGCCCCTACTGCAACCCTCTTATCACCTCTTACCCTCTCTTTGATGGCTTCTGTGCATCGATTTAAATTCGAGTCCCCGGCGATTATCACATGCTGTGACTTTTCAGCTGGAGCGTCCTGCACCTGGGGGCTACTTGCACCTGTGACGCCGGCTGCTTTGTCCCCTCCCAGCCCCACCACTACCTCGCTGAACCTGGGCCTTGCGACAGTTGAACCGGCTAAACCTGTTTTTTTCAAACTTGCTTGCTCTTCCTTCTCCACCATTCTGGTTGCCGGTTCTCTACTGTTCTCTCCGTAGGCCTCTTCTTTGTTCAGCTTCGCTAGTGCTTCCTCGGTGGACTTCAGTCTTTCTCCCATTGCCCTCGTTTTCTCTTGCTCTGTCGCCAACGCAGTCTCGAGCTCATTGATTCTCACCGGCAGTTCACTTTGGGCAACCATCATTTTCTCCATTTTTTCCTCGACCTCACATTGCCTACACTTCGCATCAGCCTCTTCTCCATCCGCTTCTACGCTTGGGTCCACTTTCAAACCCACTCCACATCCTGAACACTTTACAGTCTTTTTAACCATGTCTTTCTGACACCAATTGTCCCTATACTCGATAATTACTAAACTCGAGCCGTGCACTACGAAAAAAAAGAAAGTTTAAGCTCTACTACGAAAATGTGCGTGTTCAATGTACGCGCACCTCCCCCAGAGCGTGGCAAAAGAAAAAAAAACGACAAAAAAATTCAAACACACACACCCGCACTAACTAATAAATACCTGGTGACTGGCCCCCGAAAAAGCCGTACCATAAAATTAGTGCTACGAAGATTTCAACCGCTGCCTTATAATTATAAAGACAAGCTCAAAACATGCAAAAACACTTATCTGCGCAGTCGATCCTGAACGCTCGAAAAGCACGTCCATCCACCGTGACAGCCCCTGACAGCCCAGGGCTATCTAATAGCGTCGGTCGTGAGCGCCGCCACGCGGATCTTGTTTAAAACTGACGGCAGGCCAACTCCGCTGGGAGCGCGAGCTATTCCTTGGGCATCTTTCTAGAGGAGGCGTTGCCTCGACGTTTCACACGAAATCAGCATAAATTTCCAGCAGAAAATAGCCTGCTTCGACAAAGTAGCTCCCACTTACGTTCGGGCAAGCTAGGCACCACGTTTGTTACCGTGGCACAAGGTCAATATTGCTTTAAGCAACAACTTAGGTGCCAGCTTCCCCTGCGCAGACGCTTTGTGCTTATTTCATTGGGGGCAACTCTCCGTCGTCACGGGCGAGTTAAATTTATTTATTTATTTAACATACCTTACAGGCTCTCGTTAGAGCATAGGGTAACGGGGGCTTACAGAAAAAAAGAAAGAAAAATGAAAACGTATACAGTTCGAATATACAAATAAATGCAACATAACAGCGACACTAATAACAGTAATAGAACAAGGAAAATACAGTCACCAAGTATATGCACCTCCATACAAATGTCTATGAAATGATGCTAGATGTAGTGAGAGAGTAGTGTCTCGCGGAACGCGTTGTTGTTAGTGACTGAAACTATCTCGTCGGGAAGATCATTCCACAGTGAGATTGCCTGTGGCAAAGCAGATAAGTTGAACGCGCATGTTTTGCTGAAAATACGCTTAAAGCTGCGCTGATTTTGTATGCGTGCAGACATGCGATCCGGTGTGTGTAGAGGGAAAGCGCATGGATTTCTGCTAATAATGTACTTGTGAAACAACACAAGGAGGGCTATCTTGCGGCGGATATCCAATGGTTGTAAATCGATCTCGCGTTTAATTTGAGATACACTGCTGTGACATTGGTAGTTCTGAGTGATGAAGCGGGCTGCTCTGTTTTGAATGGCTTCGATCATCTGTATTAAATAGTTTTTATAAGGTGACCAAACTGGTGAGGCATATTTTAACTGTGGACTTACTAATGTTAAATAGGCTATTTTGCGGACGCTCGATGTGGAGCAATGGAGATTTCGACGTAAATAACCTAGTGTTTTGGATGCCTTGGAACAAATGGAAGTTATGTGGGAAGACCATGAAAGTTTGGAGTCCATAATAACCCCTAGATATTTGTATGATGTGGTTCGAGATACTTCACTATTTTTAATTTTGTATGAAAATTATTTACATTATTTTACATAATTTACATTATTTACATTATTTTACATTTTGAAGTGTTCAAGCTCATTAACCACTTATTACACCAACCGCAAACGAGGTCTAGGTCACCTTGAAGGGCCTCATGATCAGAGGGAGAAGTTATGGTTCGATAAATGACACAGTCGTCTGCAAACAGGCGTATACGGAATGAAATGTTAGTCGGCAGGTCGTTGATGAAGATTAAAAAGAGTAGAGGGCCAAGGACGCTACCCTGCGGCACTCCTGAAGTGACTTCTGCGATATCTGAATGAGAATCATTTGCAAATGTGAGCTGTTCACGAAATGAAAGAAAATTTCGAAGCCATGATAGCGTTAAGGAGTCCAATTTAAGAGAAGACAGTTTGGAAATCAGACGACAATGGGCGACACGGTCAAAGGCCTTCGAAAAATCGAGGAAAGCGCAATCTGTGTGTGTGTGTTCATGTCCAAGTTAGTCTGTAGATCTGTCGTGAATTCAAGTAGCTGTGTATCGCAAAAGAAACCTTTCCAAAAGCCATGTTGGGTGGAACTAAAAAAAATTGTTTGATTCAAGATGACTGTAAATGTGAGAAGCAATGATTGATTAATTGATATGTGGGGTTTAACGTCCCAAAACCACTGATGATTATGAGAGACGCCGTAGTGGAGGGCTCCGGAAATTTCGACCACCTGGAGTTCTTTAACGTGCACCCAAATCTGAGTACACGGGCCTACAACATTTCCGCCTCCATCGGAAATGCAGCCACCGCAGCCGGGATTCGAACCCGCGACCTGCGGGTCAGCAGCCGAGTACCTTAGCCACTAGACCACCGCGGCGGGGCTGTGAGAAGCAATGATATGATATGTTCAAGTAATTTACAGCTGATAGAGGTTAACGAGATGGGACGATAATTTTCAACCTGATCATTACATCCTGCTTTAAATATAGGAATAACTTTTGCGACTTTCCAGTCCCTAGGAAGCTGACCGGTACACAAAAACTGTCTGAAAATGTGAAATAATATTTGAGAGGACGTCGGAATTGTATTTTTAGTAACTTTGAATTAATATTATCTAGGCCACTAGAAGTAGAAACTTTGAGGTTGTTGATTAGTTTAGTGATGCCCTCAATGTTAATATCTACGGGTGCCATGAAAGGGTAATCAAGTTCCGGAAACTCAGGAATGCTAGAATGATCTTCCAGTGTGAAAACAGAAGAAAAAAAATGTGATAAATGCAATTGCTCACTGGTCTCTTGGGAGAGGTAATTGATTTTTGCCTTTCAAAGGCAAAAATCAATTACCTCTCCTGTCACAGCAGAAGCAGGTGATAATTGTTGCCAAAATTTTCTGGGATTGCATTTTAATAATAATGGTAGGTCATGTTTAAAGTACTTGTCTTTAGCAGTGAATAACGCAGAAGTATAACTTTTAAGACATTCCTTATATGAATTCCAAGCAGAGGCACTACAAGCGTGCATCGCGGTCCTATCCTTTTTTTTTCATTTCTCAAGGTTCACAAATATTTGTTAAACCATGGGTTTCTCTTATCATTAGATATGGCAATTTCAGGGACGTATTTGTCGACTAACAAAGTAATCTCTCTAAACAATGACCAATTTTCATCGACGGTACGACTTGACAATGAGGGCAAGAATGTGCTGTGATAGAATTCTTCCAAGGCAGAATTCATACAACTATAATTTGCCTTACTGTAGTTTCTAATCACTTTTGTAGTTTTACCCGCAACATTGAGAGGAATGTTTACTGATAATTGAACGAGCTTATGGTCACTAAAGCCTTCAAGGCAAGAGATTTCACCTACATTATCAGGATCTGGGGTAGTTAATAAATCCAAAATATTATTGCCCCGTGTTGGCTGGTTGATTATTTGAGTGAAATTAAAATCAAGGGCAAAATTCACAAAGTTAAGAGACATTTTTGAGGCGGATGAACAATTGATCCAGTCAATTTGTGGTAAATTGAAGTCACCAAACAGATAGACATTATTAGCGCGGTATTTCTCAATAGGTAATGTGGTGCTGCTGCGAAGGTGATCTATAAATGATGGTTCAGAATCGGGAGGACGGTAACATACGCCTACTAGTATTTTAGTGGCACAAATTGTGCACGCGACCCAGACAATTTCTAAGTTTGAGTTTGTATCGATGACAAAAGTAGGTATAGATTTTTTTATAGCAATAAGGACACCTCCCCCTACGTTTGCTTTGACGATCACGTCAAAAGAGGTTATAATCGGCATTCCCGTGAAAAATTTCACTGTCATCAACATCCTGAGTAAGCCACGTTTCAGTGAGCAGGAGGACATCAGTTAGGCTATCTGCCAAGAATGAACAAATGAGATCACGCTTCTGCAGTAAACTGCGAATGTTAGTAAAGGAAACACATACAGCCGGTGCAGATTTACTCCGAATTTCTCTAGAGACATGCGCACGCCTATGCCTCAGCTATCTAGCAGACACTGCGTGAGTATAGCACTATCATATATGTACGTTTCATCGCCCATGCGCAGACAATCAACGACGAGCTTGTAGGGCTTGCTTTCATTTTTGGCAAATTCGATTAGCTTTCTTCTGGCTTGTAGCGTAGGTAAAGAGAAATCTTCACGTACTGAAAATGTCGATCCCTTTAGTTTATGAGCTGAAGCAAGAACGCTCTGCTTATCTTTGAAAAAAGCAAATTTTGCTATTATAGGCTGGTGTTTGCCAACAGCAAAGCGACCAAGTCTGTAAACTCGTTCAAATTGCGCGGCACTTGTATTCTTCTGTAGTTTCTCCGAGCAAAATTTAATCACCTCCTGCTCAAATGCATTCCAGTCCTCGTTTTCATCATCTTCTATTCCAAAAAAATAGCAAGTTACAGCGCCTGAGTCTGTTTTTTGTGTCATCACATACGGATGTGATTTCCACGAGTTTCTTAGAGATGGAGGACATAGCGGAACTCGAAGTGGCATCTGTGGTATATGAGGAGTGTAGACTACCTTCCAGCTTCGACACCCTCTTTGAAAGAAGCTTTACCTCAGCGTTCGTGTTTATATGGCCCTGTTTTATGTCCCTGACCTCCTCAAGTAAAGCAGTTTGAGTAGCTTCAATTCGACGCACTGTTTCGAGTACCGCACTATCCGATTTGGGCTCAAATGTAGGAGAACCGGTATTACCATTGAGTACTGACACTCTCGCCGATATGCTTCTGAAATCAGCTTCTATGCGCTGCACAGTCGACAAAACACTACTCGACATATTTTCCATTTTGGCTCCTGGCCCGGGATTTAACTCGACGTCACCCGACAATACAAGCAACAACCCTAAGTACGCTGAGTGCACATTTGATAGGCAAGATAACACTCGTTTCATAGCACTGCAAAGTTAAGGTGGGCACGACCACGCAACAAGACAGTAGTCATTGCTTTTGCAACATGAAGCATTTGCGAAATATCTAACCTGGAAAAGCAGCATACTTAAGTGCGTCGTTTTCGCTGCGGTGCCGTTCCCAAGGAAGGTTGGTCTCGGTGGGCGTATATATGTGTTCGCTGCGGTACTCATCCCAATGGACGCGTCACTGTACGACCAGGGTTGCTTGGCGAGGCTCGTGTTGTCGAATGAACTTGGCTGCATGGGTAGATCCAATGCTGCAGGCGCCAGTAGATCCATTCGGCTATTAATCCAAGCATTTGAAGTCGAAGCCAAGTTGAAGCAGGGCAGGACACAGGAGAGCATCGCCTGGAAAAGCAGCATTTTTAAGTGCGCCGTTTTCGCTGCGGTGCCGTGCCCCGCATGTAGTTAAATGTGGTCAAGTAACCCAATACGCGAAAATCGAGTTGAGGGTCGTGTTATGACCAGCAGAGCATAAATATGTCAATAAATCGTGTGTTCTTTGAGCGAGCAAGAAGCCTCCCAAGAGTTCTTCCGCGGCGCCTCGTCAGGCATCATGTGAACGATGCCTAATTAGAAACGCGTGCACGGCGTGCACTGGGTTCTCTTCTGGCCATCATTTCGGCCTGTCATGCCTCCTGTAAAGGCGCGTCGCAACGCCTAGTGTGTTTGACGCCTATAAATGTGTAAAAAAAAACTAGGACCATCTCCCCGAAGGAAACCGTGGGATGCGAAGCAGCAGCGTTGCGCACGGGTGGAGTCGCGGGTTGACGACGCTAAAGCGGGTGCTGCTGTGAGCGCTGGTAGATTCGGCTGAAGCGATGGCTGGCGTAGGTCTTGTCATTTGACAGGTTTAGTTGCGCGTCCGCAGCAGCCGTCCGGACGCAGCCTGCCAGCCATTCGCAATGTGAGGCTGCTTCCATACCGCAGCTGCGGACGCGCAACTTTTAAGTGCCAACCACTGGCACGCGTATGCACGCGCCTACGCGTCAAAAGCGTCTAGTCGCGCCTGTGGAGGAAAAGGGCGCGCAACTACTGGCACGCGTCGACCACCTTGACGCCCACGCGTCCAAGGCCGATGCACAATGTTGCTTTATCTTTTGGCTTAGAACTGTCCAAGTTCAGCACAGAACGGCACGTTCTCAACTGGAGCGGGAATGTATGTTTTAGAGGATATGAGAACACGTTAACAAGTTGATAGTGCTTCAACCACCACAGTTTAGACGATTTTAGAAGTAATTGACATTTCAGTGCCCAAAGTAACTACAGCGGTATGCACCAGATATCAACATCGGTGCGTGCGCCGCTCGCGCGAATGAACATTCGTGTCTAGCATACTGTACGTCTATCATAGGCGTGGGCAGGGTTCTCCTTAAGGAGGGGGGGGCCAACGTTTGTCCCAGTGCCCCTCCCCAGGGCTGACTTAGCACCCCCTTCATATTATATTAATATATGGAGTTGACATTGAGCTCTCCCTCCCCTCCTCTCTGCGGTGAATGAGGCGTGGCTGCCCTCCTGATCAGGTTTACAAACCACCGGGTTTCTATACCTGCACTACCAAAGTTACTAACAATAATGTCGCGAAGGCAATGTCTCGCTGAAAACCTTGTTCTTTTTCAGCTGCTGCTGGAGCTTGTTCTTTGCAGATGCCCTTGTTGGCGGCGCCGTTTAGCTTGTCTCGGGGAGCGTGCCTTGAGGAAGAATGAGTGAACAGAATGGGCCGCGTCTGGTCGGTCACTGTGCGCTTCGCGCCGGGGCAGGCGCCGCGCCGTGCTTTGGGCCGGACCACAGAAATTAGGTGCCTTTCTCCTTCTTCTATCCGCTGAGCCCTCGCGCTTCAAACGAGCGAGCCGCCCCTTCGGTCCTCCGGGGACAAAGGGCACCTAAATTTGAGCGATCGCTGGCGCGTCAAGGCCGTTTCGGAGAAAACGCCCGTTTCCAGAGGCTGCCACAGTTTTGTCGCGAGACAGGCTTCAGGCAACCGCATGTTGATATGACTATCCTCGGCTTGCCTAGTTGGTCCGCGCAATCGGGGACGCTAAAAAAAACGCTATTTCAGCAGCGACTCGGGCTCTTTTGGAGGAGAGCGAAGTCGGGGTCAACAGCGCATCTCACCACCGGAGACCAGCCATGCAAGCCGAGGGGTATGCCACCATTTTCTATGTTATGTCTTTGTGACCAAGTGCATTTTGTACATTGAAATTGTGTAAGCTAAATAAACCCCCAAATGAGTGCTCCCCGAAATCATCGTGTTGACTTCTCATCGATTGCCTCCGCGGAGTTTCACCCACACGTATTCGTCTTCCTGGTCTTCCGATGCGCCTAACTTTGAACAACCCCGACGTTTTGCTACAAAGTAATGGAGGTTGCTCGGTAACGATAGTCCCGCTCTGAAATTATGCCCCGAGTCAACAACAAATACCAGGAACCTACCTCTGACTGCTCTACTATGATGGAACCCCCTACCTTCTTCTATGCTATGTCTGCCCCTCAAGCTAAACCATTCGTCGTAACACCAGTCTTTAGAGGCGCGCCGGAGGAATCTATTTCCGAGTGGCTACTTTGCTACGAACATGTAGCATCGCTTAATAATTGGGACCAAGCCACGAAGGAGAAATTTCTATATCTGGCTTTAGAAGGAGATGCGAAAAAGTGGCATACTACTCAAATTCTAACCGGTGCCCCTAATACATGGGAAGAATGGGCGACGCTACTAAAACGTCCTTTAAGAGTCGCCACTCAGTCGAGATCGCTCATTTGCGGCTACAAAACCGCACCCAATTGCCATCCGAAACCCCCGAGCAGTACTACTTTGACGTCGTACAGCTGTGTGCAAGAGTGAACCCGTCCATGACAGAAGATGATCGGTTCCGGCACCTTATGCGCGGTTTGCGTCCGGATATTCTGGCGAAGATGATAATCGCAAACCCGGAGAGCTGCGCTGCGTTCCTCCAAAATTTGCAACACATAAATCTGGCAGCTTTGATGAGCCGTGCGTCGGGGTCACAACCGATTGGCATCCAGTATTCCGCCGGATCACAGTCGTGGATGCAAAACATCGCGCACCCCATAGGGTTCGCACCCGCCGCAGCGACAGGGCACTCTCCTCCTACGTGTGTCGCCACCTGCGCCGCGGCCGAATTGCGTTGCCTACGGGAGGCTGCCGACCGCGAGAGAGACTTGAAAGCGATTGTGGATTCGATCGCCTTGCTGTCTGACCGGCTAAAAAGCATCGAAGACGAGGTGCGTCGCCCCCCAATGCCTTGGCCTCAGAGAACTTCCCGTGCCAACGACGGGCGTCCCCGATGCCAGATTTGCCGCCGCATAGGTCACATAGCACAACAGTGCTAGCAGCGGTTCCGAGATGGCAGGAACGATCAGGCGGAGCTCCTAGGCAATCAGAATGGGCAGCCTAATCCTTCGGGAAACGAGAACGGCCGGGCCTAGGGGGCCAGCCCGGCCGCCCCATCGGCACCTTGTCGGAAGGTCAGCTTCTCGCAGTCCCCACACGAGCCAACGGTACAGAAACAAAACTTGTAATTGACACCGGCTCGTCCGTAAATGTCATTTCAGAAGAATTAGCTAACAAAATATGTGCTTCATCCAAATCGAGAAAAGACATATTCATCCGAGGAATTGGCGGGGGCTTGCTCACCACCAATGGTGCAGCCGAAATAAAACTTGAATTTGGCACCACCAAAGTTCACGAGACGTTTTCTGTGGTCAAGGATTGCCCATACGAGCTACTCGGTGGTCTTCCTTTTTGTCTAGCAGCCCGGCTCCTCATTGATTTCTCCAAAAAAGAGCTGCAACTAAACGGTGAAATTTTCCGGCTACGTATAGACTCAAGTGCCGGGCCCGAACATAATGATGTACTTACAGTGCGATGCCACGAGCAAATTCGAATTGAACCTCGCACAGAAGTCGCTATTGAAGTAAAGGTCGCAATGGACGGAATTCACCTCGTCGAACCGAACAGCACGCTCAGAAACGGACTTCAGGTTGCACGCACAATAACGAGGATCGTGCATGGGAGGCATGATTCGCATAGCTAATCCTACCATGTCGCCAGTAAACCTGCTCAAGCGGAACAAAGCTTGGATGGGCTTCATCTATTCATGACGCACAGCTGACAATAACGGCCCCCGAGAACAATCGAGTGCCTCAAGAGTTTGACATAGAGACTGGGGATCACCTACAGCCATCTGAACGGGATGAGCTGCTGTCGCTCATTGAGAAGTACCACCATCTATTTACGAGCAGTGACAACCCCATCCGGCAGACTCAAGTCGCTGAACATGGGATCGACACAGGCGATTCTCGACCGATTAATCAGCACCCATATCGTCATTCCCCTTTTGAAAGGCAACAGATTGAGCAACAAGTAGAAGGAATGCTGCGCGATGGGATAATTAGAGAGTCTCAGTCCTTGGTCATCACCTGTCGTCCTCGTGAAGAAGCCAAATGGGACTTGGCGTTTCTGCGTCGATTTCCGCAGAGTCAATGAGGTCACTAAAAAAAATATTCACCCACTGCCACGAATTGATGACATTCTCGACGTGCTACAGAGGTAAAAATACTTCACCACACTTGATCTAACATCAGGCTACTGGCAAGTGGGCACCAAGGAGGAAGATAAGCTAAAGACAGCATTTGCCTGTGGACCCGGCCTGTACGAATTCAATGTTGTCCTATTCGGCATGTGCAACGCCCCTGCCACATTCCAGAGAATGATTAACAAAGTCCTCAGTGGTCTTCTCTGGAGAGTTTGTTTGGCCTACTTGGACGACATCGTTATTTTCTCGAAGACTAAGGCAGCTCATTTGGAAGGTTTAGAAAGCATGTTTTTGGCTTTGGACGCGGCAAACTTACGACTGAAGCCCGAGAAATGCAGCTTCGCCCGCCAGGAGATCAAATGTCTTGGACACATTCTCAAAGGTGAAAGCATCCGGCCGGACCCAGACAAAGTAGCGGCGATCGGAAAATTCCCCAAGCCACGAAACAAGAAAGGTGTACAGAGCTTTCTCGGGATCTGTAACTACTATCGGCGATTCATCAAAGATTTCTCTCGTATTTCTCGACCTCTGACCAACTTAACCAGAAATGATGTTCCTTTCATCTGGGATGCGGCATGCGAAGTGGCCATGCAATCCCTCAAAGAGAAGCTGATCACAGCCCCAATTCTGCGTCAGTTTGAGCCGGGAAAGCCGATAGAGGTGCACACTGATGCCTGTGATTACGGCATTGGCACCGTGCTTGTACAGAAAATTGAAACTCAAGAGACAGTCGTCGCCTATGCCAGCCGCCACCTTAACACAGCGGAGATGAACTACAGTACAAGTGAGAAAGAATGCCTCGCCGTTGTGTACGCCTGCGGACAGTTTCGGCCATACGTCTTTGGTGCTAAGTTCACGGTCGTGACTGACCAAGCCAGCCTGGCTTGGCTAATGAAAGTAAAGAATCCGAACGGTCGTCTTATGCGATGGTCTCTGTTGCTTCAGGAATTCGACCTAACGTTGCGACACCGCCCTGGCCTCAAGAATGGAAATGCCGACACGCTTTCCCGCCTTCCTCATGATCCCGCGCCTGTAAGCGAAGAAAACCCCTTACCGTTGCTGGTTCTGGATCAGGTGGATGTTGAAAAAAAGCAGAGGGCAGACCCACGGATGAAAGAAATTATGCAGCACCTCGAGCACCCGGATGCGCCCGTTGTCAGGAAAACTAAAAGAACGGCACTGAGCTTTCGGTTGATCGATGGTGTACTGTATCGAAGGGCGAAAGGGTTTCAGGAGGATCATGCAGCGCTCGTTCTCCCCAAGTGCTTGAGATCTGAGATTTTAAGGTACTGCCATGATGACACCACGGCAGGCCACTTAGGTGTCAAGCGCACATGGGAGAAAGTTCGTTGCCGATATTTCTGGCCGAAGATGTTCTCGTACGTAAGCAAATACGTTTCCTCCTGCCCCGACTGCCAGACATGAAAGCAACCACCGGGGAGGCCGGCCGGTTTTCTCCAACCGATCCCACCTGCAGGTCGACCTTTTCAGCAGATGAACATGGACTTAATTGGGCCTTTCACTAAATCCAAAGCAGGAAACCGCTACATCGTCGTGATTACCGACTACCATACGAAATGGGTCGAGGCTGTCACGTGTCCAGCGGTCACTGCCGCAGAAGCAGCAATAGCTTTCGTCGAACAAATCGTCCTACGTCATGGTGCCCCGGAGAAAGTAATAAGCGATCGTGGGCAGCACTTTGTCGCCAACTTAACCGAAGAAATATTCCGGCTCATGGGTAGCGAGCATGCCACCACAACAGCATACCACCCACAGGCCAGCGGCTTGTGCGAGCATTTTAACTGCACGTTGGCTGACATGCTCAGCATGTATGTTTCCTCACACCACCGCGACTGGGATGAATTTCTACCGTACGTTCTTTTTGCATACAATTCTTCCACCCACTAGACAACTGGATTCACTCCCTTCTTTCTTCTTCGCGGACATGAACCGACACTACCGGTGGATGTAGGGTCGGATGCGCAACGTGGATTCGACTACACCCTGGATGCAATAAATGTGGCTCGCAGGCTGCGGCAGGCTCGAAAACTAGTAAATGAACGGGAGAAGCGTCAGCAGGAGAAGAACAAACGCAGCTATGATGCTAGGCGACGAAGTGTTGTTTATCATCAGGGCGACTTGGTGTACTTGTGGACTCCCTCCCGGGCGAAAGGGAAGACGACGAAGCTTCTTCACAAATATCACGGACCTTTCCGTCTTGTGCGCCGGGTAGCCGAGAACAACTGGGAGGTGGTAGACCAAACTGGGAAAAAACGTGACGTTGTGAATGTGGCGCGTTTAAAGCCCTGCCACGTTCGATTGGGTTCCGATGCCGACGACGCGGACGATGAGTCTGATGATAATCATGATGTGCGCGATCTAGGTGGTGATGTGCGCGAGTGCAGTGCAAGGAGAGATGACCGCGGATTGCATCGAAGTGTTCTGCGCGGGAACAGTGCAACGAGTGATGAACAGGGATTCTATCAAAGTGTTGTGCGCGAGTGCGGCTCCAACGATGATGTGGGTGAGCGCGGTTCACGAGTGGGTCAAGAACTCCGTTTGCAACATTGTGTGCGCGGGACACAGACCAGTGTTCCAGTACAGCAGTGCGAAGGCTACGACACGGACACTGAACTTTACTCCGACTGGAAGACATTTTCAAGTGGTAACAACGCACAACAGAATGTAAGCGCTTACGACACGGACACTGAGTTGTATTGCAGTACCGACGAGTGAACCTATATATTTCTGTGCCCAATTATTTTGTTTTGTTTTTTCATTTGTTGTTTTTTTATGTAATTTTTTGAAGCTTCTCACCTTTTATACACGCGCATAAGTGTTTTTAAGTAAGCATCTCACACACTTGTTGAATGCAAAACCTTTTTGTATATTTAGTCTATTTCTTGTCGTGTTTTGCGGATAAAACGAGGGGGCCACTCTTTATCGAGGGGGCGGGGTGTCGCGAAGGCAATGTCTCGTGGAAAACTTTGTTCTTTTTCAGCTGCAGCTGGAGCTGGTTCTTTGCCAGATGCCCTTGTTGGCGGCGCAGTTTAGCTTGTCTCGGGGAGCGCGCCTTGAGGAAGAATGAGTGAACAGAAAGGGCCACGTCTGGTCGGTCACTGTGCGCTTCGCGCCGGGGCAGGCGCCGCGCCGTGCTTTGGGCCGGACCGCAGAAATTAGGTGCCTTTCTCCTTCTTCTATCCGCTGAGCCCCCACGCTTCAAACGAGCGAGCCGCCCCTTCGGTCCTCCGGGGACAAAGGGCACCTAAATTTGAGCGATCGTTGGCGCGTCGAGGCCTTTTCGGAGAACGCGCCCGTTTCCAGAGGCTGCCACAGTTTTGTCGCGAGACAGGCTTCAGGCAACCACATGTTGATATGATTATCCTCGGCTTGCCTAGTTGGTCCGCGCAATCGGGGACGCTAAAAAAACGCTATTTCAGCAGCGACTCGGGCTCTTTTGGAGGAGTGCGGAGTTGGGGTCAACGGCGCATCTCACCACTGGAGACAAGCCATGCAAGCCGAGGGGTATGCCACCATTTTCTATGTTATGTCTTTGTGACTTAGTGCATTTTGTACATTGAAGTTGCGTAAGCTAAATAAACTCCCAAATGAGTGCTCCCCGAAATCACCGTGTTGACTTCTCATCGATTGCCTCCGCGGAGTTTCACCCACACTTCTTCGTCTCCCTGGTCTTCCGATGCGCCTAACTTTGAACAACCCCGACGTTTCGCTACAATATCTCGCATATGCTGGTACCTTCAGTATATTTACACAACATATTTTATATCAGTCAACTTAATAATCACGCCTGCAACTTCATGATCTGACAGATTTAAGTCAGTCATGAGACTACAATTGAGGCCAGAGTAGCAGGCTTTCGGCTGATGTGTGTGTTCGAAATATCCTCTAATGCAACAAAGCACACCTGGTTCTTATGGATACAACTGATATTGGCCATAAGATAGGAACCAAATACTGCGTAGAATGCCTTCGGGCATTTTCCATAGTCGAAACGTGCTCTAATTAATGCAACTAACAGTGCCTGATACTTCATGATGTGACAGATATCGGTCATAATATTGCAACTGACCACTGTATGGAAGACTTCTGGGCGTTGTCTTTAGTCAAGGTGTTCTCTAAAACGACAAATGACACCCAACTGTTCATGAAGTCACAGATAGCGGTCATAATATTGGAACTGAACCCTGTATGGAAGACTTCTGGACGTTGTCTTTAGTCAAAGTATTCTCTAAAACGACAGACGACACCCAACTGTTCATGAAGTCAAAGATATCGGTCATAATATTAGAACTGAAAACTGAATGTAAGACTTCTGTACGTTGTATTTAGTCAAAGTATTCTCTAAAATGACAAACGACACCCAACTTTTCATGAAGTCACAGATATCGATCATAATATTAGAACTGAATCCTTAGTGGAAGACTTAGTGGCTTAAGTTGTCTTAAGTCAAAGTATTCTCTAAAACGACACCCATCTGTTCATGAAGTCACATATATCGGTCATAATATTAGAACTGAAACCTTAATGCAAGACTTCTGGACGTTGTCTTTAGTCAAAATATTCTCTAAAACGAGAGACGACACCCAACTGTTCATGAAGTCACATATATCGGTCATAATATTAGAACTGAAACCTTAATGCAAGACTTCTGGACGTTGTCTTTAGTCAAAATATTCTCTAAAACGACAAATGACGCCCAACTCTTCATGAAGTCACAGATATCGGTCATAATACTGGAACTGAACCCTTCATGGAAGGCAGCCAAAATGTTCTCCAATGCAATAAAACACACCCGACACATCATGATGCAACAGATATTAGTGACCAGATTGGAACCGAGCACAGCGTGGAACACTTTCGGATGGTATATTTATTTATTTTCAAATACGGCTGCTCACTGTGAGGCTACTGCAAAAGTGGCGTACATATATACAAAATGAAAGGATTTAAACAGTAATATCACATTAAGTGTGCCAAGGTATTGATTTGTGGCGTTTAATGTCCCAAAACCACCATACAATTATGAGAGACGCCGTAGTGGAGGGCTCCGGAAATTTTGACCACCTGGGGTTCTTTAACGTGTACCTAAACCTGAGCACACGCGCCTACAACATTTCCGCCTCCATCGGAAATGCAGCCGCCGCAGCCGGGATTTGAACCCGCGACCTGCGGATCAGCAGCCGAGTACCTTAGCCACTAGACCACCGCGGCGGGGCAAGTGTGCCAAGGTAAACAAATATCACTACGCTTGAGTGCACGCCTGTAATAAATGAGAGAAATAGGACATTATTATAATACAAGTGCCTCCAAAAACTCAGACACACTGGTATTAGAAATCAAACCAAGTAGATCAATCCAGTGTTTGATAACTTCATGTGAACGTGTTAGAGAGCTCTACAAATGACTTCTAAGCTGGGCGGATCAGTGCTGTGTTGAAGACTTCAGCACTTTGCTGGTAGTTTAAATATCCTTTAACATCTACAAAATGCATCTGACACTTCTTGATGAGACAGACATTGGTTTTGAGATTACAGCCAAGCACTGTGGCTTTCCCATGTCATCAATTGTCAAAATACCCTATAATGCAATGAAGCATGCCAAAAATTTTTGATGGGACAGATAACGATCAAAGGATTGCACCAGAGCACCGTAGAGAAGTTTTGGCAAGTTTTCCAACAGAACTAAACTGAATATGCTTAAGTGCATGCGTATATATAATCCAAGTTAATGCATATACTAAAAACTGAACAGAAATGGACTCCTCGGAAACACATACAAATATTCAATGTTCGGAACCATCGAATATCTTCAGCTCATTACAGTCTGGAGGAACAGATAAATACATGCACAGCTCTGAAAGATCTCATAAGTCACATGAGGTACTTTTTGCATTTCTTCTATACAAAGTGCAGTACCATACTAGTGCGCCTTCATTAATTCTGTGCATACATGTGGTGATCTTCTCTTCCAACAATCGTGTCGTCGTGCAGCTGATTTCAAATCAGGTGCTCCTCACAAGGTTTTCAGTTATCTGTCCAGCTGTAAACCGAACGCGCGTTATGTTATAGTAAACTGTAAAACGACGAAGAAGCGCCATTGTATGCCTATAGCCATGAGTATCAGAATGAACCATAAATTAAGAATGTGTGTGTTAGAATGCCTCCAAACAAAGTATGTGCTACTGAGCGTGGCAGAGAAGCAGAAGAAGCGAGAAGTGAAATAGCAGGCAATACCAGCAGCACTTAATCATGCAACTTTTTTTTTCGATCACCACAGCAACGCACGCTCGAGCTTGTTTTGTACGTGAATGGAAATGAGACCGCTGACAGCTCAATGTGTCAGCGTCGCTGGTACCCGACACGAAGTCACATCTCACTGCTACCAACCAGCCCACGCTTCTTATTAGCTTGGCAACACACGAAAACGATTAGCACCGAAGCCAACGAATGTTTCCGCGTCATACAATTCGCGAATACACTCATATAAGTACGTACGTTTTCACATCACGGAAATGTGTTGGCTAGTGCGAGGTTCGCTTTCAGCGATGATGAATACCGATGTTGAAAACAAACACAGTGCAGATAAAAACTCCTCCGTAAGAACTATGCGATATTTCAGACGTCGTATATGGTGTCTATATTGCAACGGAAACTACCGTAGAGTTTTTTCAGCCGATGTGCCTCGCATGTGCTGGTTCATACGAACTAGATGGCAGAGGCCTGCGCTGGATGCAGATGACACCGATCTGAATTGCCTCTGCGATAGTCGAGGGCTCACGCTCAAATCTTCGAACCTCCGAAGTCTGTTTACACTCGTTTTTAGCACAGAAAGTCACAGATCAAAGCACAATAACACCGACATGCTCCTTTCGCTCGGCCGACGATCGCACACGGGACCAGCGCTAGCATAGCCGGCCGGCATTCGCTGGATTTCTCGGCGTCGCTCGAACTCGGCACGAAACTGCGTCACGCTGGTAGCACTCGCAGTCGTTCGTCGTTTCGTTGTCGTTCTAGATTACGAAGCGGTCATTCAGGAACGTTTGGAGTAGTTTTCATGCTTGCTTTCAGTACTCGGCTGTGCCTTCGTAGCGGCGGCCATTAGGCACAGCATTCGGAGTTATCGCGGCTTCTGGTTGGTTGGCGCGCGGCCTCTGGTTGGTTGGCGCCGCTGTACGCGTGGTGACGTAGTGTACGCGAGGCGAAATATCAAGCCCGGCTTGATCCCTCGCGCCTGCTCGCGTATGCCCCTCCGACGTCGACGCCGAGAGGCGTATTTGACGCTTTGGACGCGTAGACGCGAGCGTACGCGTGCCAGTGGTTGGCACTTAAGAGTTGAACGCGATAATGAAATCCGGCCCATAGTGCGCCCTTCAAATGCTAAGTGCATACTAATAAATATGTATTGTCTCACACACACACACACACACACACACATGCCCACGCACACACACATGCAAACACATGCACACACACATGCACACGCACACACACGTGCGCGTGCACGCGCAACCTATCTATAGTAATCGTACAGGTTTTCGATCTATTTAGCTGCACTTCTATAACAACTTCATGAAAATATTGTACAGTGATATAGTAACATGGTCCTGTATTATGAACAGCGCGTAGGCGGGACACTTGTATTCGTAAATGATCACATTGTGTCGTCCGTCTAGCGTTAGCAATCTGGTAATTGTTCGACTTGTTCAATGATTTGTGGGGTTTGACGTCCCAAAACCACTATTTGATTATGAGAGACGCCGTAGTAGAGGGCTCCGGAAATTTCGACCACCTGGGGTTCTTTAACGTGCACCCAAATCTGAGTACACGGGCCTACAACATTTCCGCCTCCATCGGAAATGCAGCAGCCACAGCCGGGATTTGATCCCGTGACCTGCGGGTCAGCAGTTGAGTACCTTAGCCACTAGACCACCGTGGCGGGGCTTGTTCGACTTGTTCTTCCGGACTCTTCCGGCCAACCGCAACAAGCATCGCCTTATGGTCGGTGAAATGGCAACTGCAGTACTTCATTTCTTTAATGACGCCTTGAGAATGAAAAGCTACATCAATGCAAGTGTTGTGTTTTGTTGCAATGGCATTTCCTGGAAGGGGCATAAAGAGTCGCACAATGTCTCACAGATGGCAGCACATTATCTAGCGTTTGCTGTTTGCTTGATCAACGTCTCTGGAAAGGCATGACATGTTTTCCGCTAAATGGACATACTTTGAAAGTTCCTGTGTGTTTTTAGCGGTGATGGCTGCACAATCCCGGTATTTTTTCGACGCAGTTTGATGGCCTCCTAAATGCGCTTAGGAATCGCCGGATGGGCTAATTTTTTAGTCGTGACACCTGTAGAACAAAAACAACATGCGTTAGACTTCTTCCACTAC
This sequence comes from Rhipicephalus annulatus, assembly GCA_013436015.1. Lineage (NCBI taxonomy): Eukaryota > Metazoa > Arthropoda > Arachnida > Ixodida > Ixodidae > Rhipicephalus > Rhipicephalus annulatus. Next base: position 100,304 of record WOVY01014975.1, read on the forward strand.
ATGGTATTTATCTAGTGTTTTCTAGCCGATGCAACTGCAAGTTACAGCGTGGCTCTGTGGTAACAGCGTGGCTCTGTGGTAGGGCATCTGCTTGCCACGCGGATGGCCTGGATTCGATCCTCAGTGGGACCGAAAATTTTATGAATTATTCTCCAGAACTGATTGCATTATGTATTCTTTCTTTCCACGGACAGTGTCTGATTGGAACAAGTTATGTGATCCCCATTCATTGTGAATTAAGTAGAGTGAATTGCATTATGTATGGTGAATGTTATTCCTATTTTTTCATGATATGTGCCCTTCCTGCTTGTACCATTTATGGTTCGCAGTATGTACTAAATAAAATAAATAAAATTTGCTTCTTTCTAGATTTTTAGCTCACGGACAATTTTCCCTCACAACCAATGGTGCCAACGCTGACGGCTAATTCCTGCGACACGAGCTCTCTAACGCTATCGCGTTAGTATGCATGTGCATCAGCGCTCCTGTAACTTAGCCTGCAGCGAACATGTGCACTCCGCTGTGGGGGCCGCATTGTGTTCTTAATTCATCTATTTTGAGAGACGTACCTTGGTAATGTTTTTTTTTATTTTCCTTTTACTCAGAGTAATCATATCAGCAAGAATGAAATGGTCAATTTTGACGCGTAAGATTTCATCAAAGACCAAATGCGTGAAATAAATGGCATAATAACAATAAATTATAGGCCAACCTAGGTCATTCCATAGTACAACTACGTTGGCTCTGCAGACCAAGTGGCCACACGTGAAGGTCCATGGGCTCGCGATGGTGGCGCTGCTTCGTGATAACGGCAGGGCAACAATTGTCATTTCTGTAAACAAAAATAACGATATAAATGAGGCATACATTTTAAATAGCTGTACTTCTGCGATTCCGTCACACAATAACGCAAGTCTTCTAGCCAAGACTAGAGGATTTCCTATACTCTGCAGTAGTGTTATATTGCTGTACTTGAGCTCGGGGCCTTCGTCTGTACCTGCCTTACTATATGCGACGGACTCATGCACATAACATTGCAGTTCAAACCTCCCCAGCGCATCACAATGTGCATCGCCAGCACGTCCGTCACAACCCCACAAAACCCACGTGTGTTCATGCGAGACTTATTGCAGCCCACAAAGACATACGAAGCTACGATGCACCTGTTTTCGCGATAATACAGAAGCTTCTACAAGCCTGATTTCATTGTAGTGTTGACGTGGAAACAACCAGCAAATATGAGAAATTTCTCATACTCTATACTTTTGCTAGGCACAACATTAATGAGATATAACAGTCAATAATGCCAAGGAAAGTAAAGGGGATGTTATATGAGGTAGTCGAATTGTATGGTGTGGTAGGGTAAAATAAAACACGGCGAAAAACGCGACATTATGACTTTTGTTGATCTCTGTCGCTATTACAAAAACTACTTTTCTTTGTTTATCTTTTCCAGTAATAACTGCTGGTCCTTTTCTACTTTTTCACGCGTAAACGTTGATGACTGCTCACAGCGTTTGAGCGAGAAAGATTACTCGGCTAATGTCAATGTGTGCGTGACGTCAAAAGAAGGCGAAGTTCTGCTCATCCAAATTTTCAAATCCACGCAAGAAGCTACTCTTGTGTCAGTTCAGCAACATAAATACTTATTTTGTTACTTCATACTACGAGCTACATAATACCAACAGTTTAGCTCGTTTGGTGCCTGGGGAGAAAACGAAATATTACAAATTCTACCATGTGAGAGGGAAAAACCGCGACAAAAACGCATCCAATTGCCTTAGAGAGTGTCTCGTTCATTTAACCATCACCTTACACTCCCTATATATTATGTTTCTTTGTTTATGAGGGTTTGTACATTCAATAGAATATTATATAGAGCTTCCTGGGAAGAAAACGACCTAAAAAAGTATTGATTGTCATTTAGAACATGACACCCTCTGTTCACGCTTCATCGAGGTTTTTCCGTGTCCTCAAGGATGCTCACAAGAGATGCATAAAAAATTGCGGAATATCCAAGTGAAGTCGTTCTCAAACTCGTCTTGAGATTGAGTTTTAGGGACGTTTCTTTAATATCCTAATTGAAAAACAAGTGCTAGAAAATCTGAATCTAGCACAGTTGTGAATTCATTGCCTCACAGAGCCCGGCGGACGAAATTAAAAGCCATAAAGCACTTGAGCAGTTCTGCAGCAAAACGGCATAAATACATAGAAGATACGTCAAAAGAGATCTAGCCTGTATAATTCATTAAGGTGAAAGCGTTCAACAAAAGAAAACATTAGCGCAAAGAAATACTTGCGGTGTTTGGTCTGGAAGGAGTTTCGAAGCAACACAACACCGCAATCTGTCTATATATATTCAATTTATGGAATCTATTAGGACTGCGTACGGGTCCACTGAGTGAATTTCAACTACTTCTACTGCAAAAACTGAAGAAATAATTTTTTTTCGCGCTGTCTCGTTTTGCCCCACGCAACGCCTCGCTTTGCCCTGCAGTTTGGGGAAGAATGGGACATCTGGAGCACACATACATACAAAGAACTTTGCCAATTACGTACAAAGAACCTAATTAGGACATCTGGAGCATTTTTGTTTACTTTTAAAACAATGTTTGGCAACATTGAATCATTTATGTAGCACCCAAAGAAAAGTATCGGCATTGTCGTTTAATTGTAGGAATGAAATAAAATATTCACTATTTACAAATTCTTGTCGCATTTTACCCCACTCCAACCTAAATTTCAAGCAAGAAAAGTGTACAAAAGATAACTTGCCTTGGTGAGAGACCAATCCTGCGAGCTTCGAATAACGCTTTCGATGCAAGCTACCATGGTGGCTATCCCTCCGTACAGTATATGGAGTATATTATATATATATATATATATATATATATATATATATATATATATATATATATATATATATATATATATATATATATATATGACGCTTCACAGGTGAATGTGGGAAAGGAAGATGAAGAAGACGAAGAGTCAGAATAAACTTGTGTTCTGACTGACGCCATGTCTCATCCGTTACACTAAGTCAACAGGATCTACCGCAGCAACATCACGAGCCCACCAAAGAAGATGATCAGCCTGCCGAAATACACCGGAGCTGAAGACGACGTCCCTGTTGACAAGTGGTTGCACCTCTTCGAAACGAAGGCGAGCAACGTCAGCTGGTCCAAACGAGATCACATCGACTGCATCAACAAGTACCTGGAAGGTGAGGCATTCCGCTGGTACCTCACCGAGATTTTCGACGCAGATGATACGTGGGAAGGCATCAAAACAAACATGATAGCACAATTTTCTGCCCCTGTCAGCAACCCTTTCCGCCTATTCATACACTGCAGGCTCAAAAGAAAACAGCGCATGAGACACTACTACGAAGAGAAGACGCGTCTTGGTCACCTCGCAGACTTGAAAGACGTTCACATAGTATCAGGATTGAACAACGGTGTACTTAAGGAGATCGAAAGGCGCTTAGCTGGATAGACGCTCACCACGCTGGCCAAGTGGCCTGCTGCTGCGCTTCAAGTGGAAGACTATGGCCACAGAGATGCTTCGCAACGCTCGTCAAAGCGGCAGCTCATGCATCGAGAGCCTCATTCTAAGCGACCACGGCTCCCTGCAGCTGGATCGATGCGCACCCCTCACAGTGAGTGCCGACATTGTGCATCCGCTGGTTTGCCGAATCAGTTTCACTGGCACAATGAGTGCCCTCGTCGGGAAGTGGTGTCTGCTCTAACTGACAACAAGAGAAACGAAGAGGGCGGCCCAAAGCTTCATTAATACGTTTTGGTGTACTTGTGAACGGACACATGGTGAACGCAACCATGGATACAGGAGCGACTATTACCTGCATCAATGAAGTTGTGTTAAAAAAACTCAAGCTGCAGTTGCTCAAGGATCCATGCATTAGTGTCCAACAAGACACCTCAACCACAAAAACTTTGGGCCGCGTACACATACAGTTGGAAATAGGGAAGATAAAGCGGGCAGCCCAAGCACACGTTCGGCCAGGCATGAAGACTGAATTCTTGCTAGGCCTGGACAACGCCTCCTTTTTCAACCTGTCACTGGGCTTCAACACGATGACATTGCTTCAAGACAACAAAGCTCTGCAGAATTCCTTTCAAACTCAAAAGCGTGTCTTCAGCGCCGATACAATCCCACTCCAAGCCGTTGACGTCACGCACCTTCCACCATCACAACAAACTGCTTTGAGAGATGTGCTTCACAGTAACGAGGACATTTTCTCAAAGTCTCAGATGGACTTCCGATGTATCGCGGATGAAAAACACTGCATTGCCCTCAGCAACAACATCCCTTTCCACAGACCACCGTATCGATGCTCCCCGGCAAACAAAGAGAAAATTATAAGGCAAATGGAAAGTCTTCTCAAGCAAGGTGTAGTGCGTCCATCTTTTTCCCCATACGCGACCTCATCATCCTTGCAGAGAAAAAAGATGAAGGACGCACACGTTTATGCATTGATTATCGAAAGCTTAATTCTGTCACTGTGCTTGACTACCAACCTATCCCCGTAAAGACGATGTTCTAGACTACCAGGAAAAATTGAAATATTTTTCGACATTGGATATCGCATCAGGCTACTGGCATGTCAAAATGTACCCGAAGACATCCCAAAAACAGCTTTCGTCACGCCAAATGCCCATATGAGGGGCTTGATATGCCTTTCGGTTTGAGAAATGCTCCTGCTACGTTCGAAAGAGCTGTGAAATCAGTTATCAGAAAACATCACTTAAACAATGTCGTTAATTATTTTGATGATATCGTAGTATTTTCCGACACATTTACTGATCACTTACAGCACCTCCAAGCTCCAATGCATGCTCTAAAAATGAAGAATATAAAACTTAAACTAAAGAAGGGCCATTTTGCCCAGGATTCTATTGAATATCTGGGTCACAGAGTGTCGCACGGTACAGTGTCGCCTATACGAAGAAACATAGAAGCTGTATTGCGATTCCCAAGACCGAAATCCCCGAAAGAGCTTCAGCGTTTTTTAGGCACCACCAACGTTTACCGCGTGTTTATACCACACTTCAGTGACATAGTTTTCCCACTTACGAAGCTGTTGAAGAAGGACGCACCATGGAAATGGGATTCCTCATGTGAACAAGCTTTTGAGAACATGAAATACTGTCTGACCAAAGAAGCCATTTTACGAAAATTTTTCTTGCGAGAAACCATGCCTTTTTAATTGCGACGCATCTAACGTAGGCATAGGTGCAGTTCTGAAGTAACGAGATCATGATGGTAAAGAACACCTCGTTGCCTATCACTCGCGTAAGCTACTCACGCACGAATTAAATTATGCCATTACAGAGCTTGAATGCCTCGCTATAACTGACGCTGTTGACAAGGGGCACTGCTATCTACATGGACGCCCATTCACTGTTGTCACCGATCGTGCTGCTTTACCATGGCTCAGAAACATAAATATCCCCCATGGCCAGCTCTTTCGATGGTCTTTGAAGCTGTCGATGTATGACGTTACATTCGACATCAAAAAGGCAGCGAAAACATCGAGGCGGACGCATTTTCACGAACCCCTATGGTTCAACTTCTGTGATTACCAGAACTTCAAACTTACTAGGATGACCGCCCTCGCTGCAAGTACACAACGGGAAACGGGGGCACTATCGTGACACGTAGAGGAATTCGCAAAGTCTACGTTCCTCTCAAGCTTTGACGGGGCCTTCTGCAGAAAGCACACTGTCAGTTCGGGCACGTAGGAGTAAAGAAAACTATGGGCGTGTTTTTATCATCCTACTATTGGCCGAAAATCATCACAGACGTTTCATCCTACGTCCGCCATTGTGACATTTGTCAGCGTTGCAAGAAGCCGAAAATCAAGAGATTCGGATCTCTCGAGTCACTACCACCTGCAGAACAACCCTTTGATCTTTTAGCAATGGACACTATAGGTGGCTTTTCAGGATACGGCTCGACAAAGAAGTTTATTCACTTGGCGATCGACCACGCTACGCGGTATCTCTGGGCGTTTCCCCACAAGAACAAAACTTGTGACGCATACATTTCGTGCATCACCGCCATCTTTGCTGCAGGAAAACCCAAGAAGTTCCTATCTCATCGTGGACCAGCTTTGACAGCTGGAAAATTCAAGCAGTTTCTAAAACGCAATGGTGTCCACCGATTGTTCACATCCTCCCAACACCCTCAATGCAATGGCATGAACAAACGTACGAATCAGACTATTGTAACCCGGCTAAAGTGCAAAATGAATGAGCAGCCAAAGAAATCTTGGGTCAAACATCTTTCGGATGTCGTCGATGAATACAACAGAACCCCACATGAAGTAACACGATATCCACCATCGTACCTCATGTATGGAATTCCTTCATACGACACAATTTTAGACGCACCAATGGAGAGTGTGCAAGAAGCAAGGAAAAGTGCAATCAAGAACATGCTTGCCTATCATGAGAAGAACAAGATAATCTACGACAAAAAAGTCCTACCACAAGACCTCCAACCTGGTATATTGGTCCTCTACGAAACACCTTGGCACCCGAACAAAGGAAAGCTCAGTTCAGTCATGGAAGGACCTTACACAATTCTTCGCAGAGTCTCTCCTGTGAACTATGAGATCGACAGATGCGTAGCTCCGTTAAGCAGAACTACTGACATTGTGCACGTCAACAAACTGCGTCGCTACTATTGTCCCAATAAGTTGACGCTCTCTCGGGGGAAGCGGGAAACGTGTGACGCTTCACAGGTGAATGTGGGAAAGGAAGGTGAGGAAGAGGATGTGTCAGAATAAACTGGTGTTCTGACTGACGCGATGTCTCATCCGTTACACACACACACGCACACACACACGCACACACACACACACACACACATATATATATATATATATATATATATATATATATATATATAAGGGAAAGAAGTGTATACCTAAGGGCTCGTTTTTCCGTGTTTTAACACAATATTAATGAGATATAACAGACAGTAATGCCAAGGAATGTACAGGGGAAGTTATTAAAACCAATGGAATGTAAATAGGAAGAAAGAAAAGTGGATGAAGAAATTACCAACTGTGAGCAGGAATCGAGCCTACGACCTTCGAATTACGCGGTCGATGCTCTAATCACTGAGCTATCACAGCGGCCCTCCCTCCATCCACTTTTTTGGGTTTATCTGTGAATTTAGAAGTAGGAGTGACAGTCAGCGCCATCTATAAGCCAAATGACGAGTGTGAAAACACTCTTATGCGCATGTTTGGCGTCACGTAGCACGTGAACTTATTATGAGCGGGCAGCTGATTAATTGTACCTCTTATACAACCTAACCACAACAAGTCTGCCAGTACGAGACCCTCGCTCAATGAAATAAGGGAAAGAAGTGTATACCTAAGGGCTCGTTTTTCCGTGTTTTAACACAATATTAATGAGATATAACAGACAGTAATGCCAAGGAATGTACAGGGGAAGTTATTAAAACCAATGGAATGTAAATAAGAAGAAAGAAAGGTGGATGAAAAAATTACCAACTGTGAGCAGGAATCGAGCCTACGACCTTCGAATTACGCGTTCGATGCTCTAACCACTGAGCTATCACAGCGGCCCTCCCTCCATCCACTTTTTTGGGTTTATCTGTGAATTTAGACGTAGGAGTGACAGTCAGCGCCATCTATAAGCCAAACGACTTTTTCTTTCTTCTTATTTACATTCCATTGGTTTTAATAACTTCCCCTGTACATTCCTTGGCATTACTGTCTGTTATATCTCATTATATATATATATATATATATATATATATATATATATATATATATATATATATATATATATATAGATATATATATATATACTAAACCTGGCAGCATCAGTAAGCACCACCAGTAGCCATTGCGGCGAGTGTGGAGCACTCTTTATCTGCCTGTTTAGTCTCACGTAGCACGTGAATTTATTATGAGCTGGCAGCTGACCAATAATCCCTCGTGTATACTACCTGAGGGCACCAAGTCTGCCAGAACGAGACCCTCGTTATGAACGAAGGAAGTAAGTGTATATCCAAGGGCTGATTCTCTTTGTTATTGGAAGGTCGCTGGTTAGGTCCCTGACCAAGGCAAGTCATCTTTTCGTTCACTTTTCTTTCTTCGCATTTACGTTACAATTACTTCTGATAACATCCCCTATACTTTTTTGGCATGATTGTAAGTAATCTCTCACTATTATGGAGTCTAACAAAGAAAAACGAGCCCTTAAATGTACACTTCTTTCCTTTTATACTTATGCGTGAGATAGAGAAGCATACTGTGAATTTATCTTCGTCGAGGCGTAACGTGCGAGGATGTATCCTCTAATTACGGAGAATTCGAGCACGTTATTCGCAGAAAAATAACAAATAAATGTGCGCTACTTCTTGTAGATGCGGGATGTAGAGGGACCAGTTACAATAATTCCTTATTCTTTAATTCAACCGATAAAGCTTCATTTCCTGTTGTAAAACTAGGTGTACAGCAATACACCTTACGATTACACAAGTTCCCAGTATAGCACACATCCTGGCTTCTCCGAGAAAACTAAAGTTCTTATCTTCATACTTCGTTTAATATGCGTGCTTATGGCGGCGTACATTGTCCCTAAGTCCATGATGGGTGTTCTCGGGCTCCCGGATAGCATTTAAGAGCTCGTCGGGTGTTGACATCACGTCCTAGCAAGAACAGGCAACAAATAGGCTCTCGAGGTTTCACTCATTCTCTTGTATCATGTATCATTTTTGTACACTCGCGTTCTGCGTGACCTGCAACATGGTGGTCGAGGCTTGAAGGCCAACTCCGGCGATTTTTTCTAGTTGAATGGATGGAAATAAAATTTGCTGCGTTCATTTTTTTGCACATTTTTGTCATTTCTGCCAAATTACAGGCTCGAGAGATGCGCTGATTGTTTTCAAATGAGCTTAAAATATTCGCTTCGAACAGCTAACCTCACTTGCCAGAATTACTGGCAACACTGTCTGTGTGACGTTGTGCTTAGCGTGTCAACGGAAGTGACGTAGCCGATGGCACCGCTACTTTGGCCGCTACTGCACTTCTGTGCTGTCCACGAGGCGACGGCGGCGGTGTTTATCACGGGAAAGCTTTCTTCCTTCCTCTAGTGTGTTCGGCCGGTGCTTCGCTGGTCTGGCTTTCACGGCTTTCATACTTCGCGTCGGCTGAACTAGCATACGACTTCCGGTTCTTACCAAAGTGTACGTCATACGTAGACAGTTCACTCGGTTGGGTTTTTTATGGCATTGCGCATTTTTCGCTTATTAGAAACTATTGACAGTTTCCTGAGCCTTCCAGCTATCGAGTTCGTGACTAGGGTGTCTCAGCAACATAAAAACGCCGTGCCCTTGACACGCCGGAGTTTGCCTTTAAGGGTCCCGAACCCTACAAAATAAAATAAGCAAACGTTAAATGGGTCTAAAAATATACCTTTAATTGAAACAGCGTTTATTTCGCTAACACTTTTATGTGGGCAGAATCATGCAGTGTTGCAGCCGCATTCACCACGGGCAACGCGCGGCAAAGCATGTACGGCATGACCACGCATCCTAGTTTCACCTGGCATGCATGCTATATTCTCGGACGACTACCTGTGTCTATACTATCGCAAACACTTTTTCGATAACAATAACATCCAAATCAATGTACGATTAATTAACAATAATATCCAGAGCTATGTAATATTCATTAAGTGCTCATGGACAACTAAACAAGCGCAGTACACACCTGTCCGCCCCGTTTCTGTTCCACCATGCAGCTATCAAAACTTCAGTACATAAGGACGTTTGTGTGAATACAGATTTTTAATGCACTAGTCACAAGAAAATGAGGTTGCGGCCATTGTGATCGCTTATCGGATAATTGGTATGAATGGTAAGGACAGGGAGGGGGAGGGGGGCTTGGAATTCTGATGGGTGCGAAATACAAGAACACCGCGCAGTTATATCCAGATGCGTGCCAGGGAAAACCAAATGCGCGAGCCTGAACACGGGGGGGGGGGGGGGCAGATCAGCGCTTCTCATATTGGTAATATGGTTTTTCCACGTCAAACCTGGGAACTCACTATTAAAATGAAGCCACTTCTAGAGTCATTGTCCGAGAATATGGAAGCTGGCGTGCTTCGTGAACTAAAACCGCTGCCGTTTCCTCCCAACCCTGACCGTGCTGGATCAATCATTGCTTTCTATTAGGTGTGTGGCTGTGTCTCAGCAAGCCTATAAGCAATGCTTTGTCTTGGCGCTCTCATCACTGCGCGAGACACTCACGGTGACGAGGCTCTGGATGGGCTGCCGCAGTGTGTCCTTCAGCTTGAAGGGCGGCTGCTTCAGAGGATTGCTGCTGTGTGTGTGCACTGCGAAGCAGCGGAAGACGAGTACCATGAACCACGACGAGCCGAGGACCACGATGCACGTGGTGAACGGGTGGTGCTGCGTTCAGGTTTCAGTTTCACTTTCAATTCATTGGGTATACATATGCATACATTACATAATACTTGTATACAAACAAGAGTCCCAGAGTATAAATGACGCAAATGGGACCCTCAGTTAAAGGAGCACTGACATTAAAGTTTCAATGGCGAGACAATGAGTGAGCTAGGCGTATCTGAAGACATCCACATCTACGACCATATAATGGGCAAATATAGCCTGTATAACATATTTAGAATCAATTTATTAGTGCACGCCTCGTGACTGAGCGAGATGTGGAGTCTTTCGCTACGCCGACATCAGCTCTGGGACAATGTAAAAAAACCTACTTCACGACTTTGTATTGGCTGGTTGTTCTTTAGTGGCTTTCCTCCTCCGTGACTGCGGCTTCACGTGCGCTGGCTATGCTTGTCAGTGCATGTGGCGCCCGCTCACGCATACTCTCGCACACAGAGCCGACGTGGCAGTTTTGCGTGGTCACGTGGTCAGCTATATTTACTTTGCCCCCGGAACTGCTCCTGCCTAGATCGGTGTTCTCTGAAACCGAAACTGAGACTGGTCGCTCCGAATTAGTCTCTAAATAAATAATTGTTGCTTACTCGCGGATACGAAGTTTACAGCCGTTTTAAGTCGTTCATAAGCAACTATCCATTGCAACAAAAAAAGGTGCTAAATTGTTGTGCCGTGCGAGTTTACTGTTGCACTGTTTCTTTATTTAATGCGGATATAACACTGCAACATTATCAGTCTAAGTACGGCGCTTGAGCGTGTCGCCTATGACAACGCTTGGCGTGTTTTTAGATGCGGAGCATCTAATACTCGAGGCTTGTAGTGCGGCGCCGTCCGCAAGCTTCCTACTCCTTCTTCCACCATCTGTGCATCCCTTCCTCCTCTACACACCGCGCGCGCTTCACTCCTCCAACATCTGTGCACCCTTCCTCCTCTACACACTGCGTGCGCTTCTCCTCTTCACGAACATTCGCTAGCTGTATAATGTAGCGCGCATGCGCCGTCACGCTTCGAGAACATCGGCAGCTAACGCGCGCGCATGCGCCGTCGCGCTTCGAGAACATCGGCAGCTGACGCGCGCGCATGTGCCGTTGCGCTTCTCCCCCTTCTCGAACATTAGACAGCTGACGCGCGCATGCACCGTCACCCACCATCTGTGCCGCGCGCGCTTCTCCCCTTCGAGAACATTCTACAATTCTCCTGATTCTCCAGTGGACGCGCATGCACCGTCGCGCTTCGAGAACATTCAACAGCTGACAGTGCATGCGCCGTCGCGCTGTATATATACTCAAGGTCGGCGCTCGCTCGCTCAGTTGCCGCTCGTCGGTTGGTTTGTACGGCGCGTCGACGTCCAAGGTCGCAGTGAAATGAATTCCAACGAATCCACAAACACAATGATCGACGTCCCTTCGACCAGCGCCGCCCTTTCGCATACGTGTGTACGTGTTCACTCATTTAACACCCCCTCCTACAACCACGTTAACCAATTTAGCCATCGACCCAAGTAAGTCGCAATTTAACACCCCATTTCACAACCACGTTAACCAATTTAGCCATCGACCCAAGTAAGTCGCACTTGAATACCCCATTAACCAATTATATGCTCCACATCCTCCTCAGTGTTCCCCCGAGGAGAGCTGCGGGCAATCTTTTTCTCTCTTTCTCTCTCTCTCTGTGCATGCGTGTGTGTGTGTGTGCATTGTCTT
>WOVY01014975.1:115000-280000 GCA_013436015.1 Rhipicephalus annulatus
GCGTGCAAATATTCATAGTATCTCTTAGGAAACTCGCAAACATCTCATACACTGAGAGGCCGCGCGCTGCAAGCGAAATATCTGCAGGACACGGGTTTGATACCACCGACATAACAACTCGATATTGTAGCGCCTGACGACGAACTCACCCGCTATAGCCAACTCTCCCTCCCCCCTTTTTTATGCTACAAGCGCTCTTTGAGGACGCCACGTTAATTCAGGTTCTGATACTCGCACAAGTTTCGCATGCACATCAGATATTTTTGAGTAGTTGTATCGCATAACACAATACGGTCAGCAGCCACTTACAGCGACGAACTCGTAGAGGGTGTCGACTGACTGCCCTCCCAGGAAGAAGCCCTGCAGCCGCGTCAGGAAACCGCGCGGTTCGACATGGCGGCACTTGTGAAAGATGTCGCAGTATCCGCGCATGTCGCTGCACGGAGATAACGCCTGCAATTTGGCACCGCAGTGGCTGGCCATGATCGGGAACGCGCACGCCACTTTGTACTCTTTAGAGCCTGTCAGGTGGCAAATTTGAAACAAAAAAAACAGCGACAGAAAGAGAGGTGGTTTTCACGATACACGGACAACACGAAATGCTGGAATATATCGATAATGACAGGTTGTAGTGACAGTGAACGTGCAAAACGAAAGCATGTAACAATAAAAAAATCTTTATTGGGCCAACGTGCTCTCAGGAAAAGAAAAGACTCAAAGTACGAGTGACATTCACTGTGCAGTGATAACCGCGAGTCTGTATACGTCATTCGTCGACCAATCCGACCGGCAGATATAGGGTGCCATGTCAATTATACTTGAGCAGGAGTCGATGATTTCAGCATTGTTGTTGGTAACTTCACGTTCGATTCTAAAGTTCTTTAGCCGCGTTGTGTGTGCGCTTTAATTGAACGAGTGCAAAATAATCGCATATATCGGATCCCAGACATTTGGCGCGTCTGGCGTGGAACAGGGGATACACGTATTGTAACAGGTAAATTTGCCGACAAAAATGTAGATGTACAAAAACAAATTTGGACAGCTTCGCAATAGAAGGTCCGAGCCTAAAGAAAGCATGGAGCTGAGAGTGGCTTTTTTTCCTCTTGATATTTCTCTTCCTTTCTTCGTCTTTTTTATTTCCTCTGTATTTTTTTTTCAAACTTTTTTGTTGGTGCCGATCAGTTTTTGTCTCAGTATGTGATTTGTTTTGCTCACCATCTCTACAACTCTCTTTCCTTTCTCTGTCTCTCTCTGTCTATTTCCTTCTTTTTGTTTCTATGCTAAGTCTACCCGCTTTGTCTTCTCCCTCTTCCCCAGCCTCATTGCTATCATCCTCACCGCGATTTCCATTCGCACTTCTTGCTATACTACACTACAAAAGCTTGCCATGCTCAGTATTGCTGTACATTACAACGATGTAATGCAACGAGGTAAGCTTTGCTAATGCATGCCTGGATATAGGTGAGTGGTTATGATGCTTACCTTCGGATTGTGAATATGCGGATTCAATTCCCGCGTCAAGAAAACTCATTTGCTAAAAAGTTTGTCTTCCTTTCTATCACTTTTTCTCTCTGCCTTAATCTCTCACCCATCCGAGTTATCGCATCCCACGCCGGTGAAATTGCAGCGGGAGAGCACGCGCGGGGCGCATAGTTCGGGGGGGGGGGGGGGAGAAGATGAAGACGACGAGAGCGCGCGCCGGCACAGTTCTTGCGTTGCACTTGCTGTAGAAAGACCAGTAATGTTAATGATAGCGCGCGTGGCAGTATGCGTAAGCGTTGTTGCGAAAGACGGCGACGCCAACACGGTCCCCAAGGCGCCACTGCTTCGAACTCTGCCGGAAAGGTCACCAGCCGTTTGGTAGCGTAGGTTTCTCAGCTCGCGACTGCTTCTGCGCAGAGCTGATAGACGAGCGGACGAGACGACGGTGAATTAAACAAGGTTTATGTACATCATATATACAGAGGCGTTACAAATTCGGCACTGGGGCCGACAGCTTAGAGACCCGAAGAGCCGAGCTCTCTAACACATAGGTTTGCTCTAAAATGGGTCTGCTAACACATAGCTCAACTCTCTATCACATAGCTCTCTTCTCTGACACGCATGTCTGCTCTCCAACAGGTCTGCTGCTCGCGACGCGCCGCAGGGCTTCTTTTATATGCACCGGGTGGATTCTTTGAATAACAAAATGTCCAACCAGAAGCGCGGCTGGTCATAAGGTCAGACTCCTCCAATGTGGTCACCGCTGGGCCGCGTCATTCTTTCTCATCGAATCTGGAGAGGCTGCGCTGCAGGTGGCTGCACCCAAGGACGAGTGACGTCGCCAGGCATTGCGTCAGACTCGCCAGACAGGAAGGCGCCGGTTGCTTGCTCGACGGGCTCGCTGGCTGAGATGACTCACTGCACTTGCGCGCCAGAAAGGCGCCGTCGCGTGATGACGCCGTTGAGTTGTTGATTGCGTCAGGCGGGCTCGCGTGCTGGCCTTGACACAGATTTCCTTTTTCCGAGGCATGGACGTTCGCTGCGGACTCGCAGGCGTAACAGCACCCCCGCCAGCCAGACAATGCGCCGGAAAGACAAGCTGCTTCCACGTGGCTCGGATGTCAGGCGCGCTCGTTCGCCAAGTCCCTCCAGGTTCGCCTCCAGGGCCATGGGGAGAATGCAGCTCCAGGCTCTGTTCCGGGAACACATCCAATTCTTGAGGACGAATCCCAGCTCCACTGGCTTGTCGCTACAACTTGTCGACCAGCTTCGCTCGTCTCTTCTGGCGATCTTTGGTTTCAGCACTTGTCGTTGGTTCTGCAACTTGCCAAGAACGGTTCGACAACAGACAACACACGACACAAGCAAGTGCCCTCGGTCACCCGACAGAACACCAGACAAAGTATAGTGCAACATATACCTATCTACGTGTCTATCAGAATTTCGTTCCCTCTACATCAAGAGGCACATGTGGGACACAATACTCTTAAAATAGGAACTCACATTTTTACACGTACAAAAACGTAACGAAATAGAATACAACATAAAGTTGGCTCCTTGAGCTCATTCTGGACGAGAGCACTCAGCTAAGGCCGTGATGAGGACAAAACTTTGCCCCGAATCACCGGCGAGAAACCGAAAGGTAGAGAAGGTACTAACTAAACGCACGGCTCAATGCGCCTGCATTAGTGTTTAGCTTTCCTTTTTTTAGCGAACGTCGAAGTTGTGCCGTTGGAGTATCATGCTCCACCTCAGTTACCGGCCACTTTTAGGCGACGATACTTATGCGGTACTAAGGGCTTTTCATACTTGCGACGTTGCACATCTGTGTAACTACAATATGGGAGTCCAGATTTTTCATAAAAAGAAACATTCCTTCTCTGGTCCTCCTTCTGGACTTCACTTAACCTAGGCTCTAGGTTCAACTGCTCCAAGATTACCTCCGATCCCCTTTCGATTACATCACTAAAACTCAAAATTTCCGCTCCCTCTTCCTCTGAAGCACTCAACAGCAGATTTACGACCGCTTGACGTTGAACGTATGGTTTCATCAAGTTACCGTGGTAAATTTTGTTCGGCCGCTTTTCTAATTTCACTTCATAATTGGTATCAGAAAGCTTCATGGGTGCCTTCCACTTGTCTGTGGATTTCACCGTTCTCTGACAAGTGTCGCATGAGCGTTCAAAGTCTTCGATATCCTTGCAGCATTTTGGTCAATAAAACTCAAGAAAAACTCTAGCCTTGGTCTTTTTTTTTTTGCCAAGATGCCCTGCCCATGCGTTTTCATGTGCCGGTTCCAATAGTTGGCGACGATACTTTCGTGGCACCAAGAGCTGCTCATACTGGCGACCTTGCGCATTTGTGTAGCTCTGATACAAAAGCCCTGCTTTCTCAAAAAAAAGAAACATCCTTTTTTTTCCCAAGTTTACGCTTTCCATTAGCGCTTTAAGCGAGAGGTCCTCACGCTGCTCTCGAATGAGCGTTTCTCGATCAACCCTCGACAACTCACTCCAAATTTCCGCTACAGGCGAGAGCGTTGCAGCACTCTCGCTCTGATTCAATGGCGCCATGTCGTCTGCCCCTGCTACGGAAACCGCGCCGGTCGCTTCGGCGACGGGCCGCTCGAGTGACTGCTCACATGACTCACGCGGAAAATTTCCTCTCTGAGGTTCCGTCGACTCGCCGCCAAGGTCACTTGAAGGTTCACAGCATTGAACAAGATCAAGCTCCTGCGAGAGCTTCCGCGCTTGCGATCGCGTGAGGGCCATGTACGCTAAGTTGTGGAAGAACAATTTACCCTGCTCTTTGAGAAGCTGCTCTGAGTTGTTAGAGAAAAGATAAGGAAAACGATCGGGAAGCGCGGCGGACACAGCCGCTTCGGTGCGAAGCTTACCGAACGGGCCTTCAAAGACAACCGTGGCGATTAGTAAGCAAGCACTCTGCTCCTCAGCGACTTGCCTGATCCACGCGCATTCTTCTGTAAAGTCATCCGGAGACACCAATGAAGGATGGACAACATCCATGGTTGCCGCTGAGTCACTAAGTGCTCGACACGATTGCCCATTCACACTGATTTCCTGGATATATGGCTCTAACAACCGCATGTTCTTTTCCGAATCTCGAATTTTTGCAAAAGCAAACTTTTGCTTACAGTTTATCGCGATGTGCCCTTCCTTTTTGCAGTTGTAGCAGATTAGCGGCTTCCGTTTGTTTTGCGATTCTAGGATAGTTGCAAACTTTTACTGACAGTTTATCGCGATGTGCCCTTCCTTTCTGCAATTGTAGCAGATTCGTGGCTTCTGTTTGTTTTCCGATTCTCGGATAGTTGCAAACTGTTGCTTACAGTTTATCGCGGTGTGCCCTTCCTTTTTGCTTTCATCCTTTTCTACGCGCACTGCCCTGCTATGCAACTTTCGGCGAGTATAATACTCCTCAGCTAACTTTGCTGCCTTGTTAAGCTGTACTTCACCAAGTTTGTCCTGCAGCCAAAGTTTGACATCCTCCTCGATGCAGCGGAAGAATTGCTCCAATGCAACGCATTCAACCACTTTATCGCGGTCGTCATAAACACCTTCGCCCTTGAGCCATTCAAATAAATCGGCTTTAAGACGAAACGCGAAGTCAACGTGTGGCTCATTCCCCTTTTTAGCATACCGGAACCTTTGCCTGAAAGCCTCGGGTGACAACTTATAACGTCTCAAGAGCACTTTCTTAACCTCGTCACAGCTCTCAAACGCTTCCCTCGACAAGCAAGTTATCACGTCGGACACTTCGCCGGGAAGAAGAGCTAACAGGTTCTGCACCCAAAGAGACCGCTCCAAAGCATTTCGCTCACAGACGTGTTCAAACTTGACGAGATACTTCGCCATGTCCTCGCCTACTACGAACAGTGGCAGTTGGTCCCAAATTCTATAACCGCTCACCTGAACTATTGGAGAAGCTACGCTAGGCGCCTGCGAACACTGTAGTATTGCCAATTCTATTCGTTTCAACTCGAGGCCCTCCTGTCTCTCGGCTTCCTCGCGGCGTTCTCGCCTTTCAGCTTCTTCACGAACTTCTCGCCTTTCAGCTTCTTCACGTTGGCGAGCTTCTCGCCTTTCAGACTCCTCGCGGCGTGCTTTGATATCCACCCAGGCCTCAACGACTTCCTCAGCCGACACTCCCTCATCCTTCATGATCTCAAGGATCGCTTGCTTTCGTTTCGCAAGACCCAAAGAAATCCGAGTTCCTCACAAATTTCGATGAGTTCCTTCACTTTAAGGTTCTCCATCGTTCACACTAGCCTCTTGCTGTTTGCCCCTGTTAAGAATTTACTTGCCGCACCCACTATAAGTCTACTAGCAAGACGCGCAAGCAATTTTTAACACTCCCGTGTTTACCCCCTCCGCAATAACTTTGGTTTCAAAGCACTTCGACTTTGCTTGAAACGATCAAAGCTCACTCTAATGCTTCACACAGCCCTTTTCTAAACTACTATAACCTGAGCTAGAGTAGTCTGGTGAACTGAGGGGAAAACATCAGGCACTCACCGCATCGATGTCGCTGACGCCGGCCGATCCCGCAGCTGACAACCACTCTTGCGAAGCGCGCCTCCGACGACGTTACGAAGGGCGCCACGGATCCCACCGCTGCCACCACTGTTGTGAAAGACGGTGACGCCAACACGGTCCCGAAGGCGCTACTGCTTCGAACTCCGCCGGAAAGGTCACCAGCCGTTTGGGAGCGTAGGTTTCTCAGCTCGCGACTGCTTCTGCGCAGAGCTGATAGACGAGCGGACGAGACGACGGTGAATTAAACAAGGTTTATGTAAAGCATATATACAGAGGCGTTACAAATTCGGCACTGGGGCCGATAGCTTTGAGACTCGAAGAGCCGAGCTCTCTAACACATAGATCTGCTCTCAAATGGGTCTGCTAACACATAGCTCAACTCTCTATCACATAGCTCTCTTCTCTGACACACATGTCTGCTCTCCAACAGGTCTGCTGCTCGCGACGCGCCGCAGGGCTTCTTTTATATGCACCGGGTGGATTCTTTGAATAACAAAATGTCCAACCAGAAGCGCCGCTGGTCATGAGGTCAGACTCCTCCAATGGGGTCACCGCTGGGCCGCGTCATTTTTTCTCGTCGAATCTGGAGAGGCTGCGCTGCAGGTGGCTGCACCCAAGGTCGAGTGACGTCGCCAGGCATTGCGTCAGACTCGCCAGACAGGAAGGCGCCGGTTGCTTGCTCGACGGGCTCGCTGGCTGAGATGACTCGCTGCACTTGCGCGCCAGAAAGGCGCCGTCGCGTGATGACGCCGTTGAGTTGTTGATCGCGTCAGGTGGGCTCGCGTGCTGGCCTTGACACAGGTTTCCCTTTTCCGAGGAATGGACGTTCGCTGCGGACTCGCAGGCATAACAGCGTGCGCAGTGCGCAGGGTTTCCTATCGAAGGGGGGGGAGATGTTTATAGCACTGCTTCCCCTCCCAATCATGTCAATACATGCTCCTGACTTTGCGCCCCCCTCTCTTTATATGGCGATGTATGAGGCTGGTTTTACGCTCCCCCCTGCCCCTCGGTCACTGCGTACGCCTATGCAATATGCGTGCTCACCGTGTGCCTGACAGGTGAGGAGGCACTGCTCTGATATGCTCAGCCCCTCGACCTTGCGGAAGCACTCCAGCAGTCCGTACTTCTCGCAGACGGAGCCCTGGCATTCACCCGATAGGCACACTTGGGTGTTCTTGTTGCACGCCGTCATGTTAGCCTTGGCCGGTGCATCGAGGCACCAGGCCCGGGCCCCAGTGAGAGAACACTAGTCAAGGAAGATGTCACTTTTCTTGTAATTTGCTGCATAGTAAGGGGCAGTATTCACCCCGAGCGTTTTTCGTTTTTCACGCAGATGTTCCCAAGAAGTGACATCGCATCAACTGCATTGTAAGTGTTTCCACTAATAACAAGAACCGCAGAGATGAACTGCTATAACGATATGTATACCGACAACCACAGTAACGCGTCGACAAATTGAACGAAACGTAAACCACTTGCTGTCCAAACAGGGCGCGGAGCGTTTGCCTTGGTATGTTCACTTAATGCAGTTGTTGCTTACAAGGAATACGGATCCGGTGGCGTAGCTATGATGTGGCGCGCCAGCCCATGCCCCCCTCTCTCCGAAATTTCTTCACCATGACATACAGAGCGAGAACTCACCATTTCAAAAGGGCGTCTTCACCCCCCTTCCTCCTGAAAAAAAATTTTGCTCACGCCCCTAGTACGATCCGTGCACATGCTCCCCTTGTTTCTCCTTCCTGGCGGTAGCAACGCATGTTCGTACGTGATGTAGAATCTGAACGTATTGGATTTGTACATTTAATCAAATAAAGCGCACAAATTTGGTTCGTATAGAGCCGTGACGCTGTAATAGTCTGAACGGCCCCAAGTGTGCACCGTGGTTTTTAGCTACGCTTCCCTCCATTTCGATTCTATCGTCCTTGACCCAACACTTTTTAGGTGCACATATTTGATGCACTCCCGACTCCGTGTAACAGTGTTAAAGGATATTCGCAGTACGACTGCTCTGTGCACTCAGTCTCCTCGCTACAGAGCTCTCCTTTCGGCACGAAGTCGCAAGATTCCGTGCAGCAAGCCCCTGCTGTGGGGCTGCGGAAAACATACAACGCAATTAACAAACATTATAGTAGCGCAGCGCCATGCGTATGAGCAACGCTGTCTGCGATGTCTGCGGGAAGGTCAACCAATTTCGTGAGCCCGAACAGCTCTGGAGAAGCTAGGCAATCGCATGAGATGCAGGATGTCCATTTCTTGTAAATCATTCGCAGCTTGACAGAACTATTCTCGTTCAATTATTTATTCTTTCTATGATTACGTTTCGCTTTTTTTCTACTTCTCATTAACTACGGCGGCTAAACAGTAGAGCTGGTCAGAGTGAACACATAAAGGAAATAAACTAAGGTCAACCTATCCTTACATATTATACTTTGTGCACTACTATGTCAGAATAATACTTCATCCTTACTTTAGGTGCTGTGACCAGCAGTACTTACCGCGAAAGATTCAAATGTGTGCAGCTTACTGCAGTAAGAAGTGTCACGAGTGAAAGAATTGTCTGATATTTCTGTGCCTGCCTCGACATTCTCTGCCATGATATATGCAGTGGTTTAATAATATGCGTATCTCGTCCTGCACGTTGGCACGAATCGTGGCCTACGTACTTACACATGCGCAAGTACGCAGCTTAGGCATGCGCAAGGGGGGAGGAGGGGGTGTGAGAGGGAGGCACAAAGCCAACCTCCATACTTTGACATTAAAAGGGACGGGGAGAGAGGGAGACGCTGTGATAAAACTTAGCGCTCCCTGAAAGGGAACCCTGCTCACGCTTATGGTGCACGCACGGTGTAACTCACCTGCACTTGGCGGATGGTTTGAGGCGGCAGGCGAGCGACCTATTGTCCGCGTTCCTCGAGTAGCAGCACTTGTCCATGCACTCGGCTTCAGTGGCACCGCAGTCGCACTGCTCGTCACCCTCGACAATCTGGTTCCCGCACACGGCACCACTGTGCCCTGCAAATCACCGCACCACATAGCGCCGTGCGTTGTTCCTATTCACAGATGACTGGCCATATTACTAAGGATCAGCAATAATTTCAAGAAAGGCAGGCCGTGCATTTCTTTTTTTTTGTTTCAAGGTTTACTCAGGTTACACTTCGTGTGGCTGTCTCCTGTGGTACGCAGTTCCTCTGGGGTTCCTGTAATACGCAGTTCTAATGCCCTCACGTACGAAAAATAACACGTTTCGCAAGAGAGGCTAAACGCTTACGTCGGTGGCCCTGTATCTCTACTTCCACTCTGCTGCTAATAGGGTTGGCGGCTGCAACGTAAAGGCGGGCAACATTGGAAACGGCAACAATGACGTAAGAAAGACCGCTTTCAGGCGGGTAATTTGAAGTGCGCTAACGTGATGCGGACTGCTAAGACGTGATTTTAATTGAAGATAACCACTTTCTTGGCACAAGGGTGGCACTACGAGGTTTCTGGACCACATTTTCAACAATCAACGTCGTTCTAGTAATTGCCTTAAGTGTCCCTTGAGGAATTTTTCTGTGGTATGGAGTTCTGATACCGTGGGGAACATAAAATTAATAAATAACACCAGTTTCGCAAGGAAGGCGAAACGCTTATGTCGATAGCTCTGTATTATTTGCTGATAATTAATTGATATGGGGGTATAACGTTCCAAAACCACCATACGATTAAGAAAGACGCCGTATTGCATGACTCCGCAAATTTTGACCACCTGGAGTTCTTTAACGTGCACTCAAACCTGAGCATACTGGCCTACAGCATTTTCGCCTCCATCCAAAATGGAGCCGCCGCAGCCGGGATTTGATGCGTCCCGCATGTAAGCAGTCGGGTACCTTAGCCATTAGGCCACCGCGGCGGGGTTGTATTGATTGGCTGCGCAAAGT
This sequence comes from Rhipicephalus annulatus, assembly GCA_013436015.1. NCBI lineage: Eukaryota > Metazoa > Arthropoda > Arachnida > Ixodida > Ixodidae > Rhipicephalus > Rhipicephalus annulatus. The sequence goes on from WOVY01014975.1 coordinate 124,950, forward strand.
ATAAGGCTGGGAGTTTTGCTAGTCATAGGTGTATGACAGCAAGCATACTTGCACTAATTAGGTTTTAAAAACATGCTGTCATGGGCACAGAGGCAATCGCAAACACATCACCCACGACGAACCTTAACAAAGCTTGTTGGATGAAGAGTGTAGGTTAAGTGGGCGAACGTGTCACATCGTTCCTCTTTTTGAGACAACGCGATCTGCAACACGCAGAGCACGGAGACGAAGCAATCAATTCTCCAATGGAATAGTTGCTCCACATGGAACATAAAAAAGTATTACTGCAAGTGCTCCAATCTGCCAATGGATGACACCACAAGTTTTGTATTGCTGCCGGATGCCCCGTCCGGCAAAGACAATGGGCGTGTCAAGCGAGGCCGAGAACGGGAAAGGGACTGCTGCGTATTCGGGGTGAGTGCGTGACAATGGTTACAGGAATTTGCCGTTGTGCGGCGCTATGCGACACATCACGCGAAACCGAAACTGATAGGAAGTCCATGACTTCGTGATAAGTATCTTCAATTGAGGACATGGAACGCCCAACACCACACTAAGCAGCCAGCCATCTTGGGTCGCTGAGCCTTTGAAGCCGCTTCCGACGACTTCCAATGATGGGCATGCACGGCGCTTCTTGAAGATGGTCACAATTAGTTAGGAAACAAGCTCGTTTCTGCAACCCATGAAGGAACAAGGCGAAGGGCCATAGATGAATCGGGGAATGAACGATACAAGTACAGTGTACTAGACGGAGTACACTATAATTCAATAGAGCGCAAAGTGGCTACCTTCTCGCGTACGCACACAGCCGAGCGCCAGGTCGAAGCACCATTCCCCCTTTTCAAATATCGATGCGTGCCCGGTAGCAATGGTAAAACCGAACACAGCGCACCGTGCATTCGATGAGGACGTTCAAGTACTAGGACACGGTACGGTCAGCCGCCTTACCACTTTTGCAGAGCGTAGTGACAGCCTGTCTGCAGTTTCATAGGCAGACAGTTGTAGATAAGTACAGCTCAAGTCAGCGGAATTTTCTCCTCTATGCCCACAAGCCTACTCCAGGCTGTCGTCGTTAGATGGATGGCCTGTCACCCCGCCCTCACAGAACATTGATGACTGTATAAGCGGGACTTTAAGCCATTTATTTAGTCACGCTGGGGATCAGCTGCAGTGCTTCCCTCATGACGGCGTGCCCTCTCCCTACTTCCAACACTATAGCTGAATATACTGGGAAAACAGGCACGCTTTGTTTCTAGCCATCCATATCTCTTTGTGCTCCACCCGCTCGTGTACCCCACCCTCTGCATGGGTGCGATCACCATCTTCTCCAACACTACGCAACATCTCAATTCCCTTTATTTTCCTTTACCAGTGTTTCAGTTAAGGTTTCCTCATTGGAGAGAATGTTATCATGCACTGCAAACCAAACTACTTTTCTTTCCATCAAGGATCACCCCCTCCACCCATTGCTGCGGGCAGATGAATTAATTGGGCCTGCTCTACCGACCGATTTCCCCACATCGCACAGCGTGCCACCTTTTGAATACCACAGCATGTTAATTTGCTTATACCTTAAGTAGACTAATGCTGATGGCAACGTTTCTGTTTAAGTTTCCAGATAATTACCGTCACTTATCTAATTAACCTGAAGTGTTGCAAAGAACTGCGCATTCATTAAAACCTTGTTCAGTAATATTTCAAATATTTGAACTTGCGGAGCTATCACCGGGATCGTATGCCTGAGCTCAATGACATGAGGCACAGGCGAGCGACCGTACGCCTTTAATGGTGACATTGCGTTTATGTTTGTTCTTTAGTCTACATGCGTCTTTACTTAAACATATACAAAGTAGAAGTGGACTCTTAAACGGCTGTTCTCCGTGCTTTCTGCTGTAGCAACACTGTGGACGGCCCAACAACGTGGTACGGTACGAAGAACTTCATTTAAGGATCTGGATTAATCGGTGAAACAATACTAAAGTACCGTTCACGCACACAAGAGATATTAGAGGGTTGTAGTTGCAGACGTACTGATTAAAGCACAATTGCTTGTGGTAGACACGTGGTACAATGTAGTAGATAGGAGAAAAAAAGAGCCTCTCGGTGCCAGGGAGATCCACTTCAGCGTTCGTCTCATATTTGATGGGCCAATCGCATGTTGGCTAGAGGACCAGTGCTGTTCAATATCGGTGAAGTACACAATTATTTTGTGTCGCAGATATGTGTGATGGTTTGCATGGCTAACACGCATAATTTATTTATTTATTTTTACATTCATAAACCCTCAATCACCTTGATGGGTGTTACATAAAGTGGGAAGAGGGAGGGGGCAGTAACAGTGAAGCAAATATACAGCCATAGTCGGTATTTTACAACAACGACATCGATGAAGCAATAAAAAAGTCGCCTTAGCGAACACAAGATATTTTACAAGGCTGTAGTTGTAGGCATACGGATTTAAACACAAATATTAAGCGATACTACGCAAACTACCTAACAATAGCACAAATGAGTCATGCTTTACGATACAAAGAACGCGGTGTTTTCGATTATTGCAATAAAGCATAACACCATAAAGCAGCGAGTTATTCAACGGGTTAGAGAGAGAGAGGAATAACATTTATTTATACATCCGGCGAGTCGGAAGTCCCCAGCCTCTCAGGGCGCGCATTTTTCCTCTCTTATGATTACGGTTACCAGAGTCCGATAATCTCAGAGCCTAGGCCTCAAGGATGTTGTGCTCCGACTAGGTGACGGTTACTCGGGTGCCTCCACGTCCGTTAGACCGGTCGTCAGCTCCTTTTCTCCGTTGCTTCGTCAAAGCCTCCTCAAGCCACTGGATGACCCTTCAAGAAGTTAGTATACCTATACTGAACTGCATCTTTGAAGCGGCGATCTAGGCGCAAGAAAATGCGATGGACAGGCTGCTTGAGGGAGATAGCAAATACACATCTAATGATTATGATTAGCCTTATGAAAGCTGGCTAAACATTCCAGCTGTCTTCCTTTTGTAAATATGGAAAATGTAGTGATTTTTCGTATGATATTCGCATTGAACAGGTGGCGGACTTACTCATGAAACAATTCTCGCGCGATGTCTCGCTGTCGAATAAAGGCTTCAATATTGCACTCATGCTGACGATGCTGCACGGCGAGAAGCGGTCGTTGTTGGGCCGGTCTCCCCTGGTCGCAGAGGCGTACATGATGTACTTTCCCTGGGGACCTTCCGGCTCGCAAATGGGCCCATGGTCGTGCTGCGTAAGAAGGCCGGCCATCTAGTAGAAAACTGTGATGTGTAGCATCCACGCTGTACGCAGTGTGGATGCGACACATCGACGTTTTTATCGGTCACAAAAGAAAACACATTGGCCCACTGCAATACGAAGACACTCGGTTGTTAGGCCCACTACCTACACACTCTAATCTACCGAATCAATACGAACAGATTTTTCTAGATGTAACGTGATTGTGCATTTGAAAATTCGAACAATTCCATGGTAATTTGCACAGCGCAGACACAAGTTGTAATACTGAATTGAATTGAATTAAATTAAGTTTATTGAGCAACAAATCTTTCACGGAGACAACAGTGTGTTCCTCTGCATTGATTTCTAGCACACGAAACTCAAAAGCTGTTTAATTTCCGCTAGTCATTATCATAATTTGAGTAATCGCATTCAATATTACTCGCTAGTATTAATATTATGTTATATTTCAGCTAGTATAATACTCTAATATTTGCTTCGAGCGTCTTTTATTCTGTCTTCGAAACCTCAGTCACCCGGTAACAGTCTAATACACTTATAAATATTTGTATTGACCACGTACCTTCCATGCTGAGAGATAACAGAGGAAGTATTCAAAATAAATAATGTTAATCGTTTCCGAAGTATAGAACCAAACTCGTTTGTTGCGAAATGCGGCCTAGGAGTAAGTAAATAAATATAGATTTTCTATGTAGCATGTCTTGTGGAAAATTTTAAAACTGGTCCAGAGTAGGTAGCTTGATCTACAAAACGCCTTTTCTGTCCAGGTGAATCTTCGCACTTGAAACACGTGCTGTCATGTCACTAAATTAAATATAAATCTCTGTTAATATTTTACTAGCTTGGGTTATAAATGTAACTTTTAGTTGCGCTATTTACAGCTAAATTAAACCATGTTTTACATCAGCAGTGCGTTTTCGACACAAATGAGTTTTCTTTGCTTTTCAAGTCCATAAATAATGCCTGAAATGTGCTGACTCGTGGTGGCATTGATGTCCCACAAATGTGTGCTTCACGAAATCACTCGAACTTCCGTTCCAGAGTATGACTTGAAATGTGTGTGTTTAGAACCGCTCGTGCGGCCCCAGGCTATGTGCGACCTGTAAGAAAACTTTGTCTCACGCTGCTATACAAAATCTCAAGGACATCACACGACTTACGCCTTGCTGCATGATCACAGTATACGTTCACTTTCGAAGGCTTAGGCGCACCTAGTGCTAATGAAATGTTTGCAAGTACGTGGTCGTTTTGATAAATTTAACAGATATGTGGTGCCACCTATGTAAATATAGCACTGCATTGACATCTCGATTGAATGAAATGTTGAAAGAATAATAATAACAGCACACCTTTAGAACCCACAACAAGGGAGGTGTTCCTCTGCTTAAAAAACAAAGCAACTTTGAGGAGGGAAGGAATGCTTCTTACTTTTAACGAAATCACATCTCACTATCGGCTTAGTAGAAGGACCTATCCTCTTCCTCATCCGAAGTTAGATAGGCATCAGTCAGTCACACTTAGAATGCTCCAGACAGGCTCATTCCCCTCGCGGGGATTCCTGAGTCGTATCTCAACAGAAATTGATTCAAGTTGTCCGGACTGCAACGAAACTTACTGTTCTTTAGCGCACATGCTTTGGCAATGCCCCGCGTTACCTACTGGCCCTCTATCCAGTGAAGCCGACTGGGAAGAAGCCCTGCGGAGCTCATCGCTCCATACACAACTTCAGGCTATCCAGAGGGCCCAAGAAAGGGCGGAACATCATGGTGTCCCAGCCCCGACTTGGACGCGGCCAGCGGTTTCCGCGGGTCCCCGATAAGGGTTCACGCGAAAGCTCCTCAGGATCTAATAAAGTTCTTTGTCTGTCTGTCTGTCTTTGAGGAGGGAAGGAATGTTTTCCTCTTATATACTCTGGTGTTCTCACCATAGGTCTCGCTGCATAGCTCACTGCTTGTCTACTACATAGCTAATAACACAGCGCGTAAAAACTGTGAGACACAGGACAAGGAAAGGAACGAAGAGGAGCGCTAACTTAAAACTAAGTTTGTTTCGTTTGAAATCTTTTGGGAGCTAGCGCTCCTTTTTGTCCCTTTTTTCGTCCTGTGTCTCACAGTTTTTACGCGTTACGTTATTAGTTACGTAGTACCCACACACCCAACTTCATACTCTTGCTTGCCTACACTACAGACGACTGAAACGATACAGACTAGTGGTATAATACACCTTATCAAAAATTCGGGGGCAAAGTGCCACTTTCCGAGCCAAGTATGGGTACAGCCGAGCCTGTTCGGTTACAAATTGTTTTTAATGTACAGGTCAGCTTTAGACGCGAAATAAATCACAAGAAAAAAACAATGGGCGCTCTCATATATCTATTCTGTCTTTTCGCCAGTCTTCGGTCTTAGCAGAAAAACTGTTTTGCTTGCTAAAAAGATAATAGCACGTATGACACTGCACAAAAGCGCCGTACTGTTTAAACTCACATCTGCAAGAATTGGCGGTTGGTAAGAACATTTTGCTGTAGTACCACGCTAGCCCGCATAACATAGCCAAGGTTTGATCTGCCTACAAACTACAACGCCCTTATCCTTCTTCTCATGAGCTATTCTGGTGACTGGCAGGCATGGTCATTCTTAGGAACACAAGCGAAAGTACGAACTTCCGACTCACAGGCGATCCGAAGCTGTGACCAATCTCATGGGCGAGCGTGAGTGAGCCTATCAGTAGGCCCACGTACTGGCGTTGGTTGGTGAGCGTGGTGATTCCACAGTTGAGGCTCATCTTGGCCTGTCGGTATTGGCCTCTGACGGGATCATACTCCACTGACGACCGGTACCGCTCACAGATGCCACCAGTGCCCGCTGCACACAGCGTCAAAAAATGTCCACTCGTTATTTCGGTCTGTCGGTCATGATCACCAAATCTTTGAAAGTACCCAAGAGCCAGAATGTTCTAGCCCATCGAGGTACAAGAAATAGGCACACATAATCGGCCTTTTAAAGTGAAAGCCTTTGATGTGTTATCAAACGCAAATAGTGGCCCCCGGTGTCAACCCCAGTGAGGTGAAAAATAGTCACTACGTGTTGACGTCAACCTGCAACGAAATCTTGATGTCAAAGGTCACAAAAACATGGACATGATTGACGTCACTGTCACGTGATGACGTCATCAGAACACTTCACCACGTGGTCAGCGGTGGGCCAATCCCGAAGGTGCGGCAAACCACGTTGGGTGCAGACAGCTTTCGGGGGGGGGGGGAGCGGCGGGATTAAACTGCGAGACTTTCAGGACCCTTAATTCAACCACTCTGGTCAAAACATAAAGCATTCCGAGATATGAGGTCTCAGATTGACATGGAGATGTGGGAAGACTGGCGTAAAAATTTGATAATTCAGATTTGACCTTCATTTTCTCATTTAATGATGAACCAGTGATAGCGAAGTTGATGATAGTACACTTCTTAAATTGCATTTTATTAAGTTAGACACACTTGCGCTTCAGTCCATAGTTTCTTAAGTGCCAAGTTTTGTATATCTTATTTTTGCCTGTCGGGTATATTTGTGGTCTTTTCATTCCTATACAATAGTAGAAATAGTCTTAGTGTAGTACGTTTATTCGTTAATTATGGACAACTGTCCGGCCACCTCTAAACAATATATTACTTTAATATTATATAGTAGGTTCTTCAAAAACGTATTCATGTACATGTCAATTATTGGTAAATGAAGCGCAGTAGGGATCTCCACAACCGCATGAGGAGTGCAAATTTCCACACAGACCACTATCACATTATTATACGACTACACAAAATCACTTGAATTTGAATGCTGTCACAGCTCTGTTAAGCAACTGTAAGATACTACACTTGGCTCTTTGCGTATTGGTTTCCGAGAGGCATATGAGCGATGATGCATTTGTACACTGATTGTGGTTCCTTCAGTCCAAGTTTGTTAGACTGATCAGCCATGGATTATTTATACAGCGACAGCTTTCCCATTTATCCGACGAATGACGAAGCTACCGATCGACACATGATCAAAATCCAACACGGGGGGGGGGGGGGCAGAAGTTTTGTTAAAGCGCCCTGCTCCTCATTATGTCAATACGGCTGACTATGGCTCCCATTTTAGGTGATGAAAGGAAAGGAACCCCCCCCCCCCTGCCACCCTCATGCACACGCCAATGCTATTAGCATTCAAAAGCAGTCCTCACATTCCTCGCCGGCGATCCAGGCAAGGCCCAGCGTGCCGTCTGCGAAATCGCGGAAGTTCAGCCTGAATGACAGGCAATAGTCGTCGTGGCGCGTGAGCGACACTAGGTACAGAAGCTGTGCCGGGTCCAACGACGTGCTGCACAGCGGGTCCTGCTTCGCCTTGTAGCCCACGCAGTCTCCGGGCTCGCTAATCTGCGATCCGCGATACGACGATTCTAATCGCTTTAGGTCACAAATGTGAACCGAATGTCACGCGTTGTGGAAACTGCAGCAGCTCCGCTTGCTAAGGGCTTCACAAAAAAGACATGCTAAAGCCTATCACTGACGCTAGAAACCGGCCAAAGAAAGCTAGTGTCTAGGAACACGCATATACAGCACCAAGTGCACTGCCTATCTTTTCGATTACAGCACCTATGGAAAAAAGGACAGCATTTTATTCTTTGTGTAAGAAAGTGACATGTGCGAACACGGCCACCATGGTCAAAATCAAAGCAATGGAGTCAACATGACGTTTCTATAGTCTGGTTCCACTCTCTGTTTCCTGTGCATGCCTCACTTCGGCAATAAACTCGTTCAAATGGAGGTTCTAGGGCGATATCAATGCGGTTATTTTAAACCGGCACATAAAGACATATCAGCAGAGATTACGACTGTTTGGTCATATGAACTTTTTTTTCCAAGAATCTCTTGACTTGTGTCGGAACCGAGTGCCACCTATGGACGCTATATAAGGTACTTCTCTTATTGGCAGTCATTTGACGGCAGGTTTTGTCTACTTCCCGTGCCAGTGGTGGACGCTCTAGTCGAGAAACTGACGTTGTCGGACAAGGGCTGCCCAGAGTCCATGCCTATAGAACTTTCCACACGGCTCCCTTTGCGACGTGCCATCCCGAAAACATCCGTGCATGGGAGCCCTACCGTTCTAATATGACATACAAAATCTGTCTCATTCGCCGTATCCAACACACCCAATGTAATCGCATGTGGTACTTACCATAATGTGTTGCACGACGAAGCTGATGTCTTCAATGCCGTCGAAGTTAATGCCACCGTAGATGGAGTTCACCTTGTTCACCAGGTGGGCGACAACGGACGTGGCGATCTCTCGCGACGCCATGACACTATCCGTATCCTGCAGGATGCTGTCGGTGAACGTGTTGTCCACGACAATCTCCAAATTGCACACGCGACGCGACAGGGACTCCTGACGTGGCTTGGCAGGTATCACGTATTTATTCTTCGACCTCGCCTTCTTTGTCAATTCCGCGTAATCTCGGGAATCGTCGAGCTCTTCATGCCCCATCCACACGGTGGTGTCACGTTCTTGTTCGCCGATCGGCTCATTATATTTCGCCGTAGAGCGGTCGTGTCTTTCATTTTCGTCGTCATCAATTGCTTCGCTATAGGCGTGCAGCTTCCGGCCTACACGGCTCACCGCTGAGTGACGCTGCACAGTGTAAGTGCACGCGCTAAATTATAGTATTGCTCTGAAACTCCAGGAGTTCTGAATCTCTTTACGCATGAACGAAGATTTTAAATTGACCTACTCATCCGCATTTGTTCTTGCACGGTTCCTAAACGACCTAGCACACCTGCATGGTGAAAGGTGAGCCTTAGAAAAGGCCTGAGCCAATTTTTCAGAAACCTTCTTAAACAAATGGGAACGAATAGGTGCTTTCCAAAAAAATTATAAGTTTTTTTAATAACCTTAGACTTTTCTGACAACAACACTGCCTTATGGCGGTGCGCTTACGCCACCGACACGAATGAATATAGTTGGTAATTATTGGTCGATCTTTGGCTCAATGATGAATCGAACCAACTGACCTAGCGAAAACTTGACACACGGGAAATGATACTTAACGTACAGGGTCCCATCATATTCGTGAATATTATTGCATGGTCAAAGATAGGCTGAACCTGGAGTCACCGAATAACCACGTTTTGTGCAGAGCACTTTTGGGTAAAGGGGTGGGGAAGTGCTGGAGTCAATATAATCGACTGAATAAAGAAAAAGGTTTTGGCCTTCGTATCGTCTTACGCTAATGCTTTAAATTGCCCTGAAACACTCTTTGAAGCAACCATGGAATTGATTGTCTGGAAAAGCGTATTGCCTCACGAATTCAACACCGAAATAATGTTAAGAATCCGTCCAGTACGAGCGGAGTTGCGAAAATTTGTCATACGCTGCACTCGCATTCTCTCTTCTCTCGACCCGACGAAAGCGTTGAAAGCTAAGCAGGGAGGAATGGGAGGGGTAAACGAAAAACTTCATGCGCGCCTCGTGACCTTGAGCACTTTTGAAGACGACAGTCTTTCTTGGGGACCTTCGAGGGGAAAATTTTGGTCTGTCTGTCTGTCTGTCTGTCTGTCTGTCTGTCTGTCTGTCTGTCTGTCTGTCTGTCTGTCTGTCTGTCTGTCTGTACATTTGTCTGTCTGCCCTAACGATACCTCAAACGGCACCGAACGGTCAACCCTATTTGCGGCGCCCACCAATATTCCTCAAGGATTAGCGTTCATAGTTGTGCGATTGTCAATTGAAAAAGCGAATATTGCGCATATCTGAGGCGCCAGAACAACATGTCTATGTTTTGTATGTCTGCCTTTATACTAGAAGAAGACACACACAAAACACTCTAAGGACTGTAGCGTTTAGCACGGTGCGCTGACAGTGCAACGCGATGCTCAAGAAGGTGTTTCCGACGCTTTGCTACGACGGCACGGTGGTGGCACCTGCCCGTCGCTTTCCATTCAACACCTTATCACCTCCGTGACTGGCACGCATCTTTCTCCGCGGTCGCGCATGCCTTCGTTTTCGAAGATAACTGCCATATGGCGCTCGTATTTATTGTGCCTATCACTTGATAACGTGCCGAACACTTGATAATGTTCTGTAAAGGGCTTCACCCTATAGTTCAGGATGATGGCGCAGAGTTTTTCAAAGCACTGGGGTTTAGGGACAGGGAAGGCAAAATAGACTTTAAGCGGGTAGAATTAACTAGAAGGAGGTTATCTGATTGGTGGCTAAAGTCAAGGCACGAGTGAAAATTAAACCCTTCACTGCAAAATACGAATCCTCAACATCACTATTTAATGGAAAAAATCTAGTTTTTGGTTCATTAAAAATTACGGCTTGGTGGCGCTAGCCACCGCCCGATCTAAAGGGTACAGCCATATCAATCAATCCATCCATCCATCCATCCTAAATGCGCCTGTTCGCCTCTGTTACACGCTCGAGGCACTCTAACGCAGCGCCTTCAGATACCAATCTTCTATTTTTTTGCGCAGAACATCAAATAAACGTTTTGTTCATTCTCTATATACGCAAGAGTCTTTCGATGACATTCACAGTGTAACATGTAGATTCGGGCCAATTTTTTTCTTTTTTTCTCTTTAAATACGCGGCTTTCTCAGTGCGATCGCGCACACACGCGTGGAAAAGTGACGGCCTCTCGTGGTGATCTCTGTAACAACCGAGCGCGCCATGTTCGAATAAGCCAATGGCTGATCGATGGGCTTACTACGAGTGATCTTAGGGCTTATTCCGTGATTTGTTGAGAGAAGGGAAAACAATTTTTAGCTGACTTTGATAATTTATCGTGAATTGCAGGCCGCGTGCTGAGCTATAACTTTTTCTTTGCGTGTTCTCGGGAGCTTTTACTACCGATCGGCAGCGTTTTCTGACCAGGCTCAAAAAGTTTTGTAGGGCCCCTTCAAGAGGCCGTGTGACGTTTATATGGTATGGATACTCTGTAACCAAAGGTAGTTTGTACAACGTAGAGATCTGGCCCTGTTCTCGCCTTCTGAGGTGAAACGTGATGGAGCCTGCGCAGCGTGTCTCTCATCCATTGTTCGGTGCTGCCATGCAGCCCACACCAGCGGCCGCCTGCCAACGTAGGGAACTCGATGTCGGCGCTGGAATAGAGCACCGAGTGGTAAGGGCGGCTGTCATTGAAGAACCTGCTGGCCCGCTCCACGTAGAGGCTGTCGCCCGAGCTGGTCTCGATGCTGCCTTCGAACACACCGTGGTAAAAAGAGCCGAACACCCGGCTACGGGGTTTACCTGCAAGTCACATGCAAGGCTTTGTTCATGTCGGCCCTTTCTCGTGAACAATTTGAACAGTGGTGCAGTCGAACTGAAGGGAAGCCAAGAGGATTTAGGTGATAGAGCTTTATTAGTTTCATTATTTTTGGGCAAACATCCTGGTGAAATTTCATAAGTGACCCTTTAAAGATCAAATACGACAGTTAGTTCAACATAGATCAGTTTTAGTGAAGCATAAACATTACGAATCTAACCTGAACAAAAGTATTGAAGTTTTGAAGAGGACCGTTATGTTATGGATGACGTCAACTATCAGCTGTATATATGGAATCGAGTAAGAATACTGTTATATTACCAGCATCAACTTGATTGATATGTGAGGTTACCGGCATAAACTTAAAATTCTTCAAATGAAGGCAGGGAGGCAACAAACAAACTGTTGTCTGCTTGAAGCAAAGACGGAGAACAAGCTCAGAATAATACCAAGAGTCCCGTCGAGAGGAAGGTTTAGTCGCAAAGCTCCTGACATTGACCCACACTTCCCTGAGGCCTGAGTGCCATGAAGAGTATTCTCGTTAGCGCACACACTCTGACCGTGTTCCTCGTTACGACATGCATTTTATTAAACAAGAGAACAAGGAGGAAGAACCTGAAAAGCGCCGATCTCTAGTAACAACAAAGGGCGGTCCAAATTACCCGCGAACGGGCGGAAGACCATAGACTTCCGGCCCCAACGTGAGCGCGGCCCACAACTACGACTCTGCAGTTCCTTAGAACCCGACAGACCAACCTATCGACCAACTGTGATATCATGTATCATAATAAAACAGCGACTCAATCGAGAAGGTTCGAAGGATATTTCAAATCACAAAAAACTATCGCCGCTACTCTACGAGATGAGATATGCAATCAACCCAGTCCTACGGCTTCAGCACATAGCCTAAAAAAATATATGAGCTTGCTGCTGTACTTTCCTTAAAGGGATCCTGCATCACTATTTTAAGTAGCCATGACGGAGCTTATTGTCTCGCGAATTCACTGCCTCAAAAATGTTCCCACTCCGTCCAGTGCAAAATCACATGTATGGCGCGCTGCTATCGATCGCATTCATTATCTTCTTTCGTCCTGACGAAAGTGTGGGAAGCTAAGCAGCGAGGGACGGCGCGGGGAAAGAAAATGCGTCAAAAGTGCCTTATGACCTTGAACACTTTTGTTTTTCTTTTTTGAGTGACTTTTCATTGCGATCGCGTGCTCATGCGTGGACAAATCGCAGCCTATCGCGGCGGCCCCAGTAGCCACCATGCACGCCATGCTCAAATCAGCCGGAGGCTGATACTAGGCCTGGGACGTTGTCATCTTGAGCCTGTAGCGTCATTTTTCGAGAGAAGAGAAACTTATTTTTAGCCGACTTTGAGAAGTTATTGTATATTACACACCACGTGCTGCGCTATAATACTTCACACGCCTGTTTTCGGGAGCCTCAACCCCTGGTCGGTAGCGTTTTCTGACCATGCTGAGAAAGTTTTGCAAGGCCTCTTTTAAAGTAGCCCGTACTATTTATCAAATATCACTTGCGATGCAAAATTTTGTGATTGCCGATGAGCACATAGGAAAACACTAGGAAATGCATACGAACAAAATACCAGGATTGGCATGTCACATCACATACGAAACTGGGTGACATGAAAGCGTTAAAAGGCCAGTAAACAGCCCTGAGGTCCAAAAATATTTAGAAAGGGATATATATGCAGTTTTTCTTTGTGAACATGCTGCCGCAAGAATTTTCCGAATACGTGCAATCTTAAGGAAGTTACAGGGGTTAGAACATTGGTCTAAGCTGGTGTCATATTGTCGCACGGCCTCGCCCCTTTTCTTCATTTCATGAGGCGAAAGGCGTAGCCCATCGTCGTGACTCCGCCAACTTCGGCAACGTGACACCACGTCAGCGATTGACGTCATCAGCGAACTCGATCAGTCGCAACGCACTTCCGCTTGATGCGAAGCGTGGTTGTTTGTTTACCGTTTGCCGCACCAGCCGCGGGTCAACCGTCTAAGCTTCAGGTGTGAAGTGTCGACCACAAACAATCAGGTCCCCGACGTACGTCGCTGGATGGCCGATTCGCTTCAGCCATTCAGCGAACAGGGCCCCATCGTGAGGCACCCGGTGCTGATGCTTCTCTGCTGCCTAGTCACTCGATTTGCAGCCGACGACAGAGCAACGCTTTTTACCCGTGTTGCTCATGTCAAGGGCGAAGTACGTGCGCACAGGCACTGTAGTTGAGCGGAGTGTACACGTGCACGCGACAACTGCGAGGGTGGTTCTTTCACCGCAGTGTCAAGAAACAAGGGGCAGTTTCGTAGCTGTGGGTGGGAACAGGAACTGACGTTGACTTCACTACTGTTTTCTCATACCCGATTTAGACCAATCGGCGAGCTGCGTGCTACGTCACGTCGCCTATCGCCGTCACTGCACGTGCGAGGGGGTCGGTCAGGCGTAGGAAAGACGCACGGGAATCGTTTTTCGAAATGGAGGCTCTGCGTGGGGCGCAGCGCTTCAATATTCAGAAAACGTGATCGCTGTGGTCTAATCTACAAATTGCCGAGCTTGTATGAGGGGTGTAAAGAAAAAGTTGGAGCTTGTTTACTGGCCCTTTGAGCGCACAAGGACGCAAACAAAATGCATCACACAGAGTGCTACTTCCAACTGATATGCACTACAACGCAAACACGCCATATGTGTAGTTTCCTCACTCACAAAATGGTAACTGCGCATGCATGGAAACGTGGTTATCACTTCCTCTCTCATTTCCACGTTCTTTTTCTTTTTGTCTTTTGGAGCTAGAGATTACAGGCTTTTTTGGCGCGCGCATGTAAACTGGACGACAAAGCCGTAGTTTTACATAGTCAAACCTGTGTTGATGTGAGCCACAGTTGCATTTTTGTTTATATTGTTACGAGCCAGCTGCTTTTCATAGATACTAAGAGCAAAGGATGCAGTCCCATTACACTGTTTCATCAGCGACAGCTGCAATATACAATATACGCTCGTGAATTCGGGAAAATAACCGTTCACGTACCAATAACGTAGCCTTTGTAGATATGGCTCGTATCAACGTTGACGATTCCTTCTGTAGACGACTCTACGACGAGGTTTTTGTGAAAAACAGATGCGTCCGCGGTGAGATGCAAGTTGAATGACCTGTAAAAGAAGAAGAGCTCTTGCTACAATTTATTAGGTTTCTCCCGTCCACTACACACAAATCATGTACCTTTTTGTCATCAATGGTAGCTGCTGCAACTATATACATGCATACATATAAAGAACTTTATTTTTACATGCAAAGAACTTTATTTTTACGAAGAACCTTATTTTACATACAAACAACTTTATTTTTACATGCAAATAACTTTGTTGTTACACACAAGGAACTTTACTTTTACATGCAAAGAACATTGTTTTTACATACAAAGAACATTATTTCTGCTACAGCTATAATATTTATTTAGTGTCTTCTAATAACGGAGCCTTTAGTTCTGGCCTTTTCTTTTGTCTAGTCGTTTCTTCTTCAAGAAAATCTGAAAAGCTTTACATTTATGCAAATGAGCAAAAAATAATCCTTATTTTAGCTGAATCCTGTATATTCAAAAAATGTGGTGGTTCGGTAAATAACCCTAAAGGCAAAACTAGTTTCACTTAAACAAAACCATCATACATGGTGCGTTAGACTTTGCGCCGCGAAAATTCGGCTAAAACTGCACCGTCCGCTGTGGTGAAAAGTGGTCATGGGACTCGACTGCTGACCTGAAGGTCAAGGGTTCGATTACGGCGGCGGCGGTTACATTTTTATGGATGCGAAATGCCATAATCCCGCGTACAGTGCGTTGTCAGTGCACTATAAAGAACACCAGGTGGGCGAAATTTTAGAAGCCCTCCTCTAAGGCATAATACCGTGGTTTTGGAACGTATAAAAACATTATTATTATTATTATTATTATTATTATTATTATTATTATTATTATTATTATTATTATTATTATATTATTATTATTATTATTATTATTATTATTATTATTATTATTATTATTATTCTTATTATTATTATTATTATTATTATTATTATTATTATTATTATTATATCGCACGGCAGTTAGCCGTGATATCTGCGGGCAACTTTCCAATTCTCAGGCAGAGTGCAGAAATCTTTTATTCGCGGTACCTGTCAAAAGTTTGCATAAAATATAGGTTACAACAAAAATCAGCGAGAAGCGTGCTTACCACGTGCTACTGCGCTCGCCACATAGGCTGTATTATTTATTTCCAAGCGAAACACCAGCTTTGAAATTTCGCCCAGCCCCATAGTTGCGACAATCGCCATGCTTCCATGGGTAGGATTCGCCGGTTCTATAGATAGCGCAGTCAGTTATATTGTGCAGCTGTAAAATCCCCCGTCGTTAATCCTTCGTGACAGTAGCATTCCTCGTTCACTAATGCGATTATCCGAAGGTGAACGCAGAGAAGACGAAAATGAATTCATTTGACGTGATGAATGGTTGTGGAGAAGTTAAAGAGACAGAACGTGCGTGGTAGATAAGTTAGGCGCTGAAGGTAATTCACTCAAATAAGTTCTGACGCTTGGAAATATGCATGCGCAGTTCATGGTGTCCTTTGACAAAGAGGAAAAGAAGTACACAGGACAGGCGCAAACTTACAACTACAGTTTACCTAAAAAAAAGAGTAAGTTACAAAGGGCTAACGTAAGGTATTTATGTGCATGCGCTCCAAATATTGTTTTCATTCAGAACATGAATCACCACAAAAAAAAAATTGAAATTTCGGGAGTTTGCATGCTCAGAGGTAAGCGCCACTTGTTAGTTCTTTCTGTTTTTTTTGTTATTTCAATAAATTTTAGTTCGTGAGTCAGTGCATGTGCAGTGTTGTACCACTTTTCGTCCTTCTCAAAAACGTAGTGAAGCACACGCATTCACAAGAATGAATCCCTGCCAACTAGCTCAAACTTCTAAACTAATCAAACACGCACAACTGTAACGCACGAACACAGGTTTGTTCATCGCTTGAATGGCTAGCGGAGAAATGCTTAGTGACGCGCGGGTGGTCCCTCACCGTCTGCTGCTGCGAATCTGCACACGTACGTCGCCGCTCCCTCCGGCATCGACGGAGCGCTTTGCCCGGCTGTGGCTCCGGTGCACAGGGTCGAAGTACACGGGCTCGAAGCAACGTATGAACATGTTGAGCCGCTTATCTGTACAAATATAGTCAGCAATATAGTCACCAGCTACAATATGCAGCCTTTCCTTCGTCTGTCATAATGCATATACAGCGTGAATAAAGTACATAAGGGAAGTTTTTTACGAAACCAAAACGAGCTGCTTCCTGCTGTTTTTTTTGCAGACTCTACTAAAACTTTCTCATGAGTAATAAATGCATAACACCATCTTTTATTACATTAGTTGGCCATTTTAGCTAAAATTGAGACAATATTATCCCACTATCTTTCAAGACAACCATTTTCATGCATTTTGTTTCGTTTTGAGTTAATTTCGAAGGTGTTAGGTAGCAAGCAGGATCTTGAACAAGTATTAGCGTGACAAAAACGAGGACGAGAATAGAAAAAGACAAAACTACAGCGCCGACTGAAGACTAACTTGTATGCCGGGAAGAAGTGGAATAAGTAACATCTGGAAAACCTAAGAAAGAAACATAAGCATCGCGCAAGCTCAATGTTTTTTTTTTTGGAATAAAATTTAGTCGCGAGTCAGCGCTGTAGTTTGTCTTCTCTATTCTCGTCCCCGTTTTTGGCGCACTAATATTGATTCAGGATGACACCAAATCGCTTGATTGTCCGTTCTGTTGCCCGCAGGACAACGTTACTAAGACTGAACAGGGTAACGTCAGCAGGACAACGTTACCAAGTCAGAGCTTTTTAACACCTTCTTGCCCATGATTTGTTCGAGTTTTCTTTTTTTAATTGAAAACATTTATCACCTTATGTCAGGTACTTACAACGCTTAAACTGCAGAAAATAAGCCTTACACCGGGAGGCAACTTTCACAGAGCAAGCTGTTCAACGATAGACATGCATCTTGACTATGATGTCTACCAGATTTGCAAACGTCCCAACTTCGTGATTCATTCCTCTTGCGCATAGAGTATAGTAGCTGTAAGTACGCAAATTCACCCTCACCAAGTTCGCTCATGGCCACTTTAGGTGCGGTCTTTACAGTATTAGTCACTTGGCTAGCCTTTCAGTTTCATTCTGCATATATAGTTCACTTTTCCTACGCTCATTCAGCCAGGAGGGCTCCAGTGGCAGTATTGTACAGGAACCGCTGCTGTTGCATTGGATTCACTACAACTTGCAGTCATGGACACTGTAATATATCCAGCTGATTGTTCTATACATTCCGTCGCTTTATTGTACAGTACGCTGATGGTAGGCTCATGCACGAGAATAGACGCATATTCCCAGTGGATAAATACCTAAACTGCGCCGTCAGATTAAATTAAAGCTCGGGTTTATTGTGAGGTGCGCCCAACTGGACGACTGACTGCTAAGTGAATTTCCTCGCCAGGAGTGTGTTTGCCAGGAGTGTGATCAGTAGGGTGTATCAAACTCCTACACTTCCTCTTTATTAGGCTGTTCTAAATGCATACACTCAAGAGAAACAATGACTAAGTTGAAAATGAAAAACTGTGCTCTAATAAACTGTACTCTGAGAAAAAACTGTACTCCCAATGTTGTAAGGTTCCCTATTATATTTCATTATTATACAGCGTACAAAATAAGGTTGGAAGTTTACATTTTGAATTTCACGCTGATATCTCCTCGCATCACGTCACTTTATTTCAAAATTTATATTTTGTATTTTCGCGACATGGGTTCTTTGAAATATTCTGAAACTTCGTTTGTTAGGCCTATGGCGCCCACAGATGACAATGTACTTTAATGTAAAAAGCCAATCGATCATTTAAAAGAAAGAGAGGTCGGATGTGAGACTGTACCTAATCTGGCAACCTTGTGCTACGTGTTGATCTAGTCGTCACACCGTTTCGTAGTCGTTCCTAGGCGCCGCATGCTCCATGACTGCATTGATGCAGTAGCTCTGGTTCATTAAAGTCATTTTCGCCTTATCACCGCCTTGTCTACGTTGCCGAGCCCTCACACTTGGTGCAGTCATCGACGAACCATGCCGAGAAAACCGGAGCCACTCGTACATTTAGTGTTAGTTGGTGTTTTTGTGCTAGCTGCCCACCTCATTGCCTTTGCCTGCCCTAAACCTTCTTCGATCTTGCCCACCACAATGCCGCTAATAAACTGATGATTGATATGTGGGGTTTAACGCCCCAAAACCACCATATAATTATGAGAGACGCCGTAGTGGAGGGCTCCGGAAATTTCGACCACCTGTGGTTCTTTAACGTGCACCCAAATCTGAGCACACGAGCCTACAACATTTCCGCCTCCATAGGAAATGCAGCCGCCGCAGCCGGGATTCGAACCCGCGACCTGCGGGTCAGCAGCTGAGTACCTTAGCCACTAGACCACCGTGGCGGGGCCCCGCTAATAAACTGGAATGAAACTACTGTAGAAACCATTCAAGGGTTCACAACGAGCTTCATTCGCCATGAACTTTCGTGCCGTTATCTGGAGACGACTGGCTCGAAGAATGAAATGATTGAACGCTTGCTTCATGACGTAGCCGACAACCGTCAACCTGGTGGTTCCGACGGGATAGCTGAGCAGTCGTTTTCAAGTACGAAAATGCTGAGTGACTTACTGCAACAGTTTTTGATGTTGTCCCAATGGCCAATGGTTCCAATCCAAGTTGCTACGTTGCCTGACCTCTTGGCTTCATTGCAAAACTTCAACGGTGATGGTAGCATTTCAGCACACCAGTGGCTTCAAGAGCTCGAGCGTATCCAAGTGTTCGCGTTATGGGCACCCTCTCTCTCCTTGCTGTAGCGCATGGCAAGCTCCGTGGCCCGGCTGCAGACTGGAAGACCGTGGTAGGAAACTGTTTGGACACGTGGGAAAATTTCAAGACTGCCTTCGAGCGCCAATTTGGGGACAACCTTGCGCTCTTGCAGTGGCAGCACCATCACCAGACGCGTCCAGTCCCCCTGTGAGAGCTTCGTTGTCTACTCTTTGGTAAAACTGCGCGTAATTTTAAGATGTACCGTCCAACTGACGGGTGCTCGGTGCACTGAATATGCCTTACAGGGTGTGGACAACGCACAATGGGCAACAACTATCACTGCACAACAACCAGAAACTGTAAGCGAATGTCTTGCCATCGCCACCCAACTCGACCGAACTATAGAGCAGGCCTCTTGTTTTTCCAAGTCCGCCGCCCATTGCAGCCAGATCGTCAAACTTGCGAGTGCCTCCCTTGCCTGTGCTGCAGGCCGCTTCTAGGAATGGAATAGCTTATCCACAAGTCAATCCGTCTGCTTCATCAGCACCACATCGAATTTCGGCGTTACCCCTGGATCAACACAAGACACACTCGTTATCTTGCAATTAGTTCCCGAAATGGCGTACCTGCTTATCACCCCGGAGGAGATATAAGCAAGGCCATACGTTATAACTGTCACCAACCGGGCCATCTTGCATCGAAGTGCCCCAGATCCAGAACAAGTGCCCATCTACCCATCCAGGCCCCGCCGCGGTGGTCTAGTGGCTAAGGTACTCGGCTGCTGACCCGCAGGGCGCGGGTTCGAATCCCGGCTGCGGCGGCTGCATTTCCGATGGAGGCGGAAATGTTGTAGGCCCGTGTGCTCAGATTTGGGTGCACGTTAAAGAACCCCAGGTGGTCTAAATTTCCGGAGCCCTCCACTACGGCGTCTCTCATAATCATATAGTGGTTTTGGGACGTTAAACCCCACATATCAATCAATCATCTACCCATCCAGCAAACAAGTTTTTCCTCCCTGGCATGCCTTCAACATTCAGAACCACTCGAAGGATATCTTGTAGAGTGCGCTGTGCTTCAAGCAGACATTCCACTTATCGGCACTGTAGACGCATTTCCGGACAGTGGTTCAAAGTACACCAGACTATCGCTAGATGTCATTTGATCTTCCAACCTACTACCATGGACCAAACCTTCCATATCTGTTGTAGATGGCGGTACCGTCATGCCAGCTGGTACATTATGTACTCTTATCGCTGTGGAGCCTATTTCGGCAGTACTTTAGGTTCTAGTTCAGGCTAGAAACCCCTTGCCTTTAATCCTCGGAGAAGACTGGTTTGAGGCCACCCGCGCTGAGCTCCTTGTCCGCCCGCCTCATCCAACAGAAATCCGCTATCCTGGCACGGGTATTGTCATGCGGTGCCTGCAAAAGGTACTGCCATGGATGTCCAATGCCGTTATGCTGTCAAGTAGTCCTGAGCATCCTTTTAAAGAAGCTGTGTCTCCCACAGGCTGCTTGCAGTTATCGCCATTTCCGGATAACAACCAGCACATATGGTTATCCCTCAAACAGAATGAAGATTTGCCTGGAAAGCAGCCACTTCAACCAAAGACAGCAACGCTTTACACTAAAGATGCTACGCTGGACAAGCTAAGTGATGCTCACATATGTCCACAGCTGCAAGAAGAAGAAGTTATGGCAGTTCAACACGTCTTGCATCAGTATGTTGACTTCTTCACTACTGATGACAATGATTTGGGCCTACACAAAGGAACAGAACACGCCATTGAGCTTGTGCGGGACGCATCGCCTTATGCCCGTCAACCATGTAGATGTGGCAAAAAGGAGCGACAATGCCAAGTGTTTCATGCTCAAGGCTTGGTCACCAAGACAGCGCAGATAAAACAAAGACTGTACCATTCAGCAAGCCAGCTGCTGCAGGCCAATGAATTGAAAACAAAGAAACAACGGGACGCCAAGACAAGTATCCACTCAGCGCCCTGGGAACTTGTCAGTTCTCTGAATAAACCTCGACAGTGTCTCAGCTAAAAGATTGAGACTCTTCGAGGTAAAATACCTGCAAAACGCAAGCGCAAGAACAACAAACAAACCACCAAGTCGGCTATGCCAACCCAGAATAAGCAATACAAGCTCAGTCAAGAAAGCGTAGCCGCTGCAAGCAACCCAAAAACAGGAAAGACATCACAGGGTGCAGCCGCCGTCTACCATGACAGCTACGTCACCCGCAGTAAGCTTGAATTGACTGACCCGTCCACTAGTACAGATGCGCAGCCTAACGCGAAAAAGGGAGGGGGGAGGTTGTCCATCAACCGGAGATGAATGCGAAAAAGGTGAAGCCCCTTAAGCAATGTGAAATGTGCCATGCGAAAGGGGCTCCGGAGACGCGAAAATGCCACTGGGCTCTGTACAAAGAACAACAAATCAAGGTCAGAGGTGACTATACTTCAAGGAAGGCACCGTTGAAGTTGTGCGAGAAGCGGCAGCAGAAGAGGCGCAAGAAGTGGGATTCAGGCACCGAGAACGTCAAGCAACGTCAGATAGAAGGTCACCAGAAACGTCGGGACAACATCAAGGCACATCAACAGGCTGAGCTTTAGACCGAGATGAAGAGTCTGAAGAACGAAAACCGCATTGTTCCAGGATTAGCGGTTCATTTAGATGTTTTGGTGACTGCAAGACTGTGAGACAATAAAAAACGGGGTGGGATATGTGATGTATAAAGTCAATCGAGCAGTCTCAAATCTGATCCCTCTTATTTAAATAAAGAGGGGTCAGATGTGAGACTGCTCGTAATCTGGCAACCTTGTGCTACATGTTGGTCTAGTCGTCACATTGTTTCATAGTCATTTTTAGGCATGGAGGAAGTTCTTAGGTGCGCGTGTGCTCCATGACTGCATTGATGCCATAGCTCCGGTTTATTAAAGTCGTTTTTTGCCTTATCGCCTCCTTGTCTACGTTGCCGAGCCCTCACACTTGGTGCAGTCATCGACGAACCATGCCGAGAAAACCGGAGCCACTCGTACATTTAGTGTTAGTTGGTGTTTTTGTGCTAGCTGCCCACCTCATTGCCTTTGCCTGCCCTAAACCTTCTTCAATCTTGCCCACCACAATGCCGCTAATAAACTGATGATTGATATGTGGGGTTTAACACCCCAAAACCACCATATTATTATGAGAGACGCCGTAGTGGAGGGCTCCGGAAATTTCGACCACCTGTGGTTCTTTAACGTGCACCCAAATCTGAGCACACGAGCCTACAACATTTCCGCCTCCATCGGAAATGCAGCCGCCGCAGCCGGGATTCGAACCTGCGACCTGCGGGTCAGCAGCTGAGTACCTTAGCCACTAGACCACCGCGGCGGGGCCCGCTAATAAACTGGAATGAAGCTACTGTAGAAACCATTCAAGGGTTCACAACGAGCTTCATTCGCCATGAACTTTCGTGCCGTTATCTGGAGACGACTGGCTCGAAGAATGAAATGATTGAACGCTTGCTTCATGACGTAGCCGACAACCGTCAACCTGGTGGTTCCGATGGGATAGCTGAGCAGTCGTTTTCAAGTACGAAAATGCTGAGTGACTTACTGCAACAGTTTTTGATGTTGTCCCAATGGCCAATGGTTCCAATCCAATTTGCGACGTTGCCTGACCTCTTGGCTTCATTGCCAAACTTCAACGGTGATGGTAGCATTTCAGCACACCAGTGGCTTCAAGAGCTCGAGCGTACCCAAGTGTTTGCGTTACTTCATGTTTACCTATTAGAGTCTGTGTAGGACGCATTATAAAACGTCAACATCTCTGACGTCATGGTATTTAAAGCGCCAACGACATGGTGGCGTCTCCACCCACCTTCTCTGTTCGTGCGTTTGCTCGTTTACCAAGTGTTGTCTCGTAGTAAATGTAGTCTTCCGGGAAAGTTCAATTGAACTTTACTAATACTCAAAAAATTGCTTTTCTTTTTAATTTACTCGGTGTAAAATTGCTTACGCAAAGCCTTGCACAAGGTATTGATACGCCACACGCAACCTCGTCAATATACGCAGGGCATATATTGAAAACAGCGTGAGCAACCAGGCGACGCTAACGCGGTCAACCCTATTGTAAAAACATGCCTGATAGTGAAGAGTGAAACACTTGCAACCTATAATTCAGCACGTTTCGAAGAGAACTGTTCGGCTTTAAGCTATAGCACAATAATTGCCAAGCAGTGGTGGCGATGCTTAATTTGTAAGATGTTAGCTGGATTCACCTAGCAAATGAAAGAATCTGCGCAAAGCTTACCACGAGTGTTTGAAGCCACGACTGAAGCCGCGAAAAACAGAACTGTTGGGAAAAACATGTCATGTGTCCGACGAGCAAGCGGCTAAGCCTTCAGAACGCCTTGAGATGATTGCACGTGACGCTCGATCTTCTTCGCTTCGTCACTGTAGCTCACATGAGGTGGTTCATAAAAAAATGGCCCCGTATCTGCGTATCATATCTGCAAATGTCGTCGAAAGACGATAGTCTTGCGTGTGGAGAGAGTGAACAAAACGTTTATTTGATGTTCTGCGCAAGAAAATCGGTGAATGGTATTCTGGAGGCGCTGCGTTAGAGTGCCTCGAGCGTGCAGCGGAGGTGAACGAGTGCTTGATGATAATGATGATTTGCTGCTTTTCCTTTGTGAAGACACCCTATAGCACACAAATGTTGAAACTAAAAAGAATGAAAAACTTCAAAAAGGAGAAAAAAACAAAAACCATCTCAACGGATGTGCCCAGCCAGGTGCAGCAAGAGAGAAGAAAACTGAACAGAAAAGAGTGGGGAACATTACAAGAAAAGGAAGTGCAAGGGCGTGCTCAGTTTGTGTTTGCTAACACAACCACGCTTTGACACTGCGCTGCCTCTATCTTGTCATTGTAATGCGCCGCTGTGTGTGCTCCACTGCTGTTCCACTGCCCTCCAGCGTTCAAGGCGCCGCATCACACTCTCCCTGCCTGTCATGAAGGAAGTGCTGCCTGTAGATCTGTCTCTCCATCATCCCCTGTACAAAGCCCAGTGCGGTGCGCAATGACTCCATGCGCGGGAGTCGTATCAGTGTGCACTCAATCACAAGGCGTGGAATTGTCTCATCCGCACTTTCACAGACACGACACAGCACTGAGTTCATCTCCCTGTCGAACATTCTTTTATATACGTAAGGGTTCGAAGAGCGCCAGCTCTAGCCTCGAACAGAAGCGAGCTCCCAGTGCTGTTATCATACGTGTGAACTTAGCGTATTGTGCTTTAACTGTTTTGGTAAAGCTCGGGGGTAGCATTTCCACTCAATGCTTGTTGCCACAGCTCATCCTCCTTGTCGCATACCCGCTCAAGGACCTTCTTGGTATTGAGCCTTTGTCACAGAACGAGCGCTCAAAAAGGGCGTGCCGCCAAATTCTCGCGACGAACCGCCGGAGTGACGCCGCGAGGTCGACGATAAAAAAAAGAAACAAACATCTGGATGGGGGTGCGGCTGATCGAGGGTCGCGGGACGTTCTAGCGACATTTAACGAAGTCACTTCACATTATCGTTTGAGTCGTAGGGTCTTTCCTCCACCCCATTCGCATCTTACCAGAGGACAAGAAGTCACGCTCAGACTACTACAGACAGGGGTTTACCCCTGCCCAGCTAATGTATCTATTTATATGGATATATCTCCTGACTGCCCGGACTGTGGGTGTGTGTGTACATTTGAGCACATGATGTGGGACTGCCCCCACATACCCAAGGAACTCAAGGCGCAAATCATCCCAAGACAAGGGTTTTATTCCGCCATCAAAAGTACGGATCGTCACCGTCAGCTTCGGGCAATCCAAGGGGCCCACGATGCCGCAGGCAGGTACTCCCTGCCTGTTCCAACGTGGGAGCGGCCCGCAGGGGCGTCGGGGTAAAACCCGACTCTCCTCCCTCGGTGTACAATAAAGTTATCTATCTATCTATCTATCTATCTAAAGACTCCCCCCCCCCCGGGCGCGCGATTCTCCCCTCGCAAGCGTGGCTTCTCCGACGAACCTCCTCACCCCACAACGGCGGCCGAGCAAGCACTCAAAATTTCTCGATGGAAAAAGGCGTGGTGATGCCGGGTTGAGTCATTCGTCGCGGACGGCCCTCGTATCGTCTCGACCTTTCCCCCAGCCTTCGCTGCGCATCGCGCCGACGAAATGATGAGAACTTTCTAGAAGCTCGCGCAGAAGGTATTTAATCAAGCAGCCGAGACGAGACGAGAGATCAGGAGAAGACGGAAGTTAGCGCCAGAGCGCGTAGGGATTCCGCCGTGTAGTCGGCGAAGGTTTTGTCCGTAGAGACAAAGCAGGAGAAGAGGATTATTTCCACCTGAGGGGTGACGACTCGAGCTACAGGCAAGAGTGTGTGTTTACCGCTATCGAGCGAAGACGCGTGGCAACAGCTGCGTGTGTGAAGCCGACGTGTTTCCGGCGAAGAAGTTTGAAGCTTGGAGAGTGGCCAATTGAAGACGTGAGGTTTCCTGGAATAGAAACTTCGGCAAAGTTTCCTGGAAGAGAAACTTCGGGGCAGCGGAACGACAACAACGCTGGACTTTGAGTGAGTGATTCTCGGAAGAGTATCATCCAGACTTTTGTTTCAAGAACTTTGGACTGAATAAGTTTTCGAACACTTTAGTCTTTAAGTGTCTTGGTTGTTCAATGCATGCGACTGCATTGTAGTGCGTATTGTTGTCTGTGTCTGTTGTTTCGAGTGTGGCTGATTGTACTGTGTAGTACGTTGTTTGATTGGTGACATATTGTATTCAACTATTGTGGAGTGTGCATACTTATGTATTGTTTTTGATCTGCCATTATTGGGAATATAATTTTGTTTTGTTTATCAACTCTCGGCTCTGGCTTCTTCTTTGGGCCACAGCCGGCGTCCGCTGGCACGGCAAAAAGGACCACTTCTAAATTGTCCACGCTTTCGTGGTGTGGTTCGGGGGGCCGATACTTCGGCCCTTGGAATCAGCCCGGCGATCGCCTCCCTAATTAACGGGACCTGTGACAGCCTTGCAGTTTGAGCCTGTACCGGCTCTGTGAAGGGTACGTACTTCTTTTCCAGCTGGTACACCCGCTTCACCCAAGTTGTACGCATGCACGTTGCCGCAGGGTATTCTAATAACCTCTTTTGCCCACCGCACTGGATGAATGGATGGATGGATGGATTGATATGGCTATACCCTTTAGATCAAGCGGCGGCTAACTACACAGAGCCTTAGTGAACAAAAACAAGATTTATCTTATTTTGTTGTCCTTTAAATTGTGAAGTTAAGGACTGTTACTTTTCAGTGAAAGATTCCATTTTCACTCGTGTCTTAACTGTAGTCACTAATCAGAGAACCTCCTTCTAGTTATTTCTACCTGCTTAAAATTTATTTTGCCCTCCCCGTCCCTAAACCTCAGTGCTTTGAAAACCTCTGCGCCATCACCCCCTTGAACTATAGGCTGAAGTCCTATACAGACTGAGGCCCTTTACAGAACATTGTCATGTGTTCGGCAGATTCATCGGCCTGGAGTAGCTGGTGCGATGGTAAACAGGCGAGCTTGATCGAGCCTGAGCGAAGAAGGCGATCGTTCCTGCAGTAGTTGGCGCTTTCTATTGCACGGCCTGTGGGAGGGGATTGACCACACTCATCGCCTTTGGTTCTTTATTAGCGGTAGAATTTCTTTTTGCTGATTTTTCAGGAGCCATCAATGCCGGTCTCCGGCCCCGGCCAGGGCTCGCCCTGGTCGGCCAGTCGCCCTGCTGAATCGGTACCACTGGAGTGTTTCTTCAAGAACGGCGTAAGCAGTTTGCCTGTCGCGCTTGTGCCCACTGATGGCGGAACCATTCGGTTGAGTGAAACGGAGGTGTTCCAAGAAGAACTTCGCAACATAAGCGGTCATTTTCTGGACATCTCGGAGGTGAGGCGTTTCGGCAAGACTGGCATGCTATGCAGATCTTCAAATATTCAATGCTTAACAGACTTACTGGCCGCCACGAGATTTGCGTTCATTGCTGTTCGCGCTTTTATCCCCCCTCATCTTGCTTGCGTGAAGGGCATTGTTCGTGGTGTTCCAACTAACATTAGTCCTGAAGCATTCTTAAAGATGGTCTCTCCGGCTGGCGTGACATCTGTCTACAGATGCACCAGACCTGTAGGTGATACGCGAGTCCCTACTGAAAGCGTCATCGTTACCTTTGCTGGTCTCACACGCCCCTCTGAGCTGAAGGCCTGGCCTTATCTATTCCGTGTAGAGGCATTGACACCTCGCCCACTGCAATGCCGTAGCTGCTGGCGATTTGGACATAGCGCTAATGCTTGCAGGTCCTCATTGAGATGTGCGAATTGCGGTGGGGCACATGCCGCATCAAATTGTCAGGAAGACAACTGCAGGTGTTGCCTATGTGATGGAGCACACACAGCCACGGACAATAGCTGCCCTGCTCGAGAACGTGAAACACAAATTCTAGACATAATGGAGAAACGCCGTTGTTCTCGGTCTGAGGCAACTTCTTTAATTAAAGAGCGCGAAGTGGGGTACGCTGCTGCTACGTCACGCCAGTGTGGGTCAATTGAAGCGACGGTCGCTTCCGCAGTGTCGGCAGCGATAGATAAGGCCATGCCGATGATTATGGAACGGCTTTTCAACACCTTTGCTGAAGGTCTGACCGAGATGCTCGCCGCCAGGTTAAACAGCCTTATTCCCTCCTTCGCTGCACACACTGTCACGGTCCAGGGTGAAGCTGAGCACCTCGACAATGAACAAAATAATCGCCGTCAAGAAGATGTTAACCCTGCAACGCTCGTCAGCACTCAGTCGCCTACCCCTGTGGGGCCCAGTGGGTCGTTTGGTGACATGAGGCTTGGTAATATCACTCATAAACGACGCAATGCTCCATTGTCTACAACCAATTTGCCAATGTCGAAACCAAAAAAAGTTATTACTGATACCAACAATGAGCAGGACGTTTTGCGTTCTGCAGTAGAGTCAACTATATTAAGTTCATCATAGCGCCTGTAAAAGTTCTTCAGTGGAATTGTCGCTCCGTATCTTCCGCTTACATAGATCTTATTTATCTCATACAGCAAACAAATCCTAGTATAATTTTACTTCAAGAGTCTTGGCTTTCAGTAAACCAAACATTTACTCTGAAATATTTTCGAACATTTAGACTGGATCGGCCAGGTAGAGGAGGTGGATTATTGGTTCTAATATCTTCAAAAATGTGTCATCACGTTTCTGTAACTTCTGAACATATTTGTCCGGATTGTGAATTGTTAGGATTAGATTGTTTGTTACCTAACTCCAACAGGATTACAGTGATTAATGCGTACTTTCCTAATGGAGTAAGACGCACAGATCACCTAGACTGTGTTATCAAGAATTCTTCGTCAAATTCAATTTTATTGGCTGGGGATTTTAACTCGCATCACACCTCTTGGGGGCTTAAAACAGATAGCTGTGGCAAAAAATTGTGGAATTGGTTGCAGGATAATAATTTTCGCTGCCATAACTCTGGACAAGTTACCTTTCTACGCGGGATAAGCTCATCAACATTAGACCTAACATTTTCTTGTGGCCAGTTTATGATTTCATCGTGGGAAACGTTTGATAATGGGACGAGTAGTGATCATGTACCAATTACCTATGAAATAATGCTACCACAACTTACCTCTGCTATCCGGCAACAACGGTTCATCAACTATAAAATTTATAAAACTGTTTTAAACTCCGCGCTCTCGTCATTGAGAGGACGCGTCGGACAGCAACGAGCTGCTTCAGTCGTAGCGTGTTTAAGTGACTCTATCCAGCCGGCAGAGTTTTCTGTTAAGTACGGCAGCACACCGTCAAATTCAGCTTGGTGGAATGAGGATTGTACGCTTGCGTATAGGCGACGTAAAGCTGCTTGGAAACGTTTACGCCACAACCATACTCCAAAAAATTGGGTTGACTATAAGTTCCACGCAGCGCTGTTTAAACGTACAGTTGCAATAGCTAAAGATAAACACAATTCTGACTTACATTCGCGTTTATCAAAACCCGATAAAAGATCTGCCCTGTACAGATTTCTACGGAACAAAAAATCGACGAAGGTACCAGCATATTCGCATTCAGTAGTGCTGTCTCCTAAAGAGACAACAGATTTGTTAGAGGGCATCGCGAAAGGACTTGAAGCGCGTTTCGCTTCGTCATGCTTGAGACCTGTGACATTCAAAAGCGCAACCTCGGACTTTCGGGAAGTCACTATGGCTGAACTGGCAGATGTGATACTAACTGTAAAGCAAGCAGCTCCCGGTCCAGACCAGATTACAAACTCTATGATTAAATTGATATTTAATTCCCATCCCGAGGAGCTTTTGAATATTGTTAACTGCTCCTTACAGCACACATGGATTCCAAGCGCATGGAAAGTTGCTAAAGTTGTGTTGCTGCGAAAAAATCCAAGCCTCGGATATGTCCTGGATAACATTCGGCCAATTTCGCTTACTTCAAACCTAATTAAAATCATTGAAAGAATTCTTCATAGAAGGCTCAGTGAATTCATCGCTCGTCAGGACATTCTTTCACCAAGGCAAGTAGGGTTTAGACAGGGGTGCTCTATATGGTCGGCTCATGTTGATTTGGAAAGCCGAATCCGCCTTGCAAAAGTATCTGGTGAGCTTTCTGCATTAGTCACGTTAGATATCGCAAAAGCCTACGATAGTGTGGAATACAGTACATTAATTTCAAGATTAGTGGACTGTGAGGTTCCCAAGTACATTATATCTTGGGTTCAGGAGTTTCTCATTGAGAGACAATTCTTTTGTTGCCACGAGGGAATTACTTCTGCCTCATATAAGCAAACAAGAGGTGTTCCGCAAGGATCAGTCCTGTCACCTCTTTTATTTATTATATTATTATCATCTATTCCCGTTCATAAAAATGTTCCTCTTTATGTCTACGCCGATGATATTGCTTTTTTCTCGTCATCCCGAGATATCAATACTTTATATCAAATCTTGCAGTCATATTTGAGTGAGCTTGAGGTATGGCTTGGCGGGCTGTCTTTTTCACTTAATGTTAGTAAATGTGCTCTGCTTGTATTCCCTCTATCCGTTCCCGTATTTCTTTCACTGCATTATCGAAATGATCCGATTCCACAAGTAACAGCGCTAAAATATCTTGGTATTGTTTACGTGGACAATTTAAATTGGCAGCAACAAATAGAATCAAACACCCGTAAAGCAGAAAGCGCCGTAGGATTGCTCCGCCGGTTTTGCAATAAGAATTCAGGGATGCGCAGGGATACGTTACTTATGATATACAAACTTTACGTACGCCCAATTCTGGAGTTTGGCTGCGTTCTGTTTTCTGGAAGTGCTGAGTACAAATTAAGACCACTTATATTGCTAGAAAGGCAAGCTCTGCGGCTGTGTCTCGGACTACCTAGGTGTGTAGCGAATAGCGTGCTTTATTTGGAAGCTAGAATTATTTCACTTGATGCTAGATTTCGACAGCTTACTGTGCAAACATTTTTAAAACTTTACGATGCACCCCTCTTCTGTTCTCAGACAGTGTTCATCAAACATCCAGTTTCTTTCTTTCAGCGCCCGTGGTCTCGTTATCAAAGACCCCAAGTCATTTTCGTCGAGTCTCTGTTATCAAATCTTCACGTTTCCCTCCGGCATTTAACTCCCCAAACCCAATGCTCGGTGCCAGTTGACTTAATTTTCGATGATATTTTTCCAAAAAATGCGAAGTTACTTCCAAAGCATGTTCTGGAGGGCCTCCTTCAAGACCATCTAAGTCATTTTCCTAAATACGTAGTAATTTCGACGGACGCAACGCAAAATCTTCAGAAGGCTGGAGTAGGTATTTTTTCTCATCAGCTTAATTGGTCTTTTGCGCTCCGATTGCCTGACTTCACACCAATTTATCTCGCAGAATTCCTGGCTATTACATTGTCTCTT
The DNA here is from genome assembly GCA_013436015.1 of Rhipicephalus annulatus. Lineage (NCBI taxonomy): Eukaryota > Metazoa > Arthropoda > Arachnida > Ixodida > Ixodidae > Rhipicephalus > Rhipicephalus annulatus. Next base: position 156,388 of record WOVY01014975.1, read on the forward strand.
CGAAAACTAAATTATCAGCAATCAAAAGCTATTATTATTTCGGATGCTTTGTCTGTATGTACACATCTAACGTCCGCAAAGAAGTCTCCTCTTCTCAGGATATTTTGGTCTCTCGTACCGCATAGCCTATCAGAAGTTCGGTTTATTTGGGTCCCCGGGCATGCTGGAATTGAACTAAATGAAATTGCTGATTCGCTCGCTTCGGCATCTTTAAATTTCCCTGTGGTGCCAGTAGCTCCACAGTTTCCTTTTATTACTGCCGAACGATTCAAACGCCTGTTAATCTTAAAAATGAACGAAACGTCGGTTCTACAATCTGAAGAATTTCGGCACTTGCAATTCACATGGAACACCGCAAAATGCCTTTCCCGTCAATGTGAGGTGACCCTCACAAGCTTTCGCTGTAGAGTTCCTCTGTTAAATTTTTATCTCAACAAATCAGGATTTTCATTAACTAACCTATGTGTAGTTTGCAATGAACCGGAAACAATAGATCACTTTCTTCTCACATGCCGCCGCTTCGCCTCACTGCGCCGAATAATTCTTGAAAGACCGATTGGTATGCTTGGATTGCCAGTCAATACATCCACCGTATTATCGTTTGGAGCCAGTCAGTTGGGTGTGGGCCACAGTGCTATTCTGTCAGCGCTACATAAATTCATTCAGGCAACCGGAAGGATACGCTGCTAGTGGTACTGCCAGATATATCCAATTCTTTCTTCCCCTTCCTCATTCTTGTCAATTCGTTTTATATATTCTGTTTTATCGTATTCTTCTACAATTTTATCACGTTTTTTTTTCAAAGGAACATTATTATTGTTTCTATCTAATTTCTCTTTATTTTTTTAGCAAGCGTTTTAAAAATTATCTATCATGAGGTACAGTGTGGCCAATCCCCCTTGTGGGTATGAGCCAAAATCTTCTAGGAGACAAGACAAGACAAGTTTCCTCCTCTTCTACACGCGCACAGCATACCGCGTCTACCCTTCGTATTTGGCCCGAAAATTCTTGGTTGTTTGTGTCTTCGTCCTTTATGTATTGACCCTTTGAGTGTTGCTTCCCGTCATCTCGTGGAGAAGCAAGAAGCGGTATTAAGCAATATTCGTCGACACAACACACAAGTCAACTCATGAGACAAGACACCTTTTCCGAGAACGAGCGCTGCTTTGGGTGTTCGCGCGGGTGAGGCCAATTAGCAACATGAGGTACAGAGACGGTGAAGACGATCGCTTACTGCCAATTTACCAATTATTTATTTTTTGCCACTGATATTTTCTAAGACCACGAAAAAAAAAAGAACCAAGCTGGTGTTGCTAAACGCTCAATACAAAAATTCCCCCATTGGGGGTGGCGTCTTCTCGTGTCATTATCAACGTGCCGTGATAGCTGCTTTCGTTTGAGGGCACCATATGTGCAAAAAAAATAACTTGATTTTCGTAGAACACGGACGTCAATCCAGATGCACGCTAAATGCATGACTAGAACAAACCTTTACTTTCTAACACTAGGAATACTTTTGCAGGCGATCATTCAGATATCTTCCGGTTAGACACGTGCACGCAGCAACCACCACAATTCAAAGAGATCACACACAACACACCACGTCCCGTACACAACCCAAAAATCCGTCGTGGTGCTCCACGTCACTATCCGGTTCCTACTTCTTCGCAAATGACGTTGCCCGGCCGTCCAACGTTGTACTTCGGTTACAACACTTTGGCTTAGCAGCGATCACAGTTCACTGCACTTGCCCCGACGCGGTAGCCTAGTGGCTAAGGTATTCGGCTGCTGACCCGCAGATGGCGAGATGGAATCCCGTCTGCGGAAGCTGCATTTTCGATGGAGGCGAAAATGCTAGAGGCCCGTGTGCTCAGGTATGGATGCACGCTAAAGAGCCCCGGGTTGTAGAAATTCTCGGAGCCCTCCACTACGGCGTCTCTCATAAATATATGGTAGTTTTGGACGTTAAATCCCACATATCAATCAATCAGTCCACTGCACCTATTCATCTATTAGCTTCAGGTTACTTATTTATACTCTAAATTCACCGAAGTTTGCACGGACATTGTTCGCTGCCGCGACCATCGTTGCGTTGTCGGTCGCGGCCATCTTGTCTGTTTTAGCCTCGGCAGTTCCAGATCTGGCAAGAGCTGCCGGTAAGGTACGCAATGGTCGTAGTGGGCGCAACGTAAGCGCCGAGATCTAGCGTGCACATCTCCTGCGTTCCCAAACGGACGCATCTCTCTTAGGTACAGCGCATGCTCACTCTTGCCCCCATCTCACGCGTTGCTTACGCTAGACCGTTGCGCGTGCTAAACTCATTACGAACAGCCTCAACCACAGACCAGACAAAACCAAGTATTTTTACCATTTAGCGGTCAATTCTGCCTTGCCTTTCTTTAGTTTCTCTCGTACTCTCGGCCAACCGCGGTGGTCTAGTGGCTAAGGTACTCGGCTACTGAGCCACAGGTCGTGGGATCGAATCCCAGCTGTGGCGGCCGCATTTTTGGTGGAGGCCAAAATGCTGTTGGCCCGTGTGTTTAGAATCGGGCACACGTTAAAGAACCCTAGGTAGACAAAATTTGCGGAGTCCTCCACTACGGTGTCTCTCATAATCATATGGTGGTTTTGGGATGCTAAACCCCACATATCAATCATCAATCTCTCTTACTCTCTCACCATGAAACTTAGGAGAGAGTTGCAACTCTGCTTGGGTTCACCTGCTGAACTGATGAAACATGGGGAGGCCCTGCAGCGTGCTCTCCATCGGGCTAATAGGTGCCTTCTTCCTCTTCTAACCTCTACCACCACCACCATACGGGAAGAGCACAAAGTTACGCGGGGCCCCATTGGCTATGTTCCCTGGCACTAAACTATACCATAAACTTGTTTTTATGACATCCTTGAAGTCATTTCGGCGGGCACACAATAGACAAAAAAAACGGAAGGCGAGAAGACAAACGGGCGTTTTTTTTCGTATCTTGTGCGTGTCGAAATGTTTCCGAGAATTACCTAAGACCAACTCACCCAACTTTTCATCCTATTACTTGTTTACATGAACGCAACTACTGGTGCATCACATCCATTTACACGAGTTTGATGAACCAACTCGCCCAGGAAAATGTTTAAGGAAGGCGTATCTTACTAACGCACCAGGCGGGATCGAATGTGAGGGGTAACTGAGCTTACAGACCCTAAATCAAGAGGAAAGTAATGACGGCCCTTCGAAGCAGCTGCTTCGAGTATGATGAAGATCTTCGCTTTCGTCCGGATCGTCAGAGTGTCTCTGGCTGACACCAGCCTTCCGAAACGAAAGGTTGGGTGATTAGGACACCTGCGTGATGTTCCCGTGAAAGGGATGACGGCCAGGCTCGTACTGCCCCTTGCTGAAGTGGACAGCACTGATGACAAAAACGACAGAACAGAGATATTCCAACAGCGAAGGATGAAACATCCTCAGCTGTCTAACGCGGTTGTAAAAAATAAAATAAACTTTGGCTAGCATTCAGAAATCCCAGCGTCATCAAATTAAAAACTATCCTATAACACAGTAAGGTCTTATCTGCGAGCACACCCACCGATACAACGTGGCAGCTCGATGGGGGGGGGGGGGGGGAGACGAGATAAGCTTGAGGAAAACGGCGTCTCGCACTCTGATGCATTCAGTAAACGCGGCTTATGACGCGCGACATTTGCGCAGCAAAGACGCCTTGGTGGTACTCTTGTAATTTCGATGTAATATTTGAAGGGGCGAACGTGCTCAGAACGAAGAAGCCAGTGGGGGAATCGGAAAAACTGTTGGGAAAACATTCTCCAAAAAAGCCAACTTGCAGATTTCTGTGAAGTTTCACCTCTCGAAAGCCATTCTGTAATGACATCTCTACACACGGCTGGAATGTTTTACCGGTCATGGTGAAAAAAATTGGCAGATCCCACGTATAGTGAGAATCGATTATATGCGAAACACGAATGTGAAAGGTTGATTTGTAACATTAAAATCATCACAACGTTACGAGGTGGAGGTAAATGATGTCGTACATGACTTCGTGCCATGATTATCATGTTTGGATGTGTCGTTTACGTTAATCGTCTATTCACGTCACGTGGTACCGAATTTGGTATATGTGGAGCTAGCGAAACGGACGTGAGCACGCTATGAGCGTGGTATGTTGCATATTCCTACATGACACGCGTGTCAGGATTATCATGTTTGCACCAGTCGTATATTTCGTCATCCATTGACGTCATGTAACACCTGATTTCGTATATGTGGAGCTAACAGTACGGCCGCGAGCGCATCATGAAGGGCCCAATATATTCCAATGTAGCGTTGACGTGCGCGCACGCTGGGCACAGCGACGCTACGTTAGCAAAACGCGAGCATTCTAAAGCCTGATGCCAGTTGCGACCAGCGTCCGTCGGCACGGCCCAAAGGCAACCGGCGCGAAATGCGACGTGCTGCATTTCACGCCGATGCGTTACCCAGACAACGCTGCGTCTCCCTCTTTTCGTGACGGAGGGACGCCGGACGCGCTGAAACACGCATGCGTCAAAGCAACGCAGTGCGGCGCGCTCCTGTGAGTATATGGCAGGACCGGTGCCTGGCGTGGCAACGCTGGCGTGACACGACGAAATGAGCGCCGGCACGCACGCGCACCGCGTCACGTCGAAATGTATTGGCGCCATGGCTGTGGCATGTATTCATGTTCTCACATGACACACATCTCATGATTATTATGTTCGCACCAGCCACATACTTGATTGGAACTACCTCCCACAATCAGTTGCATCCATCACCTCGCCTTGCAGTTTTAAAACATCGCTCGATAACATACTTGGTGTTGGAAATGTAAACGTTTGATTTTGTTGTTAGTTTTCTTGTATAATCTACTGGCTGTACAAAATAGTTGCAGTTGATAATAGTTGATTTCCAGTGTTTAATAATGTTCTAGTGTCTCGTCTATGTATTCTTTTCTTTAACATTGTTCGTCAGTGCCCGCTTCCCTCTTGTTCGTCAGTGCCCGCTCCCCTCTGCAATGCTGTAAAGCCCTGAGGGTACAATAAATAAAATAAAAAATAATAAAATAAAATAAAAATAAATACCTTCGTCATCCATTGGCATTACGTAATACTGAATTTGGCATATGTAAAGCTAGCGAAACGGCCGCGAGCACATCATCAGTGTGACATGTTGTTACATGACACACATGTCATGATTGTCATGTTAGGGTCTGTCGCTTGTGTTCGCCATGCAATCATGCCATACCATACCAGTTTTGCAACATGCCATGTGAACGAAACCACCGCAAGAGCTTCAGGACCATAAAATGTCAATCATGACATTCATGGCATACATGTCATGATTTTAATGTTATGACTAGTCAAATAAGTTTTTCATGCAGTCATGTTATGCCATACCAAGTTTGGTATCAATACCATTATCGAAGATAGATAGATAGATAGATAGATAGATAGATAGATAGATAGATAGATAGATAGATAGATAGATAGATAGATAGATAGATAGATAGATAGATAGATAGATAGATAGATAGATACGCTCAAAGTCACTGAATTTCGCTAAGAAATGCTTCGCATTTAAGAAATAGCTTGCACCCGACAGAACAGAAAAAAATTTCGCTAGGGAAGGTCGCAGCCTCCCTGGGCGCGCCTGTGAGCATCGCGGAGCTGTTGTACAGTGCCACGACAAAGCGAAAATGGACACCAGAAGCTTTTAAGACGAAAAGCTGATACTGACGTTGTGCCCTGTTTGATAAAGAAGATACAACTTTCCGAGCTGGACCACGATCTTGAATCCGAAGATACTTCTACCACCTCGCCCGAACTTGAGGAGCTTCTTACAGCGAGGCACCCTCTCGACATCGGCTGCGCCCTCAAATCATCTCGCGCAGGTAAGCTTCATCACAACAAATAGTACAGCTCCAGTCATTTCCATAGAAAACGTTTGAACACACCGACAGTTTGAGGGGAACAAAAGCCTATTTGAAGTTGAACAATTGCTTTTTAAATGCGAAGTATTTTTTAGCGAACTTTGGCGACTTTGAGCGTATCTGTCTATCTATCTATCTATCTATCTATCTATCTATCTAGCCGTTTACGTTTGGGTGCTCTCGCGGTCACCCCCTAAACGTGGTGTGAACCAAAATTAGCATGGGAGGGTAAGATGGTCTGAAAATATGATGCGCTGGTCAACAAATGAATAGTGTCACAATCCCGTCGCGTACGTCGTCAAACACTTCCCGCTTGATAGTCGCCCATACCCATGCGTGAGTATGTGCCTAGGGTAAGCGGGAATGTGCCAAATGTGATTGACACCTAGTATCTACCCAGGAACGACGAGAACACGCATGGGCAATTGTAATACATACACGACATCCGTAGCGTCGACCCAACGAATGCAAAGAATAGATGTGAGTGTCCCAGCTGGAATCGAACCCAAGCATTCTGCGTGGCAATGATGCATTTTACCACAGAGCTACGCCAGGTCTCAGAACTACTTTTGAAATATACGCTAATCTTCGTGAAACGTCCATAGTGGTTGCAGTGCTGCCTATCCAATTTTATAAACAATACATATGTACTCCTTTGATAAATGATATGTGGGGTTTAACGTCCCAAAACCAACATATGATTATGAGAGAAGCCGTAGTGGAGGACTCCGGAAATTTCGACCACCTGGGGTTCTTTAACGTGCACCCAAATCTGAGCACACGGGCCTACAACATTTCTGCCTCCATCAGAAATGCAGCCGCCGCAGCCGGGATTCGAACCCGCGACCTGCGGGTCAGCAGCCGAGTACATTAGCCACTAGACCACCACGGCGGGGCTGTACTCCTTTGATACAGCCGTCAAGTTGGGTTAACGTCAATTGTAGTTAGTTACTAAACGTTGAAGTCGATTTATGTAGCAGTGTCCAGGGCCAGCATCCTCGTGAGCATCAGCACTTCATATCAGCTTCTGGTGTTGCTAATACGCATGTTCCAATTGACATCGTTGCACAAGTGCGAACAACTGTTTATATAAACATCTGCAACTTGTCAACACATGTCTCTGCATGCAACATTTGTACCTATATTTAGCGTCATTTCATGACGTATTGCTCAATGAAAAAAAACTGCAACACAGTCACCTTGCATCCGCAGGCTTCGCATAACGTCGATTCTCAGGTACGCGGGATTTGCCGAATTTTTTTTCTTGCTCTTTGAGGACAAGCACTCTGCGTGGCCCTGGACTTGGCATGACCCATTATAGTGGCCAGCTAACCTGTAACATGCATGTCTTTTGTGTTAATTATTTAGTGTGCTCCTCGTTATGACTCTTAAAGTGGCAAACCAGATTTGGGCTGCCTTCATAAAGAACTAGCAATTTAACATTAACAATGCTAGCAGGTGGTCCTGCCGACTTCCAAGAAGCCAGATGCACTCATGACGATCAACTCATCATGGAAACTGCAGCATGCACCGCATTAGAATAAAATAAAAGTTTTGTTGGGGTATGGCATTCTTGTTCTTGTAGGAAGGCTGATCCACCTCAATGCGCAGTACCACACCTCTATGGAATGTTGAGGTAATACAAAGGGGTGCGACAATTGCCCCTTCACTTGGCTTCGAGAATATGAGGGAAATTTCTCATAATTTTATGCAATCTAAAAACTTTCCCATTGACTCCGTTTTCTGTTGTAGTCGAAAAAGGGTACTAATTTTTTTGGTGATGTCAAAGCAACTGACAATTTTCATGACAATGTCTGGGAACAAATATACCGAAAGTTTTTGAATAAGACCAAGCGAGCTTTGTCCGGTGACTGTCCCACACCCAATATTGCGTCCGAAGGCAAACATTGATGGAAGTTGTTGCGGTAGTTCTCAAAAAAAAAGGGGAGGCGCAATTACGTATTGGATGTCGAGAAACTCGTTCACTAGCCTGTGTAACGCTGTCCTTCCGTTCTGACCGCTCCCCTCGCCACAGGTGTTGGAGCGGTGCCAAGTAGCTCATGCCCTCCTAGCAGTGCGCGGTTACGTCTCTCTGCCTCGCCTGCCGCGTAACAGCTCTCACTCGCTTCACCCTCTCCAGCACTCACAACGTTCGAGCCCACTCCTCGCGTGAGCACCATCTCACCCGTGCCGTCTCTCTCCATCTGTTGGCGAGAAGAAGTCGTGAGCCGGCAGGTGCGCGCGCTGCGCAAGACTCGAGAATTTCGCCGCTCTGACAATGTGGACAGCGCGCTGCTGCTTGCCGCGCGATCATGCCGATGGACGGGACGCCGTCGTGGCATGCTTCCCGTAGTGTGCGCGTATCTTTCCCGGTTGTCGCCAGTGTTGCGAAGGTTAGCGAAGCCCATCGCGTTCGCGAATGGCGACGTCAACAACGACGAGGCACGAGCCAGCAAAGCCGATTGCAAGAGTAGGCAGTGGAAGACCAGCGACACCGACGAGGTGCAATTCAAGAAACATTGATCGCGTTCGAGAGTACAGATCACGCGCGGGTAATAGCGACTAAAAGCGAGCCAAGGAAGCCGAAGTCAAGCGTCTTCAACGCGTCCCGCCTCCCACGTCTTTGCGTTTCAAACAAACGTTTACGCGAGTAAACGCTTCACCGAGTTTCGCTTCAAACCATTCTTCCAGCACCCGCGTTGACGCCTGTTTTAACCGGGTCAACGTCATGCGCACCACTGCTGCTTCGCATCCCATTACGGTTCCCTTGAGAGAGAGTGGCCCATAGTTTTTTTTTTTTTCGGCGCGAAGCTTCTAAAGTCACGGGTCTGTCCCTTCTAGCTCGTCGTGGTTAGTGACCTCCTAGTTCGATGACTGGCTCAGCAGGGTGGAAAGACAGCCAGACGCATGGACGGAAGCAAGAACAGACGGACGGAAGGATGGAAAAACAAATGTACGGACACAACAAACGCACGCTTCGCCCCATTCTTCATCATTCACTGAAAGGTTTTGCTGTGCTTTTTTATGCGATAGCAATTATATGGACACTGTCGGCTGGATTTCACTGCTGGCGTCGGCGTCACTCAAGGTAGACGTATCTATCTATGTATGTGAAAACGTAAAAAATAACCCAGAAAAAAGATTCCGGCACGCGTAATCGAACGTGGGACCTGTTAACGTACAAACGGCAAGCTAATTATATCTACCACTTACCAATAGTGACGGGTATCTCGGGTATAACTTGTGTTCCGCCTACAAACCGCTGCTCTGGCGCGACTGAACGACGTATTTAACTCTTGCTCATTTGGATACAAAAGATAATAATTGGCAGCATATCCACGGAGTGAATGATGGAGAGTGGGACGAAGAATCCATCCGTCCATTCGTTTTTGCTTTCGTCCGTCCATGCGTCCGCCTGTGTGACCGTCCGTGCGTCCATTCGCCTGTCCGTGCGTGCGTCCGCACGTCCATCTGTGCGTCCGTCCCTGCGTTTGTCCATGCATCCGCCCCTGCGTTCATCCGTGAGTCCGTCCATGCATCTGTCTGTGTCCTGTTCGTCCATCTATTCAACACTCCAAGTACCACCATCTCGCATCTTTTCAACATATATTCCGCATATGCACCGCCATCCAGCGGGCATTCCAAGGACTAAACGAGAGGTGGCACACGCACACTTTCTTACGGCTTGCGCTTCGTGTCTACTTCCCACACTTAACCACATCGAGTTCATGGTATATACTAGTTCACTGTATTCATGGCACTGTGGCCCAACGCTCGCTAAAACTTTCTAAAACCAAGGAGGTTATGCCCAGCGAGCATAACGTGGCAACCCTTTCTTGTCAGATAGTGCTCAATGTACATGCCAATGGCTGCTAAGAGGGAATGAGAGACAGGAGAATTCGGCTTTTAGGTAACGCACACAATGCGAATTTTCAGGGGCGAAGCTTCTTATAGCGGCACTCGTTCGTCCCTCGTAGCTGTTGTAGTAGTGTGTAACAAGCACAATATTTTGACCTCCAACGACGTAAGATCCAAGATCCAGATTGCGCGGATGCCGCGCAATATGCATCCAACCTACAACGAAGCACGAAGACGAGCCAGGGGTAAATCTCTGCTCGCCAGTGCCCGCTTGGACAAGGATCGAGCCTGCTTCGTCGATGCTGCTTCGTACATTCAAGAAGAAGCCTTCTCCTCAGTGGTCGTCGACTGTGATTGCAGAGTCATCAGCTGCGCTACCATCCGCACTTCTAGTTCCAGCGTTGCAGAGCAGGTTGCCATTGCTCTTGCATTGACGGACGGTGTACATGACACAATTTATTCAGACTCCAAGGCCGCTATCAAGGCCTTCCAGATGGGCATGGTGGCTCCCCAGGTCCTACAGATTATTCAAAAAGTCAAAGACCTCAAAAATCACTCATTGGTCTGGTTTCCTGCGCATCTTGGAACCATTGAGGGTGCCTCGCTCAATCCCAACGAGGAGGCGCACTCGGCTGCACGAGGTTTGACTGACCGTGTGCCGGGTAACGCGTCATCTCCTGGGCGACCTGAGCCTCTCTGCTCGTACAACGAGATATACAAGCACCACTATCTGTCAAGAAGACTGCTGCCTCTACCACACTCCTCGCTATGCAGGGCCCAAGCTGTTACTCTCCGACTGCTACAAACAAACACTTACCCGAGCCCTGCGGCACTGCACACAATGTACCCTGAACGGTTTCCAAGCCCGGACTGCCCCCTGTGTGGTGGTTATGCGGACTTCGAACATGTACTGTGGGGCTGCGCCTCTGCCGGTCCCCCTTTCACCCAAGAGGAAATGAAGCGACTCATCAAGGCCCAGGACCAGACCTCTCAAATCCTGGCCGTCCAGAGGGCCCGCGCGAGGGCCGTCAGGTTTAACCTGATGGTCCCCGAGTGGGCCTAGCCAGGTGACGCTGAGTTTACTCGCGTCTATTGTGGACCGAATAAAGTTGTTTCACTCACTCACTCACTCACTCACCTCCAAGGTGCTGTCGGTGAGAGATTGCTTCTGTGGGTTGTTGAACAATAAAAGATAGTGCTCAATGTACATGCTAGTGGCTGCTAAGGGGGAATGAGAGACAGGATAATTCGGCTTTTAGTTAACACGCACGCTGCGAATTTTTTATTGTTCAACAACACACAGAAGACAAGAAAGGGTTGCTACGTTATACTCGCTGGGCGTAACCTCCTAGGTTTTAGAAAGGTTTAGCGAGCATTGGGCTGCAGTGCCATGAATACACTGAACTAGTATATACCATGAACTCGAGGTGCTTAAAGGTGGGAAGTAGACACGAAGCGCAAGCCGTAAGAAAGTGTGAGTGTGCCTCCTCTCGTTCAATCGTTGGAATGTCTGCTGGATGGTGGTGCTTCTATATGAGGAATATATGATGAAAAGATGCGAGATTGTGGTACTTGGAGTGTTGAATAGGTGGACGAACGAACACACAGACAGATGCATGGACGGATGCAGAAGTGGATGCATGGATGAAAGCAGGGACGGACGCACAGATGAACGTGCGGACGGGCGAACAGACGCACGCACGGACGGGTGGATAGACGCACTGGCGGCCACACAGACGCTCGCATGGTTGGACGGAAGCAAGAACGAATGGACGGACGGATGCTTCGCCCCACTATCCATCATTCACTCCGTGAATTTGCTGCCATTTTTTATTGTTCAACAACGCACAGAAGAAATCTCTCACCGGCACCGCCTTGGAGGTCAAAATGTAAGACTGATTACACACTACGACTACTACTACGACTACGAGGGACGAACGGATGCCGTAATAAGGAGCTTCGCCTTTAAAAGTCACAGCTTTGGCGCAAAGGCGAAGCAATGAACGCGACAGCGACAAATTGGACGGTTACGTGCAGAATGACAAGCAAATCGAAACGTGTCCCGCGTTTCTCACGCACGAAACGTACTCACACGTAAAGATGAACGCGAATAAGCGTCTCGGTTGTTACATCGCTGTGTCTGAAAAGCGCTCCGCAAACGGAGGCTGTGCAACGATTGCAGGGACCCTTGTGCGCTCCTTAACTACAGCATAATCGTTCCATTGCAAACCAAACAACGGCCAAGACGTATGATCCTCCCCACTGAGAACTAAGGGCGCACGAAAGGTCGTCCACTACCCTTCTCTCCGCGGGCTAGAGTACGCGTGAGAGATGAGAGCCAACGTGTGCTCATTGCGCCATCTTGCTGATAATGGTGGAAACAAGATAGCTCCTCAACCCCCCCCCCCCCCTCGAGATGCCGTGAACAGCAGCAAGTGGCAGATATAAATACCTTGCAGTTTACAGGTTCAAGGAGGTACCCCTCGATAGCTCCACTCTGCGTTCGGCTTCGGTGGGAGACGGACGTGTGATGGCTCGCTCCGTGCGAGGTGCTTCGGCGGCCGCTGCTGGCCGCGGTGTTAGGTTCCCTTCTGCATCATCGGATTACCGGTTTTTGTTGCCTACATTGCCGTCGGGTGACAGTATGGAAGAGTGTGTGTTTCTGCACGGGGATTTGGAAAAAAGACCATACTGGTTGGAAGACTTTCGGGCCCCGTTGGAAGAAGTGGGACTCATCAAGGCGATCATTGGCATTGGAGCCTTCCAGATGAATCACATCTGGCTGGCGAAGATACGAAGCAAGGATGACAAAGAAGCATTACTCAAAACAGGTGGACTCCGAGTCAAGGGTGGCTTCTGTGCTATCATCGACCCTATACAACATGATGTAACCGTGAACTGGGTTGACTTTGCGGTCTCGAATGAGAGCATTCGACAAGCGTTAGGTGAGTTTGGTGAAGTTCTGGAGGTTTCCAACGACAACTGGACCGTCGCGGGCTTTGAACACGCGATATCGACGACGAGGGTGGTGCGACTGAAACTGAAGGAAGGCGTGGTGCTAGAAGACTTGCCGCCCCTTTTTAAGATTGGAGGGGGCACCATCCTTCTTGTGGCCCCGGGTCGGGCACCGCTTTGCCTAAGGTGTCACATGCAAGGACATATACGACGAGACTGCCAGACTCCCCGCTGTGGTGTATGCCGAGCGTTTGGTCATGAAAGTCAAGATTGCGTCAGGAGTTATGCCAGAGTTACGAAGACCGTGCTGCCAACAGACGACGCCCAAGATAATCTAATGGACGCCGAAGAGGCTGAGAAGTTGGCCCCTGGCAGCAACGCCGTGGGACCCGACGCCGCGGTTCAGGCAACTGGAGAAGAGACAGCCGACGCGACAACGCAAGATGGCAAAGACTCAACGAAAGAATCCGAGGAGTTGGCCGCAACAGGCGGCCAGCAGGACATTCAAGAATCGATGGAGGAAGATATGGGCACCAGTGGCGAGATCGCTACGCCAGAAGCCGGCACAAAGTCTCCGGAAGCGACCACGGGACGCGGCAAGCGTTACCGAGTGGAGAGCACGGAACGCAACCTGAAACGCCCGGAGCGTCTGTGGCATCGCCTCACGGGCGCTAAGAGTAAAAAATATGCCCTCGAAACCCGGTCGGCGTCATCGTCGCCGGTTCGGGGACACGATCTAGACGCGTAAGACCCCGGTTTTCCCACTGCACGGTATACGAGACACGGTAAGCGCAGCATTGTAGTTTTCATCTTTGTCATCAACATGGCTAGCATGACTGCGCCTTTACGCATTGGTACGCTGAATGTACGTGGTCTAGGAACGCGTCGCAAACAGTACCAGTTGAAACGCTTGATGCAAGAAAAAGACCTTGACTTGCTCACGGTCCAGGAGACTAAAGTTAGTACTGAGGACGCGACTGATAGCTTGGTAGCAGAATTTTCATTGCGGTACAATGCGTGTGTGAGCTATGCAGTGGGAGCATCAGCCGGATGTATTATTTTTGTCAAGAACTCTCTTGGTATTGTAGTGGAAGAGGTCAAAAGTTGCCTACATGGGCGTTTTGTTTTGTGTGACTTTTGTTACGGGAACACTAAATTTAGAGTTATCTGTGTATACGCACCTACAAATTCGAGAGACAGATGTTTGTTTTTTCGGGAAATGCAAGCGTACTTTGAATGTCAGAAATGTGTGGTTCTGTTGGGTGACTTCAATTGTGTTTTGACCCAAGAAGATTGCACGTATACTGCTAAATTAGGTGATGAAAGCGTTGGGTTGCTTAGAGACAGCCTTAATAAGTACTTTTTACATGACGTAGCTCTGTTTGCGATGGGTGGCAGTCGCCAGCACTTCACACATTTTCAAGGTTCGAGTCACGCACGACTAGATCGAGCATATGTTTGTTCTGAGATAGTACCTTTATGTCAGAACTATGACGTTTATGCTGTTTCCTTCAGTGATCATTGCTTAGTTTTGTTTGAGATAGGTAGAAAATGCAAAAAGAAGGTTGTATGGGAAACATGGAAACTGAATACTAAGATAATTACGCACGAAGGGTTTGTAGATAAGACAAAGAAGGAAATCGAGAATTTTTTTCAAAATTGCAGAAAGGAGTGCCACGGAAAGATGGGAATTATTTAAGCAAAAAATAAAAATGAATGCAATAGAGTGTGGTTGCTACATGCAGTACCAAGCTCGAAAACAGGAACGTGAGCTACGGGCAGAGCTAAATGATTTGGTGAATATTGAAGCAGAAAACCCGGGCTTATTCACACATCAACTGCAGGTAGTCAAAAACATAATTGAATGTCTTGGAGAAGATAAATATAAAGGCGCAATTATACGAGCAAGAGCTGAGAGATACCTCGTAGGTGAAGCCCCGACAAAGCGAGCCTTGTCAGATGAAAAGGCATATGCTCGAGCTCACGACATACTAGAGATAGAATGGAATGGTAAAATATTGAAAGAACATAAAAATGAAAGCTTTTGAAAACTATTATCAGGACTTGTTTGCTTATCACGAACTAAAGGAGCCGGGTTTTGAGGATGAGTTCTTGATAGAAATGCCGACACTTAATGCTGAGGACACAAATTTATTGGAAATGTCTATTAGTATAGAGGAAATTGAGAAGGCTATCGATAATCTCGGCATGGGCAAATTACCTGGTCCAGATGGCATTAATGCCGCCTTTTACAAGGCGTTCAAGGAGGATATGGCCGCCGCATTGCATGAGGTTTTTTCAGAGTCTTTAGATCGCGGAGCTTTGCCTGCATCGTTTAATCGAGCGCACACCGTGCTGATTCCTAAAAGGAAAGAGCAACATGTTTTACGCAAAGTGACAGGATACAGGCCAATCACGCTAAAAAACGTAGATTATAAGGTGTTTATGAAAGTTCTGGCTAGGAGGTTGCAAGGAGTTATATACAAGTTGGTCGGGTCACATCAGACTTGCGGCATCGAGCGTAGGAGCATATTCACGAATATTCATGTTGCCAGGAGCATTTTGGAGTATTGTGACGCTGCGCTTCTAAAAGTAGCTATGTTGCAAATTGATCTAGCCAAGGCTTTCGACATGGTTCCACACAATATACTCTTCATGCTAGCTGAGTACGTTGGTCTTGGTGCGATCATATGTAAAGGTATTAAATTGGCATATAAAAATTCAACCACAAATTTAATTGTAAATAGAGAACTGTCACAGCGCATACAAGTACTTTCCTCCGTGCGCCAGGGGTGTCCTTTAAGTCTTTTGCTCTTCGCTCTATTTTTGGAACCATTGTGTCAGAAAGTGATTCACCATGCAGGGATTAATGGTTTCAGGTGGCAGTCATGTGAAGTGCGTGTTTTGGCATACGCCGACGATATTGCCTTTTTTGCAGTTGATAGAGAGAGTGTCACTTCGTTATTAAAAATCACTCAAAGGTTTTGTGACACGAGTGGAAGTTTAATGAACAAAAAAAGCATTGGCTTATGGCATGGTAATTGGGACCTTACGCCCAGTTCTTTTGGAAATATTCAGTGGCTCACGACGCCTAGTCGTTACCTTGGGGTACCATTGGACAGGTATCAAGACAGTGAAGCATTTTGGCTTGAAAAGGCTGAAGAACTGCGCGCGACCGCCGAAGGATGGGGCGGTCGTGGCTTATCAATTTTCTCTCGGTCAGCTGTATGCAACGTATTTCTGGCTGCTAAAATTATGTACCTTTTGCAAGTACTTAGTTGTAAGCGTAAAACCATTCACAAAGTCCACAGGATATTCGCCACGTTCATCTGGAGCTCTACGTGGGAGAGAACATCTAGAACGAACTTGTTTCGGCGAGTTAAGCAAGGAGGGCTGTCTCTGTGCCATCTGTTTCTTAACCAAGTAATATCACGTTTCCTGCTCATTAGAGACCAGAGAGACTCTTTTTTACGTTCTTTATTTCAAACAACGCTGTTACACCACATGCCTGACTTCTTTGTATCTTCAGACAGGCGAGAACGACACACCTTGTCACCGTTCTTGCGCGAAGTTGTGTTCTCATATCGTTTCTTAAGGGCGAGGTTTTCGATAGATTACCTAACTAATGTGAAAAGAAAGCGCCTTATGAAAGACCTAATACAGAATGTTTTTCCTGTGCCCCTGTACCGTTCAAGGTATGAAAAATCATATGGTCATGACGTACTAAAGCGAGTGAAAAACATGTGTATACCACCCAATGTGAAAACCTTCTTTTTTAAACTTCATACGGGAACCTTGCAGGTAAAAACGTGGCTTGAAGAGAGAGGGATGTATGTACCATGGGGAAGCAGCTGTCTCCTGTGTAACAAACCTGAGACCATTGAACATGTGTTTATTGATTGTAAGAACGCTATTTTCTTTTGGGACATTTTACAGAGAACTTTAAAAAAAGATTTACCTCTTACTTCATATGGAATTCGTTTTTTGCCTTGTGATAATTCTGCGCAAAATTTGGATGTTATATTTGTACTTGGTCTTCATTCGGTTTGGCGTAGTATGCTATCGTACAGACACTGTGATGTGAGAGTTCTATCCGTTAATGAGTGTTTCGTGGAAGCTGTTATAAAAGTTCGAGATGTGTATAAGACTACCGACTGTAATGAAGATGTAATATCTTTGTTTGACGCGTTGTCACGCATGAAACACGTGTAATAGTGATTGTCATATTAGCTTGACCTGTAGTCAAGAAGGCAATAAAGAAAAAAAAAACCTCGATAGCTCAGTGGTTTACGCCTCGCATTCATCACGTGGAGGGCCCACATTCGATTCCTTGTGCCGGATTCTTTTTTTTGTATTTTTTGCGTATTCATACATATAGATGCGTATACATATACGGTGCATGACATCGACGTGGAAATCCAGCCGAGAGTGTCCATATAATTGCTATCGCAATAAACAGGAGGACAAAAGAAATATCGTAGGAAGTTCGCATGCCGGTGCGACGAGTTCAGTACAACCACAGCTCATAAAAATACACATTTTTTTCCTTCACCTTGAACTGTGAAACAGTCGATATGGTTTGTCAGAAAAGCTTAGAGGCTGACAGCGCTTTGCGCTAGTAACATTGGTGTTCACGCACGCACAATATTTTGCATCAGTAAACCTAAAAGCTTGTAAGAGTTTATCAGAAACCTTTCATCGATGGATTGCGTGCACAACAGTGGTACAAAGAAGGTCTGGCTATGTTACGGTACAAGCAGGTTCTTTTTTTACAAGACAGCTCCATTTCGTATGTCAATAACAACGCCCCACAAACGCTCGAGACAATGTAAAAAAAAGATAATACTGTCTGTGAAATTAAACAGCATAAATGTAAGCACAGTGGTGTGTATGCATAAGTTTGGTCACAGTTAAACTTTTGCACGGCAACACCGTCTTAAGTACAGGAGAGCTATTCTTGCAGTTATAGTGAGCTAGAATGTATATTCGTGGTGTCCAATTCGTGGAAATGTCCAATTCAGCCTCCCCTGATTAACTGGAGCACGCCGCCCGTTACCTACATGTCCTTCTGCAACGTCATATCGATGCCACGCAGTTTTCATAACTCTTGATATAAAAGAGAAAGGAGGAATTTGTGTATGAAACTCTATGGCCACAACGAATGATGCCCCCAAAGATCCGCTTTTTAGACGCACATCTGAGGCCATGCATCGACTGTGATCACGTTAGCCCTTGAATTAGGTTTAATGCGGCCGCCCGCCTGACGCCCCTGGAATGCCGATCGGTACGCATTCCCTGCATCACTCTTCAAAACATCTCAACACGTTTATACGTACGTTCAGACTTGTCAAGTTTGTTTCAGAGTTCCATTACTGTACATTTCATCCATTAGTTTATTTTTACGCTGGGAATGTGCTGGCGAATTCAGTGCGTCGACGTGGTCCATAGCGTCATGATGTAACGACTCACCGTAACGTGATCCGGTGTACTGAAGATGTCCCCGAATTGGACACCACGAGCATAGAGTTTACCACGAGCATAGAGTCTGTATTTTAACTCCACGACAGGAAGAATTCGCGAATCCAACTGAGCACTCGCCACATAGCTGCCGGGACTGGAAACGACGCAAACAAGGCCAACTTTGAAAAGAGATATGTTATCAGTCACGTTGCGCGCCTTGGGAAGCGGCCGCATAGTTCCTTTATATCCATGATGGCACACAAATGAGCGAAAAAGAAGAGAGCGGTGCCCAAGGACCATTGCAGCGTGCCGCAATGCATGGTATCGTGGTGTAATGATGAAAATCGGCGTATCTTCTTATCGCTTCCTGAAGCATGCAGATGACGCGCGACGCAGGGCGGTGCAAATCAGAAACTTGCGCATTAGAAAGAAGGTGGCGGACATTACCGATGTTCGTTCCAATCAATCCGCTCGCGACGACCTAACTATTCTCCGTGAGTACCCCATTACTTGGCGTGTGTGCTTTCTTATCAATATTCGGGCACATCTGAGGGCGAAGTATAGTTTCGTTTACATAAGCAAGCGCTTTAGGATACTTGATGCGTTACGCGTGTGACTGTATAGGCTTGTTTTCTGCGTAAGTCGCAATGCTACCCATTTTCAAATTGAGCTGTTGTAATCCTTCCTCCCGAACATTTTTTTTTATTTCGCATGTGTGCAGACACACGCGAATGCTTGTATGTGTGTTTGTACATGTATAACATATCCGTGCATTCGAAGCATGTGTGCATATATTTGCTTCAAATATCAGCGACTGCCAACACACACATACAAAAAAAATCGGCTGATCCCATGAATCTGGGAGTCGACGTTATGCGAAGCATGAGGAGGGAAGTTGACCGTGTTGCAATTTTTTATTGAATGACACGTCATAAAATGACGCTAATATATGTACAAATGTTGCATGCACAGACATATGTTGAAGAGTTGTAGATGTTTACATAATCAGTTGTTTGCACTTGCGCAACGATGCCAACTGGAACATGCGCATTTGAACCACCAGAAGCTGAAACTACGATTTGCCTTATCTCAAGGTACACTGGCCCATGGGCATAGCTCTGGTCTGTAATAGACTGAACGGCGTGCGTGTTCGGCTTATTACGCGACAACGGAACTAAACTGAATACATGCAATCGCTAGCTCGAGTCGATGCGTAATTATCTCGAAAACTGGTAGGTCCTCGCCTGTAGCATTGTAGCAACGCAACGCAGAAGTGATCGCACTTTTCGGAGATGCCTGCTACAAATGAGCAGTTGCCTTCTTCAACCTTTCGCTCGCATGCATTTTCTTCAACTTGAAGTAAATCTGATGCGGTTCGCCCAAGAGACCCGATGTTTATGCGCACAGCGCAACTAGTACCACTATTTCGCCAGTAAAATCTTTATGCCGACGAGACTGAGGCGGTCTGCGGCCAGCACCCTTTGAAATAACGCTGCCACAGTCAAGAAACTTCAGCACAGCGCCAAGCGAAAGTGCTGCGTAGATAGAGTTGCGTAGACGTCTAAAAACATTATGCTTGGAACGTGAGCCACGAACGCGCTGCCGTACCCTCTGATTTTACCCTCCTCCTTCGGTACAAAGGCGAGCTTCTCCGACGGCCGCCCCCTTAGAACACAGCAATGCCAATGCTCTCACAGTTGCCTCCGAGCAGCCGTGATGTCACGTGACTGAGCGGCACAGAGGCAAGCGGTCTCACACGGCGGCCGGTCGCAACACAAGGCAAGAGGCGTGGCCTCCGAGATTTCATGCTTGCAGGAGGCTCCTAATTGAAAAACGAGCGACATTCTAGGCATAATTTTTCTAGGATGCGTTGGTAGCGTTAACTCTGCTAAAACACAGCCATATACTTGTTTTTTACCAGTGTTGCAAGCACAAGGAGCGTTATTTGGAGTAATTTTTTTTTAGTGGTACCATGGCCAGATAAACAAAACTAAAGTTCATGGCATAATCAA
Organism: Rhipicephalus annulatus; assembly: GCA_013436015.1. NCBI lineage: Eukaryota > Metazoa > Arthropoda > Arachnida > Ixodida > Ixodidae > Rhipicephalus > Rhipicephalus annulatus. The sequence goes on from WOVY01014975.1 coordinate 176,624, forward strand.
TAAACTATTGTGCCACATAGTTATACATCTAATAATATTGTAATTGTGCTGGCCTTGAAAAGAGTTTTTGTTTACAATTGAATCGCTGTAAAACACGTGTATTCACACACCACTTCGTCATACTTGCGTTTGGGACGACCCAAAGTGTATTTTGTTCAAAGTGATTGAAGCAGAAAGTGGCACTCACACTTAGAAGATTACCAATGAATGGAGGGTACGATGACAACACACAGCACTCTAAAAAAAATTGATATGTATAGGGTTCAACGTCCCAAAACCACTCTATGATCATGAGAGCCACTGTAGTGATCTGGAAATTTCGACCACCTGCGGTTCTTAAGTGTGCACCCAAATCCGAGCACACGGGCCTTCAGCATTTTCGCCTCCATCGAAAATGTAGCCACCACAGCTGGGATTCGATCCCGCAACATGCGGGTCAGCAGCCGAGTTCGCTATTAGACCACTGCAGCGGGGCAGCACTTTGGAATGTTGCCCTCGCTTATCTTATTTTCAGTGCATTAACAGACGAGCAAGATCAAATGCTCTCATACGTCGTTTCAGGCATGCGTACAGCAAAGTAAACTCACGCTAATATAACCGAACAAACCACCCTTCGAGAACGTGCAAGACGTACCAACGACATACGTACTTGCACGTGCGAACCCGACCTGCCTAGCAGACGACGCAAGTAACAATCTACACTAGCGCGCCTTTCCAGCCCGGCCGAGAAACACACTAGATGCGCTTCAGCCAGTTGCCGCCAGGCGGCGACACCATTTAATTTTGTGGCCAATTTGGCCAATTTCTGTTTTCCGGCTTTACCAGTAGGTGTTCTGTGGCTTTACCATGCTTTACCTATCGTTGCCCAATGGCTCTACCCGTTCCGTGCTAGTTCGTTTTGTAACGTTGTCGTCTCGCCAACCCAATCGATCGGGCCCATTGCTGGACTATAGGAACTCTGAGATGGTGTCAGAAGTTTCATTTAAACGAGTGTGACCGCAATTCGGCTATTATTTCGTCGCATCATCCTTCCACCGCATGCAGCAGCCGTCAAGCGCAATCATGGCAAGCATGCTCCCGCATTTCCGAGCTTCGACCTCGGTGCTAAGGGCGACAAGGCCATGAATGGACGAAATGTATCGAAAGGTTCGAGAACTTTCTTCTTGCATTCGAGGTTCGAGAACTTTCTTCTTGCGGATGCACGCAAGAAGCGCCTCACCTGCATTATGTCGGCGAAGAAGTCAACGACAAATTCCGTTCGCTTTCTGACTGCACTCCGCAAGCTGCGGCTTCAAGCACGACACAGACGCTGGACTACGATGCCGCAAGATCAAAACTGAGTGCTCATTTCGCTCCGTGAGTGAACCCAACATTTGCGGTATGCAAGTTTCGACAAGCTCAACGAAATGTTGGCGTTTCTATGTGCGTCTGCGTGAACTCTCGCCTCTGCAACTTCCAAGATGTCGACGCTGAGGTGTAAAACCGTATCATTTTCGCCACATCATCTCGTCTCCGCAAGTATACCATGCTTCACTCCCTCACTTTGCCGGACTTACTTGAACAGAGAGGAATGTTCCGAAGATGTCGAACGTGATGTATTCGAAATCGCAAAAAACGATGGTGATGCAGCGGTGCTCGCTGCGCACAAGGGTGGACAACAACAAGCTCCTAACCAGAGAAACGGGAGAAATTTGTCACGGAAAACCCGTGAACATCGGCGACCTCGTGTCTAGTCAACAGAATGTCGCAACTGCGGCGGCAAGTGGCTTCGTCATGTTGGGCGATGAGGTTGTCCTGCGTGGGTCTAGACATGCAATGCATGTTGGTCACTTTGCACGATTTCGTTGGTCAACTAAGAAAACGGTACAAGCAATGGACTGTGAAAGTGGAACTCACTGGCATTCTGCAGCAAGATTGTTCGGCAAAGTTCTGTTTGGCGTTGCATGTCAATTGCCAGATGGTTGTTGCCTGACTGCCACGAAATTTGGCAGAGAAATATGCCCCTGCAGTTGTGACTTCTCCTTGAGGGTATGGTGTCGTCCGCGGTGCATTTCGCGAGTGCATGAGCGAACCTGGCAAGGGACACTGGCCGTTCTGGTTAACGAAATGAACTGCACCTTACAGATGTTGGGATGCATTCTCTTGCTGTGTGTGCTGCTGTGCAATTAATAGATCGTGTCTCTGAGTTAGGGAAGCAATGACGCGTCGTCCGCCGTGCATTTCGCGAGTGCGTGTGCGATGAACTTGTTCGCGAGTGTATGGGTGGCGCTGGCCGTTTTAATTAACAGAATAAACCGCGCCTTGCAAAAGTCGGGGCGCGTTCTCTTGCTGTGTACGCAGCTGTGCAATTAAGAAATCGCGTCTCAGTATTAGGGACGGGAAAAACTGAATACAGTTGCAGCAGGTAACATGCAGACCCCCCCCTTTCTTATTTTTTTTCACAACTGACCGTGCTGCACACTACGCTTCTCCTAGCTAGGGGGGGGGGGGGGCAGCGCACTACCTGCTGTGACTTTATTCAGTTTTCCCCGTTGCCCCTAATACTGTGATGCGATCTCCTAATTGCACAGCTGCACACACAACAAGAGAACGCGCCCAGACTTCTGCAAGGCGCTGTTCATTTCGTTAATTAAAACAGCCTCTGAATCGCACAGCAGCACACACAGCAAGAAAACGTGTCCGAACCTCTGCAAGGCGCGGTTCGTTCCGTTAACTAAAACGGCGAGTGTCGCTCATGCACTCGCGAAATGCACCGCGGACGACACCAAATTCTCGCGGAGAAGCCACAACTACAGAAGCAAATTTATCTGCCAAATCTGGCGGCAGTCTGGCAACCACTTATGCAATGCAAAACAGAACCTTGCTGATTGTTCAGGTACTCAAGAACACCCTGCCTTTTTTGAGCCAGGTTCAAGCAGTGACGGGTATGCCTTTGTCGCCATAACTTCCACTCAAGCAGGCTCATCTCCAAAAGCCGTAATCACCGTCAACAATGTGTCGGTCACTTCCATAACTGTTACAGGTGCAACTGTGTCTATTGTTGGTGAGAATGACTTCAAAAGCTACCGCCTAAATGTGAATCTCCAGGCAGTATCCATCAGAGTGTTCCCATACAAAGCAACATCCCCATTGTATTTTCTAAGCAAAGTTCGTGTAACAATGAAATACTAAGATGACGAGTGCATTGAAGAAGACATCTTAGTCATTCCTGGAAACTGTACTCTTCTGTTGAGCTTCACAGCAGCATCCAACGTGGGACTTGTCCAGATCACATTCCAAGTTTCTGAGGAACCAGATGACAAAACAATCGTGGAAGCATTTCCCAAGTTGTTCAGGAGAGTTGGAAAGCTAAAGAACCAGCACATCCATCTTTTTGTAGACGAAACAATCTCACCTGTCGCTATAAAGGAACTTGATCATCTCCTGTCAGCGACATCACTGAGCCATCCATCAGACGTACACTGATGGTGTCCCGTGTAAACTGCATCAGTCTGTTGAAACCCCTATTTCTATTGACGTGTGTCGTCAATACTGGTATCCAACGTCGACAACATTTGGGCCTGACAGTGGATGACATTGTTTTCCTTACCCTTTCCAGCACGGTGGTCACCCCAGGTAACCACCTTTTTTTTTTCCTCTTCAAGTATGTGAGCGCCGTGAGTCAAATTTTCAGTGGCGCAATCGGCAAAGATTTCGGCAATCTGACAGAGATGACGCTACTCCATTTAGGCTTCAATGTGACATGTTATCTTTGCTTTCTTCTAGCTGCCAACGTCCCCTTGGCGTGCTTGATGGTGGACCCAATATATTTTTATAGATGTATAAGTACGTGCTGTCCTTGTTAGTTGATAGTGCATGTCGTATGAGTAGCTAATGCTAAGGAATATAGAAACGAAGAGCTGTACTCAGTAAGTACGGAGCGCCATGACACTGATGTTGGTGGTCAACGGTGGTAAGCACCACGCATGAAGGGTCTTAGGCTGGTGATGCATATTATAGGAAAGGCCGTTGTGGGTGCGCCGACATTTAGAAGAACAGGACGATTCATAATGGTATGCTCGCAGATCGCGCCCAGTGGCTGCTCACACACTACCGAGCACCATCAGCAAAAGAATATCGTTGTCATCGTCGCAGCTGAGGTTTGGATGAGTAATTACAGGTTCTTTTGTGCCTCGGTATCGTTTCTGAGGGTTTCCTGGTGAGCCGCTGCCCAGAACCTTGGAATATATATTTTCGAAGTTGGGAACTTTTCTAAATTGTGTGATTCCTAGTATCGACCTTGAGCGTTGTTAAGCAGATTACCATCAGTACTAAAAGAACTTGTTGTTGGGCTAGTTGGTAGAGCATTTCGAAAAGTTAATTCGAGCGCGAAAACTTGACACAATCACTCACACACGCATACACCCATGCATCTGGGTGTGTGCGTGTATGAGTGCGTGTGTTTCAAGGGCCCTTGAAACACGCACAGCACCCATGCATGGGTGCTGTGTGTGTTTGATGCATGGGTGTGTACGTGTGTGAGTGATGGTGTCAAGTTTTCGCGCTCGAGTTAACTTTTTGAAATGCCATTAGTAGGCCAACCCGAATGAAGCCCCGATAGCGAGTGCACAGGCTTATGTTTTGCCTTTGATGTCCTGATAGAGTTGGTCATCATGTCGTTCGAGTTGCTTATGCCAAAAAAGCTACTATTTAAAAGCCATAGCACCGCGATGCTGAAGTTGATCCCCTGGGGTTTCTACAAAGCATGAAGCTCCTTAGAAGGGTGCAATATACTATTTTTTATCTTTCTAATGGAGCTGTTTTGCAAGATATATACAAGTGCCCTCAAGAATCGGATGAATGTGCGCTACACACACAGCCCTTTTGCTCCTGCAGGGAAAGGACTGCTTTGCAGCCTTTTACCTAAACTAACCAACAGACCCTTGCTGCATGGGGGTCACCTCAGGCTACCTTCTATGTTCTAAACTAAGATTGCCAATTTTTTATTTCTTTTAGGAAAGTTATTTTCTCCAAAGCAGATTGCCAATTCTTAATAAAACTTTGTTTCCTGCCAAAACTTGAGCAGGGTTCGCGGAGATCCTTGAATGTCCTTGAATTTGATAACATTAATTCAAGAGCCTTTCAAAATTCCTCAGAAACTGCTCCTCAGAGGGCCCTTAAAACTCCTCCTCAGCCACCTGCCAAGCTTCACTGACGATTGCGCACTTCAATTCACCCACCGCTGGTCTTAGACAAACCCGACTGGCCCACCTGGCAACCTGGGATCACATAAAGTGTGTTCGAGGCGGCCAGCGAGGGATATAAAGGACAGCCAGCAGACTCCCCCTTCGGGCACGACATCGCACCTTACGATGGCATGCCGAACTTACGATGGCTGTTGTTACAGGTTAGTTACCTGAAAGGTACAAATTCTATTAGGAGTAGTAACTATTTTGGTGGTGTCGTGCCCACCCAGTATGCTGACAAGTTGAAATCTTTGATGTCTTTGTTTACTTGCAAATGTCGTGCATTTTGCTGTTTCTTTCGGGCGATATAGAATCTCATCCTGGCCCCATGGCAAAGACTGAAGCAGAATCATTTGCCCAAGCCTTAGATGCCATCCGCAAACTTGAAGAATGCCAGGCTTCTTTGATGGCCAAGTTGAAGACAGCCAAGGAGAAGGAAGTCGAAGCTGACAACAAAATTGAACTTTTAAGCCACAAAGTTGCGTCATTGGAAAGGGCCACAGCGTCAAGACACCCATCTGAAGTTGGGACAGATTCTGACGCTGTACGTGTTGTGTCTGAGCAGGTAGCTGCTATTAAGGCCCGCTGTAACGATTCCGAGAACAGAATGTGGTGTTCGAATCTGCTCTTCTTTGGTTTGGATGATGACACTGCAGAGGATTGAGCGAAGTCCGAGAAGAAAATTATTGACTTCTGTGCAGATAAGCTTGTTCTTAAATTGAATGAACAGCTATTTGAACGCGTACATCGGTTGGGAAAATATAGAGAAGATAAGCGAAGACCTATAATAGCCAAGCTGACCCTCTTTAAGGATAAAGAACGTATTCTGTCATGCGCGCACGAACTGAAGGGTACATCAACTTTCGTTCGAGAAGATTTCTCGCCGGAAACTCTGCATGCGAGACGAAAACTAATTGAATTTGCGAAAGCGCAAAACAAAGTGTTTAGGCTTTCTGTGGACAAACTGCGCAGCTACTTGACAACTTATATTTATGATAGTGCTGGAAGCGCAGTTGTTCCGCTGAATAGATAGCTCCGGTTGGAAGCATGCGCACAGACTCTCATAGCACCAAAGCTTTACCCTATATCACCATCATTGTCTCTATCGTTTGCCAACATACAAAGCATACCGTTCAAACGTGATATCATTTCTTCCTTTTTGGAAGATAGTCGATCAGACATTATCGCATTTACAGAAACATGGCTGCATTCTGCAATAAAAGATGAAGAAGTTTTTTCCTTTTCTAACTCATATAACATATATAGATGCGACCGCTCTTTCAAAAGAGGGGGCGGTGTCATGATAGGTATTAAAAAGACCTTTCCGTCATCTTTGATCAACACACATTCTGATCTTGAGATTATCTGGGTGGCCTGCACAATTTCGTCCTCTAAGTTATTGATCGGCATTTGCTACCGTGCACCGGATTCGAACGGTTCCTTCGTAAGTGCTCTGCGCGACAGCATTAACAAAGCCTCTGAGCTCTTTCAGGCTGATTTAACTTATCTTCTGGGTGACTTCAATTATCTGCTAATTGATTGGGTGAAATTAGCATCTTCCTGTCATACATCAAACGAATTTATCAATTTATGTTTAGATGTGAACCTATTTCAAACTGTTTCTAAACCTACACGTGGTACCCATGTTCTAGACCTTATTCTCACAAACGCTCCTAAAACCATAAGTAACATAGAACACCTAGATGGCTTCAGCGATCATCATCTGCTTCAAGTGACGATAAACATAACACCGCCCCCGACAGGTCCCATATCAAAGCAAATTTGAGACTACAATAAAGGTAATTTTACTGCAATAAATACGGAACTAAGAACATTTTTTCAAAGCACAATGTGGCCCTCATTTTACAATAGATCTGTGGAAGAGAACTGGCTGTTGTTTAAAAATGCTTTGTGCACTTTGGTAGACAAATATGTCCCACTCGTTTCTATCGATAACAAACGATAGATTAAACCCCTGGTTTACAAAAATGCTCAAGCGCATGAGGAGCGGAAAGAAACGGTTGTATAATATCGCCAAGAGCCTTCAAACATCATCCTCATGGCATAATTAGAAATGCTATCTTAAAACATATTGCTCAGTTTTAGGCGAAGCAAAGGACAAATATTTCTCTAATGACCTTCCTGAACTACTTAAAAACATTCCAGCTAAGTTTTGGAAAATAATAAGCTCCAATCACGAATCTAGTGATATCTGCTTACACAGCAGCAGCAATGTTCCTCTTCCAAATAGCGAGTGTTCATCGGCTCTTAATTATTCTTCTGTTTCGTATTCACAAAAGAGGACCCTTCAAGCGTACCTTACAATTCTAATTTCAGCTACCAATACATGAAACCTATAGATATCACATTAGGGGGACTATCATCACTCATAAATAACCTTAAGATGTCTTCTTCTTGTGGCATAGATTGCATAATCTAAAAAATGTTATGAAATACAGTAACAGTGTCATGCGAAATTCTTCACATATTTAAGCAGTCACTCGCGACTGTCCTCCTCCCTACAGACTGGAAAATGGCAAAAATCATACCGGTATTTATTTAAAAGTGGCAATAAATCATCATGCGAAAATTACCGACCAATCTCCTTGACATGCATTTCTTGCAAGTTACTGGAACACATTATCGCCTCGCAGATCTACACCTTGAAACTCACAAGTTCTTTTTTCATAATCAGCATGGTTTTAGAAAAGGCCTATCGTGCGAGACACAGTTGCTTGAAACTGACTGCTTTTTTCTGGACTTTTCAAAGGCGTCCGATCGCGTCACACACTGTCGCCTTATTTCAAAACTTTCAGCTCTTTAATTGGAATGTTTCACTTTATCATGGCTCCGGAACTTTCTGATCCTTACCAGTTCACCATTGCAAATAACTTCTCGTCCTCCTTAACTGAAGTATCTTCTGGTGTACCACAGGGCACGTCCTCCGTCCTTTGCTCTTTCTCATTTTTATTAACGATCTTCCACATAACGTGTCCTCTACTATAAGAATATTTGCTGATGACTGCATTTTCTATCGCACAATAAGTAATACAGACGACCATCTGGTTCTTCAGCATGATCTCGAACAAATTAGTAACTGGTGCAGTAAATGGCTAATGTCATTGAATACATCAAAATGTAAACTAATGTCATTTACTCGGAAGCCTATAACTTTCCCACATTCATACAATATCAATAAAGACATTGTTGCAATAGCTACAGAATATAAGTATCTAGGCGTTATATTTACTACAAATCTTTCTTGGTCAGAACACATCACCTCTGTTTCAGCCAAAGCCTCCCAATCTTTGGGTTACTTGCGACGAAACTTAAGAAATGCTCCATCGAATGTTCGCAGCAACGAATTCAGAACAGGGCAAGCCGCTTCATTTCTACTGATTACAGCTATCAATCTAGCATCACACAAATCAAACTTAACCTTTCATTGCAATCATTGAGTACTCGACGTGACATTGCCTTCCTTGCTGACACTGTTTCACAAATTCATTCATTCATCTCGAACAACACTAGCATGCTTGAAAAGACCCTATTTCACATCACACAAGCTTCATAATCACTTTAGTTATACCCGCATTTACGGATCAACACGTGCTTTCAACTGCTCGGTGCTTCCACGTGCAGTCCGATGTTGGAATTCCCTGCCGGATAGCATCGCATGTCTGACAAACATTAATGCTTTTCGTGATGCATTGACCAGTTATCTGGCCAACGAGATGTAAAAATGTTTGCCATTACCGCAGTGTGCTCTCTTCGTTGTAACTATTTTGCAGTCTCTTATTGTATTACACCGTAGCGTCGCTTATATATTTCCTTGTTATCTGTTTTATCTTTGCTAGTGTTGTTGATATCTTTTTATTTTTTACTGCTCTTCTTATTATGTGATCTGCTACATGACCCCTGTTCATGAACTTTGTGTTTTTGTAACTACTACGGAAGTCCACCTTTTTGTACTGCCCCCCCTTACACAATGTCTCAACAGAGGCCTGTAAGGTATATTTAAATAAATAAATAAATAAAAATATAAGTGAGCTCCTTGTAATCCTTGAAAATTTTGTGGACTTTGCTTCAATATAGAAAACGAAAGATGTATTTCCGTATGTTGCACTGACTTAAAAAATGCATTTACTGAGGAATGTTCGCGAAAACATGTAGCCTTGACAGGAGAGCAATAGCAGCAAGTTTCGGTTTTGAAACGGGCAGTGCCTGTGTCGTCTGGCAACAAATGCGAGCCAAAAATTCAATCCAATCCAGCGCAAGTTATAGTAACGTTGGTTCGTCGGTACTTGGTATACTTGATCTGTGCGTCAGCCTCGCGTGTCATTTCTCGGCGAAAGTTCCCGTTTGTGCTGTGTGCAATGCCTGCAACTTTACTTTGACAGAATGCCAAGCGGAAAGTGCAAGTTTCAGTCTGCGTGGCTGGAGCACAGCGAATATCGTCACTGGATGAGGCCGGAGACAAGCAGCCCTTATCGAGTGAAATGCGCTGTATGTCTGAAGTCGGTCAACCTTGCGACAATGGGAGAGTCGGCATTGAAGAGCCATCAGGAAAGTGCCAAGCACCGATCCAAAGTTGCGGCAGGCGAGGGCTGCTCTTCTGTCAACGAGTTTTTTGCAAGTGGCAAACGTCACAGAAACGACTTCTCTGCAGCAAAACATGGAAACATCCTCTCAAGCTGTGATCTTTGATGAAGACTGCAGGGGACATGACTCCGTAATTGAAGCCGAAATTTTGTGGACGATGAAAGTTGTGTCTTCACACTACTCGTACAGATCCAGTTGGTCAGTTTCAGAGATGTTCAAAAGATGTTTCCGGTTAGCGATATCATGAGAAGCTTCACTTGTTCAAAAAAAAAATGCATGCGCGTTGTGTGCTATGCCCATTTTTCGCTTCTCAAGTTTGGACATGATAGGGACATCTGAACATTTTGTTGTCCTTTTTAATAAAACGTAAAACGAATACCTGCAAAATAAACAGCTCGATATTCATGTGAGACTGTGGAACAATTCTGAGGTGACAACAAGGCATGTGACATAAGCATTCATGGACTACAGCACAGCGGACGACCTCTTTAAGAATTTGACGGAAGCGCTGGTGTCTTTTCCAATGAGCAAAATGGATGGCCTCAATGTCAACTGGAGCCTTTTCCACAAGTTCCAGCAGTTTATGAAAAAAAAAAAAAGACTTTCCAAGTTCAGTGTTTGGATATTGGATCGTGTGGCCTTCACACAGTGTAAAATGCCTACAAAGCTGGAATGCATGCAACGGGCAGGCCAGTAGACACATATTTGTTCAGCTTAGTCTCACTCTTTCTTGATGCACCGGCCAGGTGAGAAGATTTTATTCGAGAGACGGGGAGCAGTGCGTTTCCCCTTCCTTTTGTATCTCACAGTTGGATCGAGAATGTGCCCGTACTGGAAACAGCCCTGGCCACATGGGAGCACTTGAAGCAAGCAGTGAGTGGCCGCAGGCTGCTCGTGCCAAAATGCAGAGCATATGAAAATGTCAGTGCTTTTCTAAATGACGAGCTTGAGCTTGCAAAACTGAACTTTTCCCTAAATGTTGGCATGGTTGTCCAGCCTTTCCTGGCTGGTTTCAGACTGATTCTCTCAAGACGTTTTGCTGGCAAAAAAACTTAGAAGTGCTCTGAGGAGCCTTCTGTCAAGGTTCGTAAAGTGCTCTGTAATGACAGAATCCACCAGCACCATGTAGCTGCTGCGAATTGATGTTAAAGATGCTGTCATTTACACAGAACTTGAGAAGGTGGATGTTGGGCATGCAGCTGAGAAGATATTGAAAGGCTGCAAAGCGAGCACCAAGTGTATTCTCGAGTTTAGGTACGAGTGCCGGAAGTTCCTTGTGAGCATGATTCTGAAAGTCATGAAAAGAAGTCCCCTGAGATACCCCATTGTTCGTGGGTTGTCATGTTTCAAACACGGGCCTTGGGAAGCTAAAAATTGTGCTTAACTGCCTAATCGACAACCGCCTTCTCTCTGAGCACCAACGCGACATTGTGTGCACAGTGACATTGTGTGCACAGTACATTCAGTTTTGTCTAGAAAAACGACATGAACAACAAAACTATAAAAAAAATCATGACCGTCTTGAGACAGTTTTTTCGTGTGGCTGCTGAAGCACGATGCTTAATTCCCAAAGTTATGGGCTGTGGTGAAACTACTACTTTTCCTGAACCATGGGCAGGCCTCAGTGGAAAGAGGCTTGAGCATCAACAAGCAGGGTGCAGTCGAGAATCAGGCTGAGCTGTCATATATTTCTCAACGAGTTATCTGGGAGGCTGTGAAAAGCCATGGTGGCCTGCTGAACGTTCCGATTTCAAAAGAGTTACAGGCGTCAGTGCGCCAAGCCCAGCATAGGTATGCTGCATACCTAGATCAACAAAAGAAACGAGCACTGTCACGGCAGGCCGCTTCAAAGAGAAAAGAGCTCGAGCAAAATCTTGATAAAATACACGGAAGGAAGTCAAAGCTTCAAAAAACTAATAAGTACCTGCTGGAATCTGCAGACAGTTTTTCTAAAAAAGCTGAAGCGAAAAACGGCCTTACCTACTTAGTCAAGGTAAACAGCTTTCGTCGAACTGCTGAAGAAAAGGAGCTGGAGATAGCTTCTGTGGAAAACGAAATCCACTTGAAAACTGTGCTGCTTCCATAAGTCTTGTTAGCAAATAATATATTACTAACACCCCTTAAATTTCGCAATTTTTCATCTCTAAAATGCCCTTGAAAACTGTATGAATTTTCAGTGAAATATTCTTTATGAACCCTGTTTAAGTTCCGTGCATGAAAGAGTTGAATGGAGCATCAGTAATCTCAAATCTTGGCTTGAAGAATGTTTATCATCAGCTGGAACTCGATGCACTTTCAAGGCAGCTCACAAAATTTCCAACACATGTTGGTTTGTTTCGATACAAATGCCTAAACTTTGGCGTCAGTATTGCAGCTGAAATTTTTCAAAACACCATTCCTCAAGTACTCACTGGTATCCCCCAACGTTCTCAATGTTTGTGACGACATTCTCGTCTGTGGGCAAACAAAACAGGAGCACTTCCCTGGAAGCTGTCTTGCACAGACTCCAAGAAGCTAGATTGACGCTTAACAAAAAGAAATGTCACTTTGATCAACGGGAACTGACCTTCGAACTTTTTTCAGCTGATGGAGTTCATCCTGATTCCGAAAAAAAAAACAGCAGCCTTCGTATAAATCAAAATGCCGGAGTCACCACAAAGAGTGAAGTCTGCTGGCAATGATTCAGGCAGATTTCTGAGAGACCTTGCCAACCTCACACAACTTATAGGTGAACCGACATTGAAGAATGCTGTACTGGCACGGAAAAACACTTTATGGAGAGCCTCTACAGAAAGCCATGTTCGATGCTTTCACTTTTGCCTGCTTTTTTCACTTTTGCCTGCTTTGACCCATCCAAGCCTACAGTCCATAAGGACTGGATGCGATACTAACACAATGTGATGGTGAACACACTGGAGTTGTAACTTACGCAAGTAGAGCACTCGTCTTGCTGGAAAGGTTCTACTTCCTTATAGAGCTGGAGATGGTTGTGGCTATATAAGCAATGGAACACTTGTGCCTATACCTCTGTGGTGTCATCCTTTTGCTGATGCACCACAAGCCTTTAGTATGCACTAGGGAATTCACGATCATCACTGTCTGCCCGCATTAAGTGCCTCACTTTACGCATCCAATAATACAAGTTTAAGGTACAGCACACTGCAGGAAGTACCAACCCTTCCAATTACCTTTCCAGGCATCCGTTTCCCAATACGACAGTGTGCACCCGCTTCGACAAGGTGCCCGAGTATGTGAACTTCATCCAGCACTACAGCACCCTTCTCGATTCGGTTCTCGGCTCCCTTCTCGGTATTCTTGGTTCAAGAGGTTGCTGATGCAACTAAAACAGATCAGCTGCAGTCACTGATCAATGCCATACAGCACCCCAAACTCAACAGTTGGTTCTTGCCATTTGTCGAGACAAGAGAAAGCAATTTTTAGCTGACTGATTATTTATTGTGAATTCTAGGCCGCCTGTTGCTCTATAATATTCAGCTAGCATGCTGCCGGGAGCGTCTACTGCCGATTGGCAGCGTTTTCTGACCATGCTCAAAAACTGTTACAGGGCCCCTTTAAAAAGGGACCGACAACTGCTCAGAACATGAAATGAGATCACTGCACAGATGGAAAGATTGTCCCTCACAGTGACTCAAACCAACCCTGTTTTTGTCGTGAAAAGTGGATTATATTTTCATTTCTTCATTGAAAATCGCGAATATAGCCTGTGGCGCTACCGGGGGGTAGAAACTTCAATTATCTGATGTGTTGCATAGCGGTCAACAATTTTCATGTTAGAGGTAAAATATAGTTTGTTTCTTTATAGTAAAAGATATTCATAAAAATATGCATATAGGCCTGCATTAGCTGTGCACAATAAAGTTGCGCTGCCTTAGCGTGACGTAATGATTCCATGCTTGTCAGCGCGTCTTGAGCAACTTTCCTCTGTGCTCATGACACTGTGCACACAGTTTTCGGGTTGCTAAGTTTTTGGATTGATGTGGTCTTTCCATTTACAATTTGTCTCAGAAATGACTTGTACTCAGCACAACCAGGCATATGTGCAGTGACATTTTCGGTGACTTGGCTTGGCTCGTGTGTTGAGAGAATAATGATGACAGAGCAAACCATCCACAACACAGGCACAAGAACCTTGGGCGCTGGCACACGCAATGCGGCACAAATACAGAGAAGCTGTATAAAGCCACATCATCTCATTGTAACAGCTCAATATTTAAAAGAAAAACTCAGAATAAACGGGGTTAAGCATAGTTACAGGAACTCCTGCAAAAGCAGAACAAGACAGCGGTCACAAGTTGCCAGAAAGGCTACCGGCATCACTATCAGCGTTGCAGGATGAAAGGACTCGTCTGTGTTCAGAGCCTTTCTGATAGAAAAGTACTGCTTATAAAAGGACTGCGTGCTTTTGGGATTAACTATGGCAGCTACGAATTCTATGAAGAGTAAACTGTCTGTCATGCCGGAAAAAACTATGTTGAAAAAGTAATTTGTTGGTCTCTTTAATAATGCTGTACGAGGTATGCTAGAAAAGTATCCGACCGTATATTTTTACAGCGAAAGCTGTTATGAGATCACAATTTGGGTCACGTGTGGCGCCGTAGTTGTCTGCCGCTGCCGCCGGTGTCCGTAACCACTACTGCATGAAATAAGAAAAAAAAAACTTAGTACTAAGGACAGTGCGGCTCGAAGCCGGTTCCGCTGCGTGCCAGCCCAGTATTCTACCACTGAGCCATGCCGGTGCTTGGGACTCATTCACAAACTTGCCTTGAAAGCAGGCTTGATGTCGGGAAAAGGACTGCGGTAATATGAGTAAAAAAGCGTTATAGAACGGCAAAAGAAAAACCAGGTGTCACACAATGCGAATAGCATAACGAGTGGGACATCTAATACTTCAACCCATTACAAAAAGTTGTTCTTGATCACCTATTAACTGTGGCGCATACCTACTTCAGGCATAATTCCTCATCGTTGTTAGCCACTGCATGAACAATTGGCACAAAATTCTTCGTAAGTGTTTAGCAGATATTACGTTTCTCAGAAGAATGACGAGAAATAGCATAGTGAATGCCGGCCTGTTACCCAGAAATTAATAATGCCGCAGCGTGTTACCAGCAAGTGTACTTTCAGTAGTTACCCAATGAGTGTTTAGAAAAGGTTCTAAAAGGCCGCTCTTCTAGCTTTCGCTGTGACTGTGCTGGCCCTTCCGCGCAGGCCTGGCATTTGTTTTATGCCTCAGTCTTATTTAAGAGGTGGCGACGAAGTATTCCCTTGAATTTGTAACTGCAGTATTTCAGCATACAGTTAAAAATTATCTCATAGGTTGGCGCTGCTCATATGGCTTACCTAAGTTTACTTAACAGTGATATTTTTCGCTGGATAAAGTGATTCATAATGTTTCTTTTTTAGTGTGTTGTGACTGTTTGCTCCAAATTGAATATTGTTAAAACATAGAAATGTTTTTAAAATTGTTGGCTTACTATTCGAACAGCATTAAATTTGTACTTGTATTCGATTTGCTGTCAAAACTGTTGCGGGGAAGAAAGTATATGCACTAGCTATATTTCCAAACAAATGCGTACAACGCTCCGGCAGTCCGCGCGCGTTCTGCTCAGCCCTTCACTGTCGTCATTCCAAGCTATCTTTTCAGCCCTTGACAGTAACATTTCATTTGTATATGAGTCAGTTCTAGAATTCACTATTTGTACAGCCCTAGGTACTGGTCGTCAATAACAAAAGCACCTTTGTTCCGAGCTTTGGCGGTCAAAGAGCTGTTTGAGGTGTGAGCTTGTGTAGTACTGGGAGCTGATACTGACAAAGTGGTGCCCGCCTTGTCTTTTAGATCACTAGATATGTGACAACGAAGCAGGTTCTTTGCATCTATTGTGAAATACCAAGGGAGCTTGCCTCAATATAAAAAAATGGAACCCCAAATCTGCCGACAGGGGTCTCATGGCCGTGGAACCATGGTGGATTCCTTTATCTAGCAGACGCTCTTTATCCCTGCAATACTTTTTGAGCATGGTCAGAAAAGGCTGCCGGTCGGTATGTGAGGCTCCTGAGAAACCACGAGCTGAATATACCGCAGTTCAAAGCCTGGAATTCACAGTGTATTCTCAAAGTTGGCTGAAAATCGTTTTCTGTTATCTCGCCAAGTGACGCCACAGTCTCAAAATCATTGCGTCCCAGGTGTGATGCAACCGTTATACTTTGTGTCACGATTGTACCACACCTGAGACACACTTAAGGCACCTATACTCGAAACCTGGGCCTTATGCCGGCCATGGGGTTTCCAGCTGGATGTCTGAACAGGGATGCAGTACTTCGCTTGTTTTTTCCAGACGTTCTGGTATGTAGTGTACATTATGTAGTTGTGCACTGCGTACATTCATTAGGTATTGTTGCTTTTTCCAGCGGAATGCTGATGTTTTTCACGTTGAGAGAACTGCGATGGATGTGGTCAGCCTCTCATACTTATAGCCGATTAAAATATTTCCGTGGGAAGTATACCAGATGAAGCACATAACACTAGAATTTTAAAGGTGACATGCTCAGCACATGATTAATGTTATGCAATTTTGAACTGCTGCACGGCTCTAGTTCACAAATTATGAGTTAAAACTATTACTACAGGCAGAGTGGGTGAGTGAAAATCTCTGCTCATTCCACACCCATTTTGCGGAGATCGCATCACATAAAGGGGCAGTTCGCAGCTCTCTCTCATCAAGAACGCACGAGAAAAAGAGCACAGCCAATCGTGAAGCAGCAAAATTTCCGGAAGTAGACTTGCTTCTATTTCCGTCTGCTCGAAGAATGTATACTTCAACATGAAGTGTTTCTCTTCTTCTAAAAAATGCAATCTTTCTACGAAAAAAGTCTTATTTTCATTTCAAACTAAAACATTTTTTCTAACAGCAATAGCTTTGAGTAATCATGTTCAATAATGTTAGGTTTCTTGATGTGGTGAGTAGGTGGTGTCTGCCATGCAAAAAAAAAAAAAATCGTGTATGCTGCAGGTTTTCAAAATGTTGAGGCAAACTCAGCCTGGTCCTCTGGTGCCTGTGTGTCAAAGGGAGCTCCTCCTGCCTTTCATGGAGGGGTACCCTCAGCTCACGATGCCCGCATGCCCATTGGACACCTTGTTTAGAAAGGACAACAGGGAGGAGCTCTGGAGTCGGCTTGCAGCACTCCGAAACCAGGCAATCCATGCGCATAGGTCTCTCGCACGGTGGAAGGCCTTCTTCTGGTGGAAGGAGCGCCACAATGCTTAGCAGAAACTCATGCGGCTCCAAGAAAAGCAGACGTGAGTGCGAGCAAAATTGTGTCTGGGTGGGTGATTTTACACATGCTATTTGCGCTCTACAGGAGTGCCAATGGCAGCCGGCTCTTCAACTACCGCAGCCGCATTCTGCAATTGACTGGGACCTCGAGGGTAGACGGTGCAAGATACCCAGTGGTTCGGTCATCAGAAGCGGTTAGCATTGCTTTGGACTATCACTGTTCTGTCCTGTCAATCAGTGTGCTCGTTTGCTTCTATTCATAATGTGCGGTGCATCACTCGGCTGCTGTTGTGGTTGAGGTGCTACCTAACACAATAAGCCGTCGAAAACAGTGTCCAAGGCAGTTGCATTAGCAGCAATGATGAAAGAACTGCCACAAACTTTATTTTGAAACTCATTTGAGAACGTCAAGTGTTCCAAACCATTTCTGAGACCCTGTAGTTTAAAACTCATTTGAGAACATCAAGTATTCCAAACCATTTCTGAGACTTTGTAGTTTGAAACTCATTTGAGAACGTCAAGTCTTCCAAATCATTTCTAAGACCCTGTAGTCGGCTGAGGTTTGTAGCCAGTGGATTTGCCTGCCTCCCTTCTCTCCATAAAGTTGGAGTGGCATAGATAGCATGCCGCAATCGCAACATGTGTCGAAAAAGCGCACACACAAAAAAACATTACTATGGTGATTCTATCATAACTGAACTTTCACCAAAACAATCCCTACGAATTGTTTGCGGCTCTCAGTTGCTGCACTGTTGTCGTTACTGAGGACAAGATTGTGATTAAGTTTTTTTTTATATAATCGGATGCCTGCAGTTGGTTCCCCCAGAGCATAGTCTCCAGGCTCGTGCACTCTCTTGGGAATTCCACCGCCCTCAGCCATTGCGTGCATCGCCAAGGGTCTCAGTCGGGGACACACCAGGCAGCAGCTGCTTGCAGGTGAACTTTAACACTGTACACTTCATGTGTCTTAATGTATACTTCTTGTGTCAGTAAAGGAGCATCTTACTATAGCAAGCATTCATGAGCCCTGCTGCGGCAGCCATTGGTACGGCTGGTGCGACGCCAGCTCATTAAGTTGTAACGTTTTTTTTTTTTTGTTTATCAACAGTGTTAGTACCGTGTCAGAGTTTCGAATCCCTCTAACGTAAGTGTCTGCTCCGGAGTAAAAAAGATTGATTTTGTTTTCAGTACCCGAGCACCTACGACAGCAGTGGCATCTGTCAGCGACTGGCCCCAGCATGCTGCCGCACATCATAGAACAGCAGGCAATGTACGTTGACCAGAGGCAGCAGACCGACACTGTTTGTGGATACCAACTTCATTAACCGCAGATGATATTGCATGCTCACAGGTGATGCTCATGCGTGCAGTTACGCTAGGCCGGGCGTAACATGCGGCCTTAAAGCTGTACACAGGAAATATAAATGTTGAAAACAGTTCTATGTGAACGAAATGTGTGCATAACTTTCACGTAGAATAAGCAGTTGTCTTGCACTGCAGTTATGGTAAAGCAGTAAGTTTGAATCGGAAGAATGTGTTCAACTCTCGTGATGGTTCCGTGTTGTCATATGATTGTGAAGCATAATTGAAAATGCGCTAATTTTTAATACACTGAAGAAAAAAAACGCTCTATGTAAATACTGAACATAGCCATCATGCACATTTTGTACCTTTGTCACACATGTTTGCGGCATATTTTGCTTATTGCAACTATGGGGGTTTCGGAAGGAGGTAATCTCAAAAAGCCGGGCAAACGACTCTGTAGCCCTGAAAAGGGCTGTTTGGTTTTGTCTTGTGCAGAGATGGTTGGAGTTGCGAGATGCACTTGATGAGATGCGCTTGATGAGATGAGCGAGAATGAATTCAGGCACCTTATTGATATGCCCAAACCTGGCACATTGGTTGTGCGGTAAACCAGCACCGTTTACGGATGCCATTGTGCCAGTGTGTTTTCAACAGCAAGGAAATTGTTATGCACACTGAAACTCTTCACCAACACAAGCTTCTAGCGAAGAATTTCTAGTGAGTAGTTCATGGATGACAATGGCAACACATTTCTTGGTTTCCACCACCGTGAACAGATGCGTGACGCTGGCGTTAGGCAGGCCGCAGCATTGGAGATGCTTGCGGACAACACCAGGTGGCAGGGCGAGGCAAAGCAGAAGCTCGCTGATGAGGCGAGGCGTCATCAAGTAGCTGCCATGCACCAGGCTGGTAATCTAGCTGACGTGCAAGAGCTGTAGGGGTGTCGGTGCCCTCATCGAGGCCCCTGTTGCGACTTTCCAGCAGCGGCCACCAGTGGCATAAGGTATGCATTTGTATATTAGAAAGCAGCTTTTTGCTTAGCCTGTGTAACCCTGTCCCTCCGTTTTTTTTCTCACATTAGCCTTGCACTAGTAGCAAGAAAAAATAGAGAGAGACTAGCAGCTCATATAATAAAGTAGACTTATAACTGGGACTACTGTACTCATCAGCAATAGTTGACAAGTAAGTCTATCAAGAGTTGCATGCTGCTACAATGGCATGCATGCAGTCAATTTCTCAGATTGCGTATGAATCACTTATATTGGCATGACTTTCATAATAATGGCATGCCAAGACCATTGACAATTGTTTTTTTTGTGGCAAATTACTATAAAACAAACTAAACATGAAGAAGAAAGAATGAAAAATTGCACTGCCTTTGTCTCTGTTTTTTCTTCTCCGTGTTTGGTTTGCTTTTCGTTGTTCACCAAGAAAGAATTAACGCCCAGTGTTGAAAGCCTGGTATTCTAGCACACACTTCTACCAATGCTCCATATGGACCATTTTATAAAAGCAAATGAAATTTGTCCAGCTCTTGGGGGGTGTCAGGCGCCCTTTTTTGTTCGTAGTAGTAAGAAACAAAACGTGTGCACCCAGGACCTGTGCGCCAAGTGTAGCAGCTTTGGAAGGGCCAAAGAAGGCAGGCTCATCGCATGGCCCAATGTGGGTGGTGCTACAATCCTTACTGTGTCAAAGTCAAGGTGAGTGACTACGCCTTCATTTGTTTGTTTCCTCGTGTTTATAGCTTCTTGCAAAGAAAGTGTGAACGTTTTCTAAATGATGTTCAGGATAGGACACAAGGCATGTACTAGCCTTTAAATACTGGTTTTTGGTAAATTGGAAGTATAAATTACTGGCTTGTTAGGGAGTTTTAGATTTTATGCATGCATAGTTTGGCTGTGCTGTGCTAACCTTTAGGTATGTGACAGAACTCAAGAAGCTGTGTCAGAGTGTGCAAACAGGGTGTGGAGATTTGCATACGCAGTGCTACTTGGACATGCTGTGTGTAGATATCCCTGTTGTGTGGTGGAAAATGAAATAATTTTCTTCCACGATAATGCCAGACAGTCTTGTGAAACTGTCTGACACTGTACAGATGCCATTTAGTCACAGAAAGTCTTGTGGAGGATGAGCTTGGTTGTTAGTAAAGCTTTGCTAACAAAACTTTGATTGTGAAGTTAAACTTTTTATCAAACAATTTTTTATGACTTCCAAGCAAAAGTACAGCAAAAAGAAAATTCGGCAGATACCACAAATATGGGGAATCAACTTTATGCGAAGAACACGGAGGGAAGGCGGCCGTGGTAGCATTTTTTTCTATTAAGCTACACGTGATGACATGACGCTAAATATGTGTACAGATGTTGCACGCAAAGACATATGTTGAAGAGTTGGAGATGTTTATATAACCAGTCTTTCACTTGCACAATGATGTTAGCTGGAAATGTGTTTTAGCGACACCAGAAACTGCTATATGAAGCGCTGATGCTCGTGAAGACGCTGGCCCTTGACACTGCTACATAAATCAATTTTAGCGCATGGCACCTCACCACGACTGACCTTAACCCGACGTTACAGCTGCATGAAAGGAGTACGTATGTAATGTTTATAAAATTGGGTAGGCAACACTGCAACCATTGTTGACGTTTCACGAATATCGTCTATTTGAAAAGTAGTTACGAGAGCTGGCGTAGCTCTTTGGTAGAATGCTTGAATACCATGCAGAATGCTTGGCTTGATTCCTGCTGGGACCCTGAAATTTATTATTCGGATTTGTTGGGTGGTCAACGCTGCTTATGCCCGGTTCTTCTTAACCCTGACATTTATTCTATGCCTTCGTTGGGTCGACGCTACCGATGTCGGGTATTGCTTAACGCTCACTCAATAAAATTGCCCATGTGTGACGATAGTTATAGCGCGAGAACAAAACAACGAGACAGAGACAAGAAGGACACGAAAGACGCGAGCCCTAACTTTCAACAGAGTTTATTGCGCAGAGCACGAAAATATATAGAGCAGACAGTAACCATGTGATAAAAACCATATGGCACAAAGAGCAAAAGAGCAGAACATGAGTAAGAGAAAAACAAAGACAAAAAACAAAGGCACAAAAAAACGATGAAGAAAAATTTATAAGAAAACGAAACAGAAAAGTAAAGATAATATAAATAAAGGCAGAGCAGAGGCACCAACAGAATCCGAGCAACACGGTTACAGAACGTGAAAAAATAGCCGTGATTCCACACAAACACCACATATCACACAGGCTCAAGAAAATCGGAAAACGTGTAGGAGTTCGTGTCCTGTTCTCGGCACCCTTCAAATTAATCAGCCTCACCAAATCTACAAACCCCCTGAAAATGCAGTCATCAATGGAATGCAGAGTTCAACATAGAAACAGGTATGCGGCCTGCTCCCGGGAAGTTGTCTATAGGACCCCCCCTTTCAATGCGGCGCTTGTTATGTCAGAACGACCGGAAGGTGTCTGAACGATCGGCTGAGAGAACACGCTAACAATGTTAGAAACGGGAAAGATGGTTTTCTTGCTCAGCATTGCACTGAGTGCAATTGTGCGCCCCTTTTCAAGGACACAGCGACGCTGTACAAGCACAGAGATGAGCGCACCCGAGTCATTGTCGAGGCCGCGCAGATGGCACGCGAACAGGTGCCTTGTATTAACAAGCCCTCCATGGCTCTGTCCGAGAAGGAACTCAGGTTCCTCGAAGGTTTCAGTGCGCGCAAGTAGTTATATTATCTTTACTTTTCTGTTTCGTTTTCTTATAAATTTTTCGTTGCCGTTTTTCTGTGCTTTTGTTTTTTGTCTTTGTTGTTCTCTTAGTCATGTTCTGCTCTTTGTGCCATATGGTTTTTATCACATGGCTACTGTCTCCTCTATATATTTTTGTGCTGTGCGCAATAAACACAGTTGGAAGTTAGCGCTCGTGTCTTTCGTGCCCTTCTTGTCTCTGTGTCGTTGTTTTGTTCTCGCGCTATAACTATCGTCATGCCATACCAACTAGCCCAAGCTGCCACACTTTTATGCCCATGTGTGTTCTTGTCATTCCTGGGTAATAATGTCCATCACCTGTGGCACATACCCGTTTACCAGTGGCACATACCCGCCCGTGAGTATGTGCCACTGTCTGGCTGAAAGTGTTTGACGACGTACGCGACGGGATCGTGACATCATTGATGTCTTGATCAGCGCATCACATTCGTCAAACCATGTTACCCTCCCAGGCTAATTTTGGTTCACGCCAAGTTAAGGTTAATGGGGGGTGACCACGAGAGCACCCAAATCTAAGCGGCTGGATAGATAGATAGATACGCTCAAAGTCGCTGAAGTTCGCTACGAAATGCTTCGCCTTTAAAAGTTGCAGAGTGTCCATAGGCATATAATTATGAGATAGGAACATGAGAGCACTTATTTTTGCTAGGTTCGATTTTTGCTAGGTTCGTGAAATACTAAAGGGGTACTGCTAGTTTTTCTATTAATAATAAAGGCAATGCAGAAGCTATATTGTGTTTATGTCGATGATTTAGTATGAGCAAAGTGATGGTGACAATAATGTACCTTTGGGTGAAAAAAAACTATTTTTCTCAATCTCTCCTCTTCTTTCAACTTCAGAAAATGCCCAATTGACCGGACTGCGTAAGGCATGCATCCTCTCTTAGGAGTTTTTCATCTGCTGCGCAGATTTTTCTCTGCTGCTCTCTGCGGCTGTGAATAGTTTCCACAGCAGCTGGAGTACTAGCTGGCATCAGTTCCGGTGGGAGAGGTCACATGCTTTTTTGCATGCGGCTTTTGTGTGCACCAGATGAATGTGTGCTTTCACAAAGCTTGCCAGATAATGCTTTCATGTTGAAATGTACTGCAAAACATGGCCTAAAACAAAATTGTGTCGAAATCGACAGGTACAACTTTCGTTTCAAGCAGCATTAGGGGAAAGTAATGAATTTGAAATAGTTGTTCACAAACCGTCACGTTTAGTGACCGCACCCTGAACTAGAGGAGATGTCCGGTGACTCGCCCGAAACAGGCATCCCAGCAATGCCAGCTGTCGCCCCCGTCTTTCAGCCTGCTCGACTCCCACTGATTCTCAGAAGCACTATGGCAGATGGCAATGCTTCTGGCTTGGGTGAAGCATCAGTGCGTTTGTGAAAGGTACAGAGTGGAGTGAGAGGAGAGGTGGAGGAAAAGAGAAGAGAACAGGAACACGTGCGCTCTGCATGCATCTTGGAGAAAGTGACGTCACGGCTCTTGCTCGCGTGCGGCCACTGCGCGTTGACAATCTACCAAAAATACAGACAACTGCTTAAAAATATATAAAATAAAAAATAAACTCTGTTTATAGGAACAGTGGCTTCTTCCAAGTAATGTTTCGATGGGTTAATCAGATTTTCCAATCTTTGTTCTGTATTTCTTTAGCTTTCTCTATCTGAATGAGCATGTGCATTTTGCCTAAGCCTGCGATTTCATGCCAGGTGACAAAGATTATCTTGAAGAAGGGATGGTGCTACCTGGATCACACAGCATGTGAAGGCTGTGGCCAGCTGCATGACAAGAGCCAGCTTCTGCTTTACGACGAGTGCAACATCAGCTACCACACGTACTGTCGCTTTCCACCCCTCGAAAGAGTGTACCTTGGTAACTGGAAGTGCTGTTGGTAAGCGCCTTGTCTTTTTCCTCACATTTTTTTCTTTATGCTGTGAATATGGTAACATGGCAGCCATAATGAAACGTGATGTTGACAAGGCAAGGCATTTTTTAAAAATTTTTTTAGTGTAATTTTTGTAAGTGCGGGGCATTGAAGCCTGCACACTAAACAAACAGTCGCGTTCTCATAAATATAATGGTCTTGGAACGTTTAATCCCGACAGTTATCATTATTAAAAAAACAGTCTGCATCCTTCGAGGATTCATCATTGTTCTGCAACAATGATTGCCATTTCGCTTGCTTACATATTTTTCTTTGTCAAAACCTGGTGCTTGACACGTGTCCACCATGTTGGTGTGGCAGTTAACGATGCTTGGCTGCTGACCTGAAGGTCGTGGGTTCAATTGAGGCGGAGGTGGTCGCGTTTCAATGGAGGCCAAGTGAGTTAAAGTGGGATGGAAGTGTAGTGTGTGATGTCAGTGCTTGTTACAGAACACCAGATTGTCAAATACGGAGCCCTTCACTACAGCAATTTTTATAATAATATCGTGGTTTTGATATGTAAAACCTCAGATATTATTATTAATTTTGTTAAACACTTTCCTCTTCACAATGCATTGTCATGCTGATGAACATTTATCGTTTGTGACCTCGAGATACAAAGTGCACAATGGTAGTGTTAAGACGGTACTTGAGACGACAATTACTGTGTGGAAGAAAGTTGCTCTCCCGTATGGCCTCTCTGTAGAGTACATTGTCTGCCAGAATCCTCTGCGAAAATGCCTGGCCTGGTGTGTTAGCTTAGTGTTAATGCGAGAACAGTGAAACCGATACCGAAAGTGAAAGAACCGAAGACGGTGAAGGTGCGCGTGGACAGAGGAATGTGGCGCGCGTGAACTGGAGAATATCAACATGCTGGAGAATGCGGCCAGCTAGCAAGAGAACAGATCGTTCGACGTGAGAGACCAAAAGGGACCAAGCTGGTGTTACCAGGCCAGCCGGGACAAGCTTTGTGCGTCCCGGATATGAAGGAATGTTCCAGACCAGGCTTAGCAGTGCTGTTCCTGTGGTGAATGAGTTAGAAGCCAGGGGGAGCAGCAGATCTCATTCTAGTGGCGGAAGTTTGGCCTTGGTGCCACGTCCGAACCGTTCTGTCACAACTGGTGCTGAGGTTGTTGTTGTGGTGGCACATATGAGCAGGTCCTTCGCTACCAGGAGCTGAAAGCATGGCTTCAATGCTACCTCAAGTGCAACATAGCTTGCGTGTTGCGAAACAAGCAATTCGTCGTCTGCACCTGTGCCCTTACACGACATCATTGTACAGGCTTGTACGACTCTTCAAGATCCTGCCGCTTCGTGTGTGTGTCATCGACACACTCATGGTTTACCGTTATGTCTGACGAACATGTACTTCGTCACGCCCTGATTTTCATCGAGTGTAGGCTTGAGAGCTTAGGTTTTAGGACTTGGGTGATACTTCTATTGTCTAGTCAGTTAGAGTGTATGTAATTGTTGTGTCAAGTCGATGAATGTTTCTTGTCATTGTCTTGGTTGTTCCTGAGGACCCCGAACCATCACAACTGGCAAGCCTGCTAGGATGGCCTATTAATAATACCGCCATTACTCAGATTCAGGACTGAGCCATGGTCAAGGAAGGATTTTTCACATTAGGTGGGGAGCTAGGGCACAAGAAGAATGAGCTGCGAGAATGAGTCAAGAAAGATTGCGCCCTAGCTCGTGATGAAGGAGCACGAGAAAGAGAACAGGCAAAAAAAAAAAGCACTGAGCGACAATGTCAACTTCAGGAACAAGAGCTGAAAATTTTGGAGCTGGAGCTTCGAGTTCAGGGAAGCGAAAAAAGGAGAGTCGGCTAAGGCTAGCGAACCAGGGGTATCTAACACGTGCACCGGAAGTGTATAGCCCTCGTAAACTGATACGGCCCTTTAATAAAGCACAGGATGATCTCAACACCTACCTACTACGGTTTGAGCGTGTCGCTGTGTACCAAGGATGGCCCCGTGTGAAATGGGCTATGTCATTAAGCCTATGCATGACTGGAGAAGTCCTAACTGTGATAGGCCGGTTAGATTCTACAGCTGCATTGGATTATGACTAGTTAAGAGTGGCCTTGTGGCAGCAGTTTCGGTAAACTGCAGAAGGCTATCCGGAGAAATTCTGCAAAGCTCAACCCGAAGACAATGAGTCTGGCCTGCAGTATGCTGCACGACTTGCCGGTAATTTTCACCATTGACTCGAAATGAGCAAGACAAAAAGAAGCTATTCTGGCTTGAGGGAATCAATAATACGTGAAAAGTTCATGAAATGCTGTACCCCGGCACTTAAAATTTTTCTCAAGGAGAGGGAGTGTCAGACACTAAGAGCAATGTGTGAGAGTGCTGACAGCGTTATGGAAGCGCAGACCCTTCTAACATAAACAACGAACATGATCACAAAGAAGCCAAAGCATTGGAGCTTGAGAGGATGTCTGAAACAGCGAGGAAATCTGGGAAAGCCGCTAGTCGATGCTTCCTACGTGACAAGACGGGACATCGCGCAGCTGAATGCTGGTCCCTAACAAAAGAATGTTCCCCAGTGCACGGTCACAGCGGTGGCTAGTATTCCACCGGTACAAAGGACAGATGTGAAGCATAGGACAGATGTGAAGCATTTTGCGTTGTATATGTAGGGCGAAACGACGAGGTATCTGCAACGAATGCAGATCACATTGTTTTGGAAGATGGGCGAAAGATCTCTGTTGTGAACACTGTGGACAGCCAAGGCGTTTTGTCCGTAAAAATAGAAAATATCCCTGCTGTGAAAGGCTTTTTGGATAAGTGCTCAATTACAGTATCGCGCGACACTGGCTGCGACACGGTCGTAGTGCGAGAGGCATTATTTCCAAGGGAAAAATTGACTGGGTTGTATCGGCCAGTCTTCTCCCTAGACTGGACGGTACACTACCTACCAGAAGCGATGGTGTATCTGGATACATCGCTTTTCAAAGGGGAAGTTTGTTGTCACTGCCTGCGTGACTCGCTTTATGATGTTGTCCTTGGAAACATCATAAGAACCTTAGCATTAGACACCTCGAGGATGATGTAAAACAGCATGGTAAATCCAAGTGGAACCACGGGCGTCAAGGAAAAAATGCCCGAATCTTCTGCAATTGGTCGTACAGTAAAAGCTCGTTAATTCAAACCGCAAGGGGAATCTGCCTCAGTTCGAATTAAAGAAAGTTAAAACTAACGAAAGTGATGAATAACAATAATACAGTGTGAGTAAGGCATAAAAATTTATTTATTGAAAAAATCTGTGATCGCGGTCTGCCTTCTTTATTTGAAGGTGACAGCCAGCACTTTTTGCTCTAACGAGTGATTTTGGCGGAAGACCTCTTCTCCCTTCTTCACAACTTCACAACTCTGAGATTGGCGCTTAAAAAAAAAAGCAAATCTTGGAGGTTACGTGGGACGGAAAGCAGGCAGCCGCCGAGAGAGAAAGATTTCGGGGGAAGGGGGGTGAAGAGTAAGTGGCGCTATTTTCTCCACTCTGGCTTCCGTGCCAGTTTCTCCGTTTTTCTCTCCGCTCCCTGTCAATGCCGCTTCATAACTCGGCAGCCGCCCTATTGAGTGAATAGCCGAACCGCCCGCGTGGTGGCACGTAGTTCGAATTATCCACAGCGGCACCTACTCGCTTTTGAATTAACAGGCCTTTTTATTCATATGCTTGTATGGAGCTTGGCCGGACCATAACTTACAGTTTGAATTATTCATAAGTTCGAATTATTGAAGTTCAAATTGATGAGCTTTCACTGTAGTAGCCGACAACACCTGGTCACTGTAAGGCATGCCATGAACGGACCATGTGCATCTTGACCTGACCTTAATGACAGCAGGCCATCTGCAGCATACAGCGGTACCCACAGCTCATTCACTAGGAGATGGCAAGCAACAGCACATCCATGAGGATCTTCAGGGCTGTCGGCCTCGACATGGCAGAAATTGTGATCAGATGTGACACGTTTTGACAGTATAGTTGCCTAGACAACATGAGACGTGGTCATCTCGGCACCCAACGCCCAGGGTACCACCGTGTCGATGAGTCGGGCAGCGGGCCTACTTCGAGTGACACTGTACGAGCCGCCTCATTCGATGTCAGCCAGGGTTTTTTATGCTGCACAGTGATGGCTCAGAGAGGCTTTTTAGCCCGGTGCAGCAGTCACCATCGCCGCCTTTGGAGTGTCATCATTGACAACTTAGAACTAAGACGTACAAGCGACGTGACAACATTGAGTGACGACTAGTTGGAGCATGGTAAGTCATCACTGTGTGAAGAGGACCAGCTTTAGACATCTACGGTGTGAACCGGGTTTTGTGTGGGCCGAGTGTGAGTGCCTATT
Source organism: Rhipicephalus annulatus (assembly GCA_013436015.1). Lineage (NCBI taxonomy): Eukaryota > Metazoa > Arthropoda > Arachnida > Ixodida > Ixodidae > Rhipicephalus > Rhipicephalus annulatus. The sequence goes on from WOVY01014975.1 coordinate 205,104, forward strand.
TAATTGCAAGATCCAGCAGTTTGTGCGTGTCTGGTTGGGAAATAAACACGGTATGCAGGTGTTCAAAAATTTCAGGAGCACGTCGACCTTTCATGCCAGAGTGTGTCGAGCAAGTGGTTCACAGCATTTAGTGACAGAGGTTTGCAATGCTGACATTTCTGTACGTGGTCAGTGGTTGTCTTTGTTATTATTGTGTTCTGTTAATTCGCGTAAGACGTAATGCTATCTGTGGCACAATGTACTGAAAGTTTGAAGGAGTTTGGTAAGAAACCGAAAGCCGATGCCGAAACTGGAAGTGAAAGAACCGAAGTCGGCGAAGGTGTGCATGGGGAGACGAACATGGCATGCTTGAGCTGGAGAACATGCCAGCTAGCAAAATAACAGATTGCTTGACCTGAGGGACCAAAAAGGACCGAGCTGGTGTTATCAGGCCAGCCGAGATGCGGTTGGTGTTTTCCCAAAGACGAGCGAATGTTCCAGACCAGGCTTGGCAGGGCTATTCTTGTGGTGAACGAGCGAGTAGCTGATCCTGCTTCACCGGTGGCGATCGGGGCCTCAGTGCCACATCCAAATAGATTTGGCACAGCCGGTGCTGCGATTATGGTCATATTGCCATGTATGAGTGGGTGTGGGTCGTTGCAACCATGGGTGAAGGTGAGGCCTCGGTGGTACGTCGCCGGCACAGCCGGTGCTGCGATTATGGTCATATTGCCATGTATGAGTGGGTGTGGGTCGTTGCAACCATGGGTGAAGGTGAGGCCTCGGTGGTACGTCGCCACAATGTCAAGAGGTCAATGTTTTTTTTTTTTTTTGATGTGCTGAAGTAGTTGTGCTGCCGAAAATTGGACGACGAGAATGGATCAACAGGCTACCACGGTGCTGTACTTGGCTGCTGCAATTACTATCGAAAGTACCAAAGGCTAGCAGCCAAGACATGCGAGGTGCAACTTCCTTTGAAATGACTTATCTATGTGAGAAGATTTCTCTGACAAATATTTCATCATGTGTAGTGTCTGTCCTTCTTTGTGACTGTTTCCTCATTACCTCATCTTGTGATCCTGCTTGGGTGCTGGTACACTTCAAAATCTGCAGCAAGGCGAATGAGTTTCAATGTGGACGCTTAATACAAAATTATGTTTTGCCCAGAACTCATGTGTTCTAACATCAACACCCCCATTTCTATGCAGCAGCATATGAGTTGCCAATGCCTGTGGCTACTGAAATCTAAGCGCGTGCAGTTTCAATATTATCGAATGAGCATTTTCCAAAATGCACGGCTGAAAGACCTGCGTGACTCAGGAACGTGCCTCTAGAATTTTTTCGACGGCGCGTCATTTCTCAACTTGCCAATTTGGGACGATAACTGGGATAGTTTTGTGATAATGCCTTTTTTTGTCACAGTAGTCTTCGTGTAGTAAATAATTGAGAAACAATGGTTATTACCTGAACACGTATGTGTGGTCGTCGTAATGCTTCCCCCCCCCCCCCACCAAAAAAGCTTCGGAGAATTTCCAGTGGTGGCTGCGTGCACCGAAGTGAACTTACGCCATGCCATGCTTCCAGATGTGCAGGACGTTTATCTTCATTTTCTCTTTGAGTTGCTTCTACGCGGAAGTTTGAGCTCATCCATCGTGCATTCGTCTGTTACCCTGCGCAATGATCAGACAAAACATTTGACAATCATGACATGAATCAACGCAGGCGTCGGTGTCTTTGTGCTTCTTTCGCTTTATAAACTTTTTATTGTGATGTTCTGAGAGGAACCAGATGGTCTGCTAGCGATTATAAATTTACGTTAAACGTAAACAGTCAGGGCAAAGAAACCAAGAGGTATTTTAAACGTTAATGCATGCACTTAAAATGTAGCTGGACAATGGCCTGAGTATTCGCTCGTTTCTATTTATGTTTAGCCCATTACTTCGACAGTTGTCCGAAAATTTAACGTTATGGCACATACTTTCAAAAACCCATAAGGTCAGTTATAAGAAAACATACTAACGAGTTACCCATTTACACATGCTACTTGGGAATGCACTAAAGTTTTACTCCTGCCTATCGTAGGCACCGCTGCGGTAACGTTTCATGGGTTGCTATTGTTTCAGCTATTTAGAAACTGACAGCTTAGTGATTACTCACTCACGCCTTTGCACTCGCGAAACGTTGCTGTATTTTGACTGTGTATTGCGAAGAATAGCAGTACTGTGTGCACTAAGTGGATACGCTGCATACACCTTTGCAGATCTCCATGCACCCACACGGCGGTGAAACATGGCAGACGCTAGACGGCGCTGCGGCGGAAAAAAATGCCAGCCTCCTTGTGAAAATGGTCTATATACGGAACGATGAAATTTCTGTCGTCCCATACATCGCTTCAGTGCTTTCCGTTTCAAATATATTTTGAATGGTGTTTTCTGACAGTGAAATTGTGCTGAGCTTCACCTGTTCTGAGAAGGAATGCATCTATGTCATGTTCCACGGTGGGCGCCCATTTCTCGTTTCGCAAGTACGACAAGTGATAAAGAAGTCTGAGCATTTGTAGCACTTTTTGACGGAAGCTTGAATAAATGCCTGCAAAAGAAGCAATTGGATGATCACGTTAAATTGTAGAACTACTATGAGGTGAGAACCAGATTTCTGACTTCAACATTGTTCGGTCATAGCACAGTAGATGACATCTTGCAGAAGTTGACAGAAACACTTGCATCCTTTCCTCTCGGTAAGATCGTGCAGCCCTCAATGGGCGGCCTAAATGGGAACTGGAGCTGAAAGTTGCTCTTAACAGTATAATTGACAACAAGCTTCTTTCTGAGTACAACAACGATTTCGTGTGTACACATTATATTCAGGTCTGCCATGAAAAATGGCATGAACTGAAAAAGTATGAAAGAGACTGCAAATGCTTTGATGTACTCTTTGTGCACCTTATGAAGCATGACCCGTCGTCGTTCACAATCTTATGGGAAGTGCTGTAGGTCTTTCTCTTGCTTAGCTATGAACAGGCTTCAGTATAACAAGGTTTCAGTGTGAACAAGCTGATCATAGTTGAAAATATGCTAGAGCTCTCGTATATCTTTCAGAAAGTCATCTGTGAGGTGGTGGAAACCCATTGTGGGCTGGTTAATCTTCCACTGTCGAAAGAAGTGAACTTATCGGTGTGCCAAGCCAAGCATACATATGCGTTACACAGTGATATACCTGCCAAGTCTCCCAGATTATTCTGGAGACTTCCGTATTTTGACCATTTCTTCTTTTTTATGGCTGTCATAAAAATCTCCCGGAAATAGAAATTTTTGTGCGTGATCAAGCCGCATTGACAAAATGCAGGCCATTCCGATCCAGACTTTTTGTGAATTCATCGCAGTGATGCAAAACCAACAGATGATTTCCCCAAATTCCCCAGCCAAATTTCACTGTCTCCATTGGGCCAAAATTCGTATGCTCTGTAGGGGGTCTGTCTTATGTAAGGCTGACGCAGAAGCCTAGCGAATGTTCTGTGCACGAAAAATGCCCCCTTTCCGTAGCTTGAGTCATCGCAGCTACACAGGTTCGGACGAATAAGGCAGCAGGCAAGGTCAACAAACAACACTTTATTGCTATACGGTAGCAATAATGCGTAAAATGTTGCATAGAGAGACTTCAGATAACAAAAGTGTAGACGCTTACACCTCGGTCGTTGTTGTCCTTGGCTCGCGAGGCGTTCCGGGTTCGTCTTTCTTCTTTCCTCGCTGGTGCCAGAGAGAGCATCTGGCCATTGGCACGCTAGTTTTCTTCACTGTCTCGGTTTTCCCTTCCCTGATGAGAATGCGTTTTCTTGCTGAGGGAGGAAGAGCCCGTTCAATTCGCCACGAAAGAGAAACCGCGAGCACCGGCCGCGGGGGTGTTCCATCACTTCACAAAAAGGCTTTATTGACTCGTGTCTCGAAGGGACAGTCATGTCCTCTCAACTAGGCTGTCGCGCTGCTGTAAAAGGGGAAAGCGTGATTGGGTGCACGTGCTCCCCCACAGCTCCGAACACTTCTTCTAATCACGGTGTGTTATATGAACTTCAGTATCTAAATTGTCCAACGATGTCTGAGAGCAACGTGCTCAAAGCTTCGGAAGTACTACACACACGGGCAGCACATGCATGCACCGTCTTCGTACGCTTGTGGTTGTTGTTTGCCACAACAACTACGGACGAAACCGCGGTCGCTCTTGACACGATCATGTATGGCGACGGCGTAAATGACAGCACTCCGAATGTGTGCTTGTGTTCAACACTCGACCAGTTAAAGTTACGCCGATTTCTGCAGACTCTGCGAATCAAACTGGAAGATGTGACCATAGATCGCAAAAAAAAAAATTAGTTTTGGAGGCACGTGCACAGCCAGCGAATGTGGATTGAAAACAGCACTACTGTTCGCCGCTGTGGCCTCACCAACGCTGCCACAGCGTCGTGATAGCAATCTATGCGTTTTGAGAGAACGTGGCTAACGCAGCGGTTGATAAAAGACAATAAAGACATTGAAAAGACTAAAAGCATTATGGGTTACTGTCCAAAGAATCTAGTAATGTGGCCCCATACTTTCCTGGCAGCCAGCTGCTCTGACCTCTCCATCCACATGTGTCCCAGGGGACACGCCAGCTCTTTTGGCAGAAATGAATTTGCTAGTTTTATGACGTGGGGTTCCCCGATTGAGACTGGCACCTTCGTTGGGAAACCTTACCCTTGTGTGTTTGACCACTCCAAGCCACATTCACATTGCCTATGTTTATGCATCAAGGGCTGTTGCAACGTTCCCCATTTTTTGCACTGTCTTTTGTTTTGTGCTGAAAAAAAGGGGGGAACGAAAAAATTGCCCCCCCCCCCGCCATTACGAGGATCCTAGAACTTGGCAGGTATGAAGGGTAGAACAGAAGAAGCAAGTTGTAGCACAGCAGGTAACCTTAAAAAAAAAAAAAAAGTTGAGCTCAATATACAGAGCATGCAAAAGAAGACGACAAAGTTTAAAAAATGCTCTGGAGGGCTTGCTGGCATCTGTAGACTAATTTGTGAAAGGCGCCGAACCAAAAAATGACATGGCTGGTCCTGTCAAGGCCAACAGGTTTCGCTGAACATAGAAAGAGAAATAGGCACAGATAGCTGCTCTTGAAAAAGATATAGGTAGGTGCGAATGCACAGCTCCTTTCCTGAGTGATGTGAGAAAATAACATTAAGTTAACACTTAACACTCCTTGAATTTTTCCTTCTTACAGCCTTGAAATCATTGAAAAGTCCTTGATGTTACAACAATATATTGTGTGCAAATCCTGTTTTCTGGCACCCTCTGGCTGGTGTAGCATAGCATAAGCCACTTCTAATAGGGCTCACCAGTGGGAGTGCCCATAGAGAATACATGTGTACTTTTTAAAGTTCTACCTTGTCTAAATTTAGTCAGATTTACACGGGGTTTTTGGCACTGTATTCCTCTTCTGTGTATGGAGGAAATGTTGCAGACAGATTTTCTTCTCAGGCTTTTATTATTTTCAAACCAGAGGCAAATATCTAGAAAAATTGTACTTTTATAGTCTCGTTCTTTTTTGTTGTCTCCTAAAGATGATAACTCGATTATTGAAAAAATTTTCCGCAACACTTTCTTCCTTTTCTTTTCCTAATTTTTATGTGTATCAGTCCAGTGGTTTGTGTTTTACAGGCTCAAAAACTGTTGTGTGCTTTCTGTGTGTATTTAAAATTCGTACCAAATTCAACAGGTGCGACGTGACTTTACCTGGTGCCACCTATGCTCGGGGATACTACACCCTACCACCAACCACTCATGTGGGTGTATTCGTGCACAGTGGAAAAAACAAAAGAACGCACTGACTGCGCTTGAAAGAGCTTTTTTTTTTGCGTGTGTGTGTGTGTATGGGACGAAAGAGGTGGGGGGGGGGGGGTTGTAATGGTTTATTTCTTCTAGTTTTTTTTCACTTTCATGCCATCTGTCGAGCATGTGCCACGCGACAATGAAGAGGAATGCTGTCTGTGCGCCCTAAACACAAAGCAGCGTTTGGATGAACACTTTCTCAAAGCAGGGACACCCTAACAGGTTGTCCAAAAATGCTCGGTGTTCAGTGATGACTGTTATCAAAGTAGTTATTCTCTGATCGTGTCTATCATCATATTGAGCAGAGCAGGGGCGTGCTGTGGTGACAGAAATAACAGCTGGGGCTTCTGCAGCAGAGAGACTTGTCTGCGTTTGCTCCTTTCTGGTGATTGGGATGACGCAGATTCAATGACAAGCACGACATACACATATAGAACTACTGCAAATGGTTCGACTGGATCGGCATCGAAGGGGAAGAGCAGCATCGGGGTTAATCGAAATCGAAATAAATATAGTTATATAGGGAAAGAAGCGTAATTCACACACAACGAACGTTTCAGCACAGTTTAGTCCAACGTTTCGGCCGTGGGACCGACCTTCGTTTGGGAATACAAAGCATAGAAATCACGTACTTATATATGTCGAAGATCGAGGCCCCACAAAAACACGTCCCCTAGTATAACGGACAAGGCTATTCTGTATCAGCACAAAAACGGTTTTCAGTGATGAAAACCATATCTATACAGCACTGTGCGATATCACCCTGTGTCAGTCATTGGCAAGTGATACGGCTTTACGGGATACACGTGTAAATCCCGGCATTACAAATGGCATAGTTTTCTTAAAAGATAGTTGGTATGTAAAATAAACGTGTTGCAGATGACAAGTAATAATATATATAAACAGATTGCTTTTTTTTTTTCATTTGTATACATTCTCAGCAGAGCGCGCTCTCAAAAGAAAAGTTCCACTGTCAAAATACTCAGCTGTAATAAAGAAGCACGCTAGCGTACACTTGTTGTACTGTTCACCAAGATAACTTACGTAGAAGGAATACACGTCAATGTTCTTGCATCTTCATTGATACCATCTGCTAAACTATTAAACTTGAATATCAGGTATGATTCCTGGAGTTCGCGATTATGACTTGAGCGAAAACCAGATTCAAGAATGGTTGCTTTCATTTGGTCGAAAGAGTGGCCTGGCATGTGAACGTGTCGTGGTAGCGGTAATTGAAAGAAAATATTTACGTGGGATTTGTGTTTATTGAGGCATGTTCTGAAGGGAGTTTCTGTGTGACCAATATATTGTTTCGAACAAGCACTACATTCCAATATGTACACAGCATTATAAGTGTCCCAGTAAAATCTACCACGAATCTTTAATCTAAAGTCCGAAGACGTGCTCGCGAAGTTTTGCGTGATTTGCATGTGCACACATACTTTGCACTGCGGTTTGTTTCAAGGTGCACAGCCATGCTCTTTACAGGCACCAATCTTAGATGACGTTACCTTGTCGTGAAGGTTTTTTGACCATCAGTAAGCAACACGAGGCGGATCAGGAAAGGTTTTTTAAGATTACCACTGTGTGTTGAGATGTTTTGGTGCCGTTTCAATATAGCTGCGACCTTAGGAGCTAATGATGCAAATGTTTGAACAAGATTTGTTTCAACAGAGCTATCCTTCCCGTCACTTCCTTTCAAAATGTCAGCGCGGTTAAGTTGGTCGGCTCGAGTCATGGCATCGTGTATTAGTTTTTCTGGATATTTTCTTTTTAGTGGAGAACATTAAAGCCTATTACAATTTTCAATGAAATCTGTACAATCAGAGCACAATCGTTTAAAATGGTGAGCCTGGCTATAAGGGATTTTTGTTTTGTATTGCCGGGGGTGGCCGCTCTGAAAATGCAGGAGTTGATGTCGGTCAATGGGCTTGCGGAACAGCTTTGTGGCAACAAGTTGTTCTTTGGAAATAGTGACTGTGACATCTAGAAAATTTACAGAAGTGCACGAAAATTGGTGCGAGAACTTAATAGACAAATGGAAATTATTAAATTTTTGAACGAAACCATATATATATATATAGTAGGGAACCCGATAGAATAAGAAATAGGGAATAAAGACTTTGGTTGGTTTATCACTGTATATTTTCACTAACGTTTCGTCTGGTGGACCAATCTTCTGTTACTTTGACAAAGTCTGGTCGACGAGACGAAACGTTAGGGAAAATATACAGTGCCCTACCACCGAAAGTCTTTATTCCCTATTTCATATATATATATATATATATATATATATATAATTGTGCTATTGCATTCTAAAATCTAATTTGCCTGCTTCTTTATGAAGCGTGTAAACACTTGCCCTTATCATTGAATCTGTATCATCCCGATAGCTCGATACAAGGACAACGCCTGTTCCTTAGCTGGCTGTTCTGTATTCTGCCTTTGGCTTCCTTTTCTTTCCCATTCTAGGTCCTCGTGCACTAAAGCCCAGATGCCACTGCTGTTAGTCATCACACTCGGCCATGACTGGGTACACGTGGAGCTGCGGAGAGTGCTTCAGGTGGGCGGGGTCGGATGCATTGTGGTGGTCGGCTCCAACCAATCTGGAAGTTTGTCGAAATTGGCTCCCGCGGCCAACACTGGCCATGTCGCCCGGGTCGTTTGTCATGTCGCGGTGGAGACTGGGTCCTGGTTAGTCACTTTGTTGAGGATGACTCCAGAGGACGATATTGACTGTGGTGTGGCAGTCGACAACCTCGGCCACGCTGCGACTTTTCAGAAAAAGCAGTTCGAGTTTGATTTTCTCTTGGTGGACTGAACAGGCAGTCTTGTGATAATCCAAGTTCCCTGCAGTGATGTGGGTTGGAGTCCAATTTCCTTGGTGATGCTTCTGGTGGGCGGTCCTGACTGGATCGACATGGTCGCAAGTTGATCCTGGCAAACTTGCCTTTTTGTCTCGCCCCATATTGAAAGACAGGGCAGGAACTGGTGGATCGGTCAACGAAACATATAGCACTATAAACGGCCGTCTGTACATTTTGCAGTGGGTCGAGAGGGGCCTGTGTGTCCTACTCGACCTCTGCGTGAAGTTCTTGCGCTGACCTGCGACAGGGCTGGTGCATTTGCAGAGGTTTCGCTGTTGATCTCTTGAGTGTTCAAGTCGGCACTCTTCGAAGCCTTGCTGCGCAAAGGCAGGCGATCATCAACGGATGCCGTTTCAACAAAAGACTTGGGCTACACATGAAGGTGTTCAGTGAAGTTGATTTCAGACTTCTCACAGACCTTCGTGTCTTCTGAAAACTCTTCTCTGAGCAAGTCATTAGGGCCCTTATCTTGAGCCAATGAATGCATCACATGCAGATCCACATCGGTCTGGTCAAAGAAGATGATGGAATGTGTTGAGATGTGCATACTAGGTGATAGAACGTCCACTGTAACGTGGGCTTGTGCATCCACGTGCTCAAGGGATGGTGAGCATGGGTACAGATTTCCCAATCAATATAGATGCGAAAAGCCCTCGACCATTGGCATAGGTATTTTGGCGCCCAATACTGAGGCAAAGCCAGAGCATGGCTTAATCCTGTGTCGTTATTAAGCCCAGCTGTGTAGCTCTGTGCAGGCCAGCTGCAGCACGCAGTTACAGCCTCGAGGCGAGACACTACCTGAGCTCCGTCCTCGGGGAAGATCGAGCTGGATTTGCTAGAGTTGCAGGGAATCCGGCTGAAGGCGGCAGGCAGGGCTGCACTCCATTCTGCCCAGGGCTGCTGCCTGACACCTTCGTACCTGTGCCATGCCGTGGCATCATTCCGGAGGCGGTCCACAGCCACACCCCACTTCTCTTGCTCGGTGCACGCATTGCGAGAAGTGAGAGTGTTCACTGTCGCCACCTATTCGTCGGCGCTGTTTTCGCCGACGAATTATCGCCGGCACTCTGCAAACTGTAGTTTGCAGAGTGCCGGCGATAATTAGACAACAGGTGAAAATCCAGAGTTGCTAAACCGCCAAGTTGTTGCGAGAGCTATGCGAGGACACACCAGAGGTCTCTGCGATTCTCGGCTGAACTGGATTCTATGAGCTGTAAGGTGGCCACAGCCAGCAGGGCATTCATTGCACAGAATGTTGATACAGCAGCAGGACATATCATGGAACTCCACGTTATCCAGACGTTAAGCTCAAAGTGGAGTTGCGCCAGGGTACGCCTCTGCTGTGGCGTGCTATTCGATCACCCGTATGTGAAGCCAGTGGCGATGTTGGGGAAGTAGGAGGTGTCGGTTGTGGTTGTGGTAGCGAGTTCCTTGTCCGAGGGAGCTTGTACAGCATCCCAAATCCGCTTGAGGGGTTCATAGAGCATTGAACGAGAGGGTGTCGCGACGGGAAGCATGAACAGCGTTCCCGGGCAATGGGAGAGTGCGCGCTGCTTTGGCGATGCCGGGGTGCGCCAAGGAAGCCCAAGCGACATAACTGCCAAGTCTCCCGGATTGGCCAGGAGACTCTCAGATTCTGACCGTTTTTTTTTTTTTCGGTTGTACGGTTATCATGGAAATCTCCCGGAAATCGAAATTTTCTTGCGTGATCTGGCTACATTGACAGAAAAGCAGTTCGATCCGCTGCAGGCTTTTTGAACCTGTACCCCATTTTAATATAAGTGAGCTTAGGAGGCGTTCATGTAAACGGACAGTATAATCTTAGTGATGCGAAACCGCTGCAGATACGAATTGTTGATATTTCCCAGCCAAATTTTAATATTGATACAAAGTATCACTACCAGGAAAAACAAGGGAAGCGTGGGCAGAGAAGGAAGACGACGTTGCCTCCACTGCGATCCCCCTGAGTGGGTACGAGCCATGGCGGTGATCATCATCATTATACTGTGATCGCGGGCTCAGGGCCCATTAAAACCCCCCAATTCAGTTACCTTAATTTGTGTAACAATTTGATGGAGGTGCTGGGTAGGACGAACCCAAAGACGGGAGCTTCACTACCAGGACTTTGTCGCAGCCGCCGCTTCGCCGGACTTCCACCTTCGCCGATCGTAATGGCCCAAGAGCAGCCATCCAACGCTTTGAGGCCAACTCCGATGGGTTCCGTGCCGTACTACAGAGTGCCACCAAACTTCAGCGGGACCTCAGGAGAAGACGTCGACGTGTGGCTCAAGAACTACAAGCGGGTGAGCAGAAGCAATGGCTGGGACTCGAACGAACAGCTCAATCATGCCGTATTCTCGTTAACTGACACCGCCCTTACGTGGTACGAGAACCACGAGGACATGTTCACGACTTGGGATCGTTTTGTTGAAGAAGTGCAGAAGTGCTTCGGTGATTCGGACGCAAAGAAGAAACGCGCAGAGCAGACATTGTCTCAGAGGGCACAGCTTCCAGCAGAAACATGTACAACATACATTGAAGAAATAATGAAGCTGTGCAAGATCGTGAATGGGAGGATGTCTGAAGAAGACAAGGTTGGACACGTTCTCAAGGGTATAGCCAAAGACATGTAAATTTCTTAATTGGGAAAGACTGCTTGAACTCCGTGTCCGACGTGATGAAGCACTGTCGTACCTTTGAATCCCTCAAGATGCGACGAATTTCTCCGAAATTCGGCCGCCTGTCCAACGTCCCCTCTGTGGCTAGTGTTGAAACAGTGCCGCCTAACGACCTTGCTTTGACCATACGGCAGATCGTTAGAGAAGAGCTGCTTCGATGTCAGCAGAGCTATCATCGCCCGAGCGATTTTCAGGATGCGTACGTAAGCGAACCAGAACGTGTGTGGACTTTTGTTTCTCTTCCACCATGGCAACCATCGATCAACGCAACACACGCTTATGAATATCAAGGCACACGGCAGGCTGGATTCCCCCGTCAACCACCTCCCAACTACGAACGAAGTTTTCGCCCACCTGTTTACCCAACATCACCTCCCAACAGGGCCCCGAAAAACGGTACCACTATCCCATGCCTTCCGAGAGGAGTCGTTACTCAGAGCAAACAACGTGCCCCTCGACCAAGTCCGGTATGCTACAACTGTGGGGTCCCGGGTCACATCGCACGTTTTTGTGACCACCGCCCATATCAGCGACAGTCTTGGCACATGTCTCACCAACCTTTCGACCATCCGCTCTCCACGTCACAGAAACCACGCGCACCTACCGGATCACGCTACCCCTCGCCGGCCTCTGATCGAAGTTTGACACCACCACCGGCTCCCCGTGCTCCGCGATCGCCATCGCCACGGCGACGCGCACGTACACCGCCGCCGGAAAACTAGCCGGTGCGACCAGTGGGGGTGAGGCCGCGAGATCACAGGTGCTATCTACAGGTATACCCCCTTCAGCGTTTATGTTGAAGAACAAAGTTCATGTAGTTGTCGATGGAGTGGCTACTATGGCACTTGTGGATATAGGCGCGACAGTCTCGGTGATGAGTGTAAATTTTAAAAACCTGCTGGGACCAAAAGTTATGTTTTGCCTGAACCGTGGGGTGACATTTCGTGGTGTAAGTGGTGACGTGTTGTGTCCGGTGGGATATTGTACTGTGGCCGTCTCGCTGTGTGGCAAGGTGTTTTGCACAGAGTTTGCGGTTATTCCGCGGTCTACACATGACGTTATCTTGGGTATTGACTTCTTGTGTGAGTGTGGGGCAACTGTAGACTGCAGAAGTGGGCATCTTTCTATACATGGTACTTTCCCAACGGTGCTCTTGGAAAATTCTCGTCCGGAGGAATGCATCTTTTTCGTTTCCGTGGACACAGTCGTTCCTGCATTTTCTGCTGTGTGTGTTTTCCGTGACATGTTCTAGCAACAACTGTGACACGTTTGACGCCACGCTCGAACTGATTCCCTTGGCATGCCTGAAAAAGAACATTCTCATTCCCCATTGCGTAGTGCCAGTCGTTGATAGACGGGCAGGTGTGTGGACAATGAACAGTTCCATGGAGTCGCAATTCTGCCAGGCGGCATGAAACTTGCAGTATTTAGACCCGAATCATGTACGACGCTGGTTGCGCTTCTTGATGCTACAAGCCAAAATGAACATCTAGGCTTAGAAGGTTCAGAAGATGCCCAATTGCTGCAAATGTTCAGCAAGTCACTTGACCAAAGCGAACGTCATACACTGCTCGACGTTCTATCCAAGCACTCGAAAGTGTTCGATTTTTCTAAAAATAGCCAAAGGCCCTTAATCCCAGCGTCCCGGATACGTCATCAGATCCACACCGAGTCGGCGCATCCCATTAGGCAGAAACCTTATCGAGTGGCACCATCGGAGCGCAAGATCATCAGCGAGCAAGTCCAAGAAATGCTGGAAAAGGGAATAATACAGGAATCGGCAAGTCCGTGGGCTGCTCCTGTCATTCTAGTGAGGAAAAAGGATGGTACGTGGAGATTTTGCTTTGACTACCGCCGACTGAATTCTGTTACCAAGAAAGACGTTTATCCACTGCCGCGCATTGATGACGCTCTAGACTGCCTGCATTCCGCGTCCTACTTTTCATCTGTCGACCTGAGATCAGGTTACTGGCAAATTCTGATGCACGCAGCTGACAAAGAAAAGATGGCATTCGTTACGACCGACGGACTTTACGAGTTCAACGTTATGCAATTCGGATTATGCAATGCTCCTGCGACATTCGAAAGATTTATGGACTCTATATTGCGTGGTTTAAAATGGCATATATGCGTGTGTTACCTTGATGATGTCGTAACTTTTGGACGTACGTTTGAGGAGCACAACACTCGCCTAGACCTCGTGCTAAGCTGCATTGAAAAAGCTGGCCTTGTATTGAATTCGAAAAAGTGCCACTTTGGCGAGCGACAGACATTGGTGTTAGGACATCTCGTCGACAAAGATGGCATTAGACCTGACCCACAAAAGACCGCGGCCGTTGAATCGTTCGAGCGTCCTAAATCTGTGAAACAACTGTGTAGCTTCATCGGGCTCTGCTCATATTTCCGCCGGTTCGTACCCAAGTTTGCGGATGTGGTTCACCCCCTGACAAGCCTTCTACGCAAGAACAGCCTGTTTCAGTGGACCTCTGAGTGTGATGCCGCTTTTCACAAGCTGAAGTGTTTGTTAACTTCGCAGCCAATACTTCGGCACTTCAATCCTTCGTCGCCCACGGAAATTCACACAGATGCAAGTGGCATTGGTATCGGTGCCGTTCTCATTCAGCGTTCTGGCAAGAAGGAACACGTTGTTGCGTACGCAAGTCGTTCTTTAAGCAAGCCTGAACGCAACTACACAGTGACCGAACAGGAATGCCTAGTGGTAGTCTTTGCCGTGCAACGGTTTCGTTCATACATCTATGGTCGCCCGTTCACTATTGTCACAGATCACCATTCCCTGTGTTGGCTGGTCAACCTTCGTGACCCATCCGGCCGCCTCGCACGATGGGCCATTCGTTTGCAAGACCATGTCTTCACCATCTCATACAAGATTGGCCATCTACACGCTGATGCGGATTGCCTCTGACCACAAAACTGGGATCACGTCACCTACGCCTTCAACACGTCGAAACACGAAACGACAGGCTATAGCCCTTTTTATCTGCTCTACGCTCGCTCACCTCGACATACGCTGGACACTATCTTTTCTTTGTCATCCATGACGATTTAACAATTGCGGAAACCTTGTGTCGTGCGGAAGAGACCCGTCGAGTTGCCTGCTTACGTACACTGGCAGCGCAAGAGTCGTCGAAAACTCGCTACGACAGTCAACACAGGCATGTAACCTATGCCCCCAGTGATCTAGTGTGGGTGTGGACCCCAATATGCAGACGTGGCTTGAGCCAAAAGCTACTGGCACACTATGCCGGTCCTTTTGTGATACTCCGTCGTGTCAGCGAGGTCAACTATGAAATTGCACGTGTCACCACTAGTGGCCGACGTTCATGCGAGACGGAGGTGACACATGTTGCCCGCCTGAAGCCGTTTACACGAAGGATGCAAGAATGACTCGCCAGAGGGCTTCGTCTGAGAGAGGAGGAATGATACAAAGTATCACTACCAGGAAAACCAAGGGAAGCGTGGGCAGAGAAGGAAGACGACGTTGCCTCCACTGCGATCCCCCTGAGTGGGTACGAGCCATGGCGGTGATCATCATCATTATACTGTGATCGCGGACTCAGGGCCCATTAAAACCCCCCATTCAGTTACCTTAATTTGTGTAACAATATGTTCATTGGGCCTCAGTGTTCCGACTGCATTTCCCATTCGCGGCGGGTGATACGATCTTTAGTAAGAAAACTGTCAAATGAAGGCCGAGAGCAGCGTACTCGAAGCTTCGGAAGTACGATTGCGACCGGCGCATGCACTGTCTTCTACAGTGCGTGTGATTGTCGTTGCCACAACCACTGTAGTTGAAACGGCAGTCGCTCTTGACATGATCATGTATGGCGATGACGTAACTGACAGAACCCCGAAAGTGTGCGCTCAACCAGTCAAGCAACACGGCTTTCCGCAAACTCTGTGGACAAAACTGTGGCAGATGCTATCGTAGATGGCATAAAACAACTTAGTATTGTAGATGGCATAAAACAGCTTAGTGTTGACGCCGCGTGCGCAGCCAAGCGCATGAGGATTGTAAAATGAAGTACCGTTTGCCGCAACCACCGCGCACAAAACAACGGTCGCAGCGACGGAATGGCGATCTACGAGCTCCGAGGGCACTCATCAGTAGGTTAAAGGCAGTAAATACATAAAAAATTTTGAAAGTTATAGTTGCGTCGCAAGGGCGAAGCAATAACTGCGACAGCAACAACTAGGAACGCTGAGAACGGCAAGCAGATCGAAACGTGCAGCGCGTTGCTCACACACAAATGACACACGAGAACGATACTCGCAGGACGAGAGCGAACTAACAACAATTACTGCTCGACGTTTATTTGTAGGTAGCATGGAGGTAACAACATATACCTCCATGCTTTTCCTCCTCTTGTTTTCTCTCTCACTTTGTGCAGAATATGTCCATTTTTTTTTTTTTGCCACGTAAGTTCGGCAGTTAAAAACAAAAGAAAGCTCCTTTTCGGGCTACTATGTGGTATGAGCATCAAATATAAATCACTTTTAATAAAAGATTATTCCTGCTCAATCAAATCGAACATATTCATTTTCAACTTCGTGTCGATCTCTCGTGGAATCACCCGTTAATGATATAGCCACGGATAGGTAACCGAAATCAGCCTCCTATTCGTGAAAGCAATGCGTGTGACAGCAGTATTTATGGCCTTTGGTTGATGTGCAGCAACGTGGCAAGTAAAAAAAAAAGACTTTTTTTCAGCGGGTTTTCTTCCTGCCGTGGTGTCACACCCCATTTCCCATGGTGTACGGAATTCCGTTGAGGCATAATCTCAATTGGCAGCGCACCTGTAGACGGTTTCAGTTGCTAGCTATGTCCTGATTGGGCCAGGATTCCACAAAAAAGTCTGCGTACTCGAAGTTGATGCGGTGATCGTTCACCTATGCTCAGTTCGGTTCACTTCTGCTCAGTATATCGTTCACCTATGTTTTTATAACTTGATGGCAGTGTTCGTAAAAAAAGAAATGATGGCAGTAACACTCCTCAAGAGAAGCGGGGTTGGTGGCCAGTTCTAGGAACAGACTAACGAAGAACTCTTGCACATGACCGCTGTTGCGTTCGACGAGCCCTCCCCCCTTTACGTGAGCGCCGGGATCAAAGAAAAGCAGCCGCTTCACTTTGTGAAGTTAAGAAAGAGCAGGAAGACACCCGGCTGGTTTTCATCTACTGGGAGGCAAGGCCACAACACTGCGTTTCTGCTGAAGACGGAAGTTGGGCCACCACGGTGGGCATCTCTGATTGTTGGGCCGCCGAAGCCCAAATCAACACCAGATGTCTAGGCATTGGCCCTCGGAGATGCTGAGCCCGCGACCACCGTCCAACAAAGCATGGGTGGTTGACCCGAGCACCCCGCTCGCTAGAAGCAAGCTTCGTATCGCCGGGATCATATGCGTGTTTGCGTTGTGTATGTGTGTATATTGAGGGCGGTGCCGGCATGATGACGCTAGGAAGGACTGTAGGACCTGTTATTGGAGAGTGCGGTTCTGACCCATTCCCCGATCAAGGGATCTGGGGAGAAAGTACTTTATATAATGAGCCCCCCTCCCCCCCCCCTCCCCCCAGCGCTTTCAAAGAGGCTCTCGAAATGTATACATTATAAATAAACTTTCTTCAAGTCTTCCTTTCTCCTACCTCCTTGTCTTCATCCCAGATCTCCGGTGCCGCAAGGGCCAGTCGGAACAACTGGATGGCAGACGGTGAGATGAAACTCGGCGTCGAACAGCGTTGTGGACCGGAGATCAGCCAAAAGCCGTAGACCTGGAAATCAGCAAGGTCAACGCAACACAAGACCGCACGGTGTACGGTGAGTGCCTTGCTTTGTTCTGAGGTACATCGAGTCTCTTGGCCCAGGCTTGTTAAGAGTTCGATAATTTATAACAGCCTAGCAATTGTGGTTATTTTCTCAGTAGAGAGCAGCTTTCATCTTGAACCTGAATAAGATAAATAAGTCAGACCTTATACTCATGTGCAAAGAGTTGGGTCTAGATGTAAGTGAGTTATGCAGAAAGCCTCAGGTTATTCAGGTTATACAAGTTTTAGATGCTGATGAGGATGAATTACCAGAGTGCTGGTAGTTGGTTGAAGGAAATAAGCAGAAAGAGAAAGAAGAGAACGATCAGAGAAACAAGCAGAGAATTGCGAGCTAGAAATGAAGCGCATGAATCTGTAGATTCGTAGATTAATGAGCAGTTTAACAGAAGGTCAGCAAGTGCCACACATCGCAATAAACTTTGCCACTTTGCCCCTTTTAAAATAAAGGATTTAATGCAATCCTACAAAATTGGTGAGGACATAGAACTCTTTCTTGTCAATTTTGAAAGGACTTGTGAAAAAATTGCTTGTTCTAGTGCTGGCTGGCCTCAGCTTTTGTTGACATCGCTTCAATGCGGGGCAGCCGACATTGAATGCCGAAGATGCTAACGACTATGAAAACGTCAAGCGAGTACTGTTAGAAAGATTTCGCTTGTCCGCTGAAGCGTTTTTGTGGTGCATTGGCTGTAGTGCATTGTAGTGCATTGTAGTGCATTGGTTGGGACAGGCGAGTCCTACATGGACTATGCCTACAAGCTGAAAGCCAACTAGGTAAAGTGGTTGAAAAGTTCTGAAGCATTTGGCAACCATGATCGGGTCATTGAGGTAATAGGACTGGAACAGTTCTATAAAGGAGTGCCGGATTCCATGCAATTTTGGATCAAAGATAGGACCCCTGCGACCATTCAGGCAGCTGCCAGGTTAGCAGAAGAATACGCCTCGCAAAGGACCCGCAGTGAGGGGTGAGAAGAAAGGACACAAAAGCGGCATGGTCAGGGAAGGCCCGCGAGAAGAGTGGGGTAAAGGGGAGTACATGCCCGCAAAGAGGAGAGAACAGGATAATGAACCAAGCGCGGGGGCTCAAAAAGAACAGGACAGAAGGCATTTTGAGGAAAGGCGACCTATGATTTGCTATATCTGCAACCGCCCGGGACACATTGCTGCTGTTTTCAAAAAACGCAGCGTCTTCTTGTACGTTAGTGACACTGAAGGCAACGATGAACTGTTAGCACCCTATATGCATACTTTGACAGTCGATGGGAAAGAATGCAAAGTGCTGAGGGATTGTGCGGCGACACTAGATGTCATTCATCCGTCTCTAGTAAGCGTGGACGATTACACCGGTGAATGTGCGTGGATAAGGCAAGTGGTCGAGACGCAGAGTGTCTGTCTACCGGTTGCTAAAATAATTGCCGAAGACCCTTTTGATAAGTTGGAGACTGAAGCGGCAGTGTCAAAGAACCTGCCTCTTCGGTACCCATACCTGTTTTCAAACAAATCGGACCAACTCTTAAAAGACAAGGGTTTAAACTTCTGTGAGAAGACAGTCTTGGCTCTCGTGCGATGCAAGGCCCGAGAAATTGCCGATAAGCTCACGCATGAGCAGATTTCAGAGACGAGTGCGCTCTATGACAGCAAAATAGGTGCCGCAGAAATTCTTTGTTAGAAAAGAAACACAGAGGTATTGGAAGAAAATGCAGCTACAAGTTCTGAAGTGGTGGGATTAGTAGAACCAAGCTCGCTCCCGTTCCAAAAGTTGCTAGCTGTCTGTGCCAGTATCATGCGCAAAGAGAAGGCAGCCGACCAAAATATTAAGCGGCTCGATATCCATCCCCAGGAAAATGTGGTGCGAAAGAATGTGAAGTTTTTTAGGAAGGAGGGAATCTTGTATCGTGAGTATCAAAATAGGCATCAGAGATCCTCTAAACAGCTGGTTGTTCCCGCTAAATACAGGGGAGATATCCTTCGCATGGCCCATGATAACTCGTGGTCAGGACACTTGGGGATAAATAAAACAAAAGCAAGAGTGTTGAAGAAGTTTTACTGGCTGGGATGTTCTCGCGATGCAGAACAATTTGTTAAGTCGTGCGATGTGTGCCAGCGCGTGGGGAAACCGAATGACAAGTGGAAAGCACCGCTAAAACTGGTTCCGATAATAACTGAGCCATTTCAGCGGGTTATCATAGACACAGTCGGACCCCTGCCAGTGATATCGTCGAGTCGTCGAGACACAAATACCTACTGACTTTGCTCTGTCTCATCACTAAATTCTCGGAGCTATTCCGCTAAAAGAACTTAGTTAATCTGAAATAGTTGACGGGCCCTGAGCATTTTGTCTCGCATAGGGTTTCCGGCAGAACTCCAAAGTGATTAAAGCAGTGTCTTCACAAGCGCTTTAACGACAACTTTTCTGGAGCGATGTGGAATAATAGTAATAGAGAGCTCTATACGTCATCCCCAGACAAACAGTGTAGAGAGGTGGCATTCAGCGCTTAAACGGGTGCTAAAGACTCTGTGTAAAGAGAACTTTCGCGATTGGGAACGCTGTCTCCTGCAGCTATGTTTGCGTTACGTACAGTTCCGCACGAGTCAACAGGGTTCAGTCCAGCGGAATTGGTACCGTATTTTTGCGCGTATAACCCGCCCCTGCATATAATCCGCACCCCCACTTTCAGCTCACCGAGAAAGAAAAAAAAATCCTCGCGTATTGCCCGCACATTTGATATACAGGAAAGGCTGTTCAAAAGCTACTGCTCAAGCAACATAGCACATATGTAGACAGAAAAAGCTTTATTTAGCAAGCAGAATACGCTGTCTGCAAGGCCAGTCACAATTCACTCACTGTCACTGCTCTCGCTAGAGCTATCACTTGAGCCGCAGTCCTCACTATTATGCACAAGGTCATCTTCGGTTCCATCCATGTTGTTTGTGATGCAGCATTTTTTGAAATTTTTTGCACCATCTCACCTGGAATGACCTTCCATGCCTCGACAATCCACTTGCAGAATAGGGCAATATCAGGCCTTCGGACTCGTCCTGTCGGCGTCAAGTCGTAGCAGCCTTCGGCCATCCACTCGGCAACATGCACTTTGAAAGGCTTGTTAAGAGACACATCTAGAGGCTGCAACATTGACGTCATCCACCGAGTATAACAACTAAGTCGGTGCCATTGCGTGAAAGGCGGTCCTTCACTTCCTCAGTTGTGTGGCCGCGGAACGAGTCAAGAACGAGCATGGACCTTTTTGCGAGCATTCCACCGGGCCTCTTCTCCCATACTGTCTTGATCCAGTCTACGAACAAGTCACTGTTCATCAACGCGTTCTCGTGTGCGCGCACCACCACAGCGGCAGGCAAATGAAACTTTGGTAGAGTTTTCCTTTTCAAGATGACGTGATGACGTACGGTCGCAGTTGCGTGCCATCGGCAAGGGCACAAAGCAAGACTGTGATGCGCAGTTTCGTGTTCCCGCCGGTCAGCATGCTCATTGAACCGCTGCCCGTCTTCTCAATCGTTGTGTCTAACGGCATTTCAAGATAAACAGGTGTTTCATCCGCATTGCCGATTTGTGAGAAAATGTAATTGTGCTGCTTTCGCAGGCCAATTACATATCTCTGGTACTTGAGCAGCTTCTCCTCATAATAAGCCGGCAAGCGTTGACATATTGTAGTCCGCCGTCTGATTAAGAGCCCTTGCCGCATCATAAAGCGGTGCAGCCATCCGCGGCTCGCACAAAACTCGTGAGGTAGGCCTAGCTCCCTAGAAAGTTGCCGCGCTTCCACTAGGGCCATCTCGGTCGATACGGCGTGACCCCTGCTTCTCACATCTTCTATGAACTTTACTAGCTCCGCCTCCAGCTCAGGGTAGGCACCGGTCTTGGGGCCACGAAATGACCTACGGTCGCGGTGCGCGGCTTGTAGGCTCTCTTTTTTCTTTCTCCACAGTCGCATGCAGGACTCATCCACATTGTGCCGTCTTCCCGCTTCGCGATTTTCGAATTTCTCGGCGACGGTGATTATCTTAAGCTTTTGCTGTGCCGTGAAGGCCTGCAGCCATACGCTACTCATGGTTACAGAACAGACCGACTTAGGCTTGGCGAACGGGTCGGGATGTGGAGAACTAGCGGTATCAGCGAGGTAAAGAGTGCTCACACTCGGCGACAACTTGACAGCACTACCCCTTCTAGTACACTGTAACAGCACCCTTGAAACAACAGAACCGAAATGCATGCCTGCTACCGCGTCAAAAAGTAGTACATTAATTTACTGATAATATCTCTATATAAAAGTTTTTTCATTCCATTCCATTCCATCTCTATAGGCACTATAACATCTCATTTACCTTGCTGAAATAAATACAGCTTTATTTATTATGGAACTTTCTTAGATAGCACCACCTTTTCAGCAAGCCCTTTCCGAAAGTAAACATGGCGTCCGTGACGTTGGGACATGTGGAGGGTCACTGAGCGGTCGCGAACGTCCAAAAAATATACTTGTGGTGTGACAGTGAGATTTTACGCTGAACAATCGAATTGTCTCTTCCCAAATGTTTTGCTAAATGCTTCAACAATGCAAGCAAGCGAAACCAAAATCAGCCGCAAGCTGCCGTGCTACTTGCGGAGCAACTCGAATTTGCGGAAACCGCCTCCGTAGCCTTCGCTACACTGTCAAGGGGCTTCACAGTGCAAAACGCATTGCTGTGAAGCAGCACTGTAGCAAAAACCCCCGTGTATTATTCGCACCTCCACTTTGCCACAAAAATTTTTGGGTTTTTGGTGCGGGTTATACGCGCGAAAATACAGTATACGGCAGGGAACTGCGATGCCGTCTTCGCATGCTTAGGGAGATTCGGTCAGGAAGCGATGAAGAGACGACAGTGGTCGATTACGTCCTCCGCTTGCTCAACAGAATTAGCATAGCACGGGAAATGACTGAGGCTTGTATTAGCTCATCGCAGCTGAAAGCCAAAGCGTACTACGACTGTGTAATGCTGCTACGACTTTCGAAGGCTAACAAAAAAAGTACAGTGAGAGGGCCCGGCCGAGATCCTCCAAAAACTGTCAGACACCAACTATGCAGTGAAGCTAGGAGGGCGTTGGAAGGGCATGAAAATATATCATGTAAACTTGATGGAACCGTACGTTGAGAGACAGGCCGTCGAGTGCCTTTCGCTCAATAGCTACGAAGAGATGCCCATTGAGTGCCCTCCGGGTTTCGGAGAACTAGATCGGTCAGAAGCAGCGAATGGGCAATTGAAGAAGATGATTAGTCACACAAATTTGACAGGGGACCAAATTCAGGACTTGGAGAACCTGATCAAGGAGTTCAAGGGTTTATTTTCGGATAGACCGGGAAGAACAGACGAAATAGTCCATGATATTGAGTTGAGGTTTATTTTCAGATAGACCGGGAAGAACAGATGAGATAGTCCATGATATTGGGTTGACATCCGACGAGCCAGTCAAGGCGTAACCATACCGCGTATCCCCGAAGCAGCGAGATACGATGCAAAAGAAGTTCAAGGGATGCTCGAGTTAGGAGTAATAGAGGAGAGTGATAGTGACTACACTTCTCCCATAATCATGGTGGAAGTTCCCAGTAAGAAACCGCGTCTGTGCATAGATTATCGATGGCTGAACTACAACACGAGAGATCAGCTCTATCCTATCCCTAACATCGAGGAAAGAATAGAGACCATCAGTAAGGCATGGTACATTTCTACTCTTGATCTCATTCGCGGGTACTCGCAGGTGCCGTTGACGGCGCGAACAAGTTGCTACGCCGCGTTCGTAACCTCCTTTGGATCCTTCCGTCCACTGATGCTCAGTTTCGGGCTCAAGAATGCCCCGTTTTATTTACTCATGGACAGGGTGCTTCATGGACAGGGTGCTATTTACTCATTTTACTCATGGACAGTGTGCTTCATGGTTTAAATTATTTTGCCTTGCCTTACCTTGATGACATCGCCGCTTTTTCAGACTCTTGGGAGGCACATCTGAATTACCTAATGAACGTGTTTGAGCATCTGAGTAAGGCTGGTTTGACAGTAACGGCAGAAAAATGTAACTTGAGTGGCGCTCAAGTGAGCTACCTGGGACATGTATTCAGGCAAGGTCGTCGGATACCCTCTGATGTAAAAGTGGAGGCCCTCGCATCCTACCCATGAACTAAGACGAAAACTGACGTACGCACTTTTTGGGGGCTTACGGGCTACTATCAGCACTACCTAGAACCTATTTGGAATTGGCGAGTCCGCTCACTGATGCACTGCAAAAAAAAGAGCCCACCACATTGGTATGGGATCAAAAAAAGCAAAAATCGTTCCAAAATTTGAAGTCGGCGCTCATCAGCCATTCCATTTTGCAGGCACCTGATTATGGTTGACCATTCATTGTGCAATGTGATGGCGGTGACCGTGACATGGGAGTGGTACTTTGTCAACGGGACGCAGCCGGGGCAGAACATCCCATTGTGTACGTTAGCCGTAAGCTAACTGTTCGTGAGGAGGCGTACAGTGCCTCCAAGAAGAGTGTGCCTGCTTAGTTTGGGCTGCACAAAAACTGTCTTGCTATTTTTCAGGCATCCGATTCACCTTTCAGACTGATCACTGCCTGCTCAAATGGCTGCGAAACATGTCACCCAAAAATGGCTGTTTACTCAAGTGGAGTCTGGCACTCCAGCAGTATAACTTTGATATTGAGTACAGGAAAGGAAAAAATGAACGGTAACGCTGATGGCTTAAGTAGATATTCAGCATAAAGATATTTAAGAAAGCTCTTCTCTCGAAATCTCGTATTCTGTTTGCCCATATATACCTTTATCAAATGGGCAGCTTGAGTACTTGGAGGAAGATTATGATTGCTGCTCTCGTGTTTTAACTGTAATGTAATGTATAAAAACTGTTTTGTCTTACGCTTCATGTGGGCTCGATCGGTCTTAGAGCGGACAGGGTGCTCTCCAGTGCTTGGGCTTGGGTGTGTGTGTTTGTGCGAACCCAGGAAGAAGGCCCTCCCACGAAATGACTGAAAATGATACGGTGCGTCATGAGCATAGAATTGGAGAACGCCACCTAACAACGACACTGCAGTCAACCTGTTTAGCTGGTCGCTGGTCCCCCCTCAGGTCGTGTCTCCGGCCTGTGGACGAGCTGTTGCATTCGACGAGCCCTCCCTCTTTACCCGGGTGCTGGTATCAAAGAAAAGCAGCCTCTTCACTTTGTTAAGCTAAGGATGAGTGCAAAAACGCCCTGCTGATTTTCGTCTGCTGGGAGGCAAGGCCACAACACCGCGTTTCCGCTAAAGTCGGAAGTTGGACCACCACGCTGGGCGTCTCTTGACTGTTGGGCCGCCGACGCCCAAATCAACACCAGATGTCTAGGCATTGGCCCTCGGAGATGCCGAGCCTGCGACCGCCGTTCGACAAAGCATGGGTGGTCGACCCGAGCACCCCGCTCGCTGGAAGCAAGCTTCGTATTGCCGGGACCATATGTGTGTTTGTGTTGTGTATGTGTGTATGTTAAGGGTGGTGCCGGCACGATGATGCTAGGAAGGACTGTAGGACCTGTTATTGGACAGCGCGGTCCAGACCCATTCCCCGATCTAGGGGTCTGGGGAAAAAGTACTCTATATAATAAGCTCCCTTTGCGCCTTCAAAGAGGCTCTTGAAATGTATACAATGTCAATAAACTTTCTTCAAGTTTCTCTTTCTCCTGCTTCGGCGTCTTCATCCCGGATCTCCTGTATCGCAAGGGCCAAACGCAACACTGCTGAAGAGCGCATGCGCGTGTTCTCATTTCTGGCCGCTGTGCTTCGCACTTATCGTCTCGGCGGTTGATGCTTGCATGTTCAGGTTGAAAACAATGAGTGGCTGTACCTGACTAAAAAAGTTAAAGTTGCACTGCCAGGGTGAAGTAATAATTGCGAGCGCAGCAAATTGTAATGTTATACGAAGTGAGGCTGGCAGCTGTTATGGATCCAATTTCGTGCAATTGTTAAAAAAAAAATTGCAATTTCTCCGCAAGGTTGAAGCAATGAATCTCATGGAATGTAACACTGAGAACGGCAAGCAGATCGAAACGTGCAGCGTGCTGCTCACACACAAATGACGCACAAAAACGATACTCGCAGGACGAGAGCGAACAACGTTTACCGCTCTACACGTAACACGCTGTTTAAACAAAAACTATTCTTGATACGTAGTCACAGGTACAGATGAGTACAAACTAACAATTGTCCCAGTTATTATACCTCGCTGTGTATGAAAAGCGCACTGTTTTCGTAAAAGAGGCCTGTGTAGAGACCAAAGTGACCTTTGTGGGCCCAGCAACTAACAGTTTCGTTTCAGAGAAAGCCGAAGGCACACGATTTCCCCACCAAAGGATAAGCGCGCGCGCGCACAGGCATTCATCCACGGGGCTCAGTACACGTCAGAGATAAGCATGTGTCGGCGCATCGCGACGAGCGCGGGCGGCGAGTACGGGCGGCTTTTTTTTCTTTGAGTGTTTATATATATAGTACATATACATATACAATGAAGGATGGCGGTGGTGGTGACAGGAATCAACAGCTTGCATAAAAAGGGGCCAGACGCATCTTGGCGTTTCTGTCAAATGAATCTAGTAGTGAGCAAAGCTTTAACCCGTGCTTTTGCGACAACCAGCTCCGCCGTTCCGTACATTCACGTGTGTCCCAGGAAGACACACGCAAGTTGTTTTGACTGAAATAGATTCTGCTAGTTGCGTTGATCCTTTGAGACTCTCATCTTAGTGAAAAACTCTATCCTTGTGTGTTCGGCCCCTCCTAGCCATTATAAGAAAGCAACACTGATGTTTGAGGCTTGATTGAGCCCCCCCTCCCACCCCCTTTTGTTTTTCGCTATGTTTCTTGTTTGTTTGTTTGTCCTTGTTTTGTTTTTTGTGCTGCACATCCCCCTCCCCCTGTTGCGGAAATCTCCTGGATTCAGAATCCTTGAACTTGGCAGATATGCCAACTGATGTCTCTTGGATGCTCACCCGTTAGAAGAGTCTTGGGCATGCAATTCATATCACGGGGAGTACACGTGACGTTTCCCAATGAAGGGAGCCCGTGCACCTTCTCTGACGAAGGTGCTAGTAAGGTTCCTGACAGATTGAACCCTGTAGCCACCGAAAAGGCAGTGACGCCGTTCACGGATGATTCGTTCAGTAGCTGCAGCAGCGGCTGGATCGTGAAGTCCATGACTCACGAAGCACCATTGTAATGGTGAGAAACACAGAGTTAGCACCCATTCCTGGGCTGGCTATTCTGTATTCTGCCTTCGTCTTCCTTCTCTTCCCCCAGCTAGCTCCTTGCACACTAAAGACCCGATGCCACTGCTCTTAGTCATAACAATATATGTTGTCACGGTAATAAAATCAATGCGAGTAACAGCCTAGCAAAAAGCGGGACAGCTTCGATCGAGCAGCGGGAGTTCGTCGTCGTCTTTCTCCAGCCCGAATCCTTCAACACGCACAAGTAATAAAGAAACTAGCCACGCAACAGCCAGAAACACACTACATGCTCGTGCCATTACTCCTCTTTGTTACATTTGGCTTGGCGATTCATCTGGGCAGACGCCATTCTGCGTAAGCCAGTCTGCTAGGATGCTTTCAACCCCATCGGTGCCCAGTCTGCAAGACGCTGTCCTGTAGGTGTTTCAGGTAGTGGTCTGGTCACAATGAAAGCTTCGTAAGACAATCCTTTTGTTAAATGAATTCGAACAGCGTGGGACGGCGCCACTGTGGAGGTTCTCATGGAGTTAACTCTCGAGTCGGCTGTCGTCGCTGACGCGAAATTGTCACAAAAGCACCAGGGACCGCTGCTGACGTTCGTGCCATCAGCCATCTCTCCGGAGGAATTCGACTTTCCCAGACTCTACTTTCCTTGCCTTGTGGTGCCTTCAAGGCATGGGCCGGGTACGTCATTGTGTAGTGCGCTAGTGCTACTATTGGACCTATTCGCCCAGCCGAGTGGTGCAAGATCTACACTCTTTCTGACGGATGGGCCACTGAGACTTCGTCACCTTATTTGTGGCAGGAGTGGTCACCGCCTTCTTCGGACTTCCGTGTCAGGAGACGGAAGGCTATAAAAGCTGTAGACATTTTGTTAATAATCGCGGAATT
Source organism: Rhipicephalus annulatus (assembly GCA_013436015.1). Lineage (NCBI taxonomy): Eukaryota > Metazoa > Arthropoda > Arachnida > Ixodida > Ixodidae > Rhipicephalus > Rhipicephalus annulatus. The sequence goes on from WOVY01014975.1 coordinate 232,465, forward strand.
TTATGAACCTCTGTACAGTTGCCATCTTTCAACTATCATGTAAATAAACCTTCGTTCAGTCTCAAGAATGCATTCCCTCACTGGCGAGCATCGGCTGTGTGGACGACGGAGGGGTGCCAGCTACTCTATAAGAACCCGCCGTACCTGCGATCGACCTAGATCCTAAACACCCTCTCGAAAAGCGTCGACTCGATGCTTTCAGATGTATGGAGGCTGTACCTATGAGCATCGGTTGTACCTATGAGCATGGTTGTACCTATGAGCAAGGTTGTATCTATGAGCATCGTATTGTTGCTCAGAGCGAATGCGCAAGCAAGCTAGTTGTCGAGCTTCTTCGGCACGTGCGCATACTGGTCAGCATTTTCGGTAGTGGTCGTAAAGGCGCCTGGTAAAAGCATGGTGTCTAACATCGTTATAACTTCGCGGCCGTGAAGCAGGTGGAAAGGCGTAAATCCTGTAGTTTCTTGCACGGTGGTGTTATATGCGAAAGCGTGCTCTCGGGGGGCTGCGAGAATCAGTAGAATCGGGGGGGGCTGCGAGAATCCGGTACCGTACACTAAGCCAACAGCGGTGCCTAGGGCTTGAAGTGGTCGCACGACACCAAGCCGCCAAAGGCAATGAAGTGTTTGTGTATTTCTGTTAACCGGACACTGTCTGTTTGGCCGCACCGTACTATGCGCTTTGTTAGTTGAGCGCGCGCAGAGCAAGGCGCTACACGTGAGTAGGTGAAGGAGACGCGGCTCTGTGGCTCGCTAAGCCTGAACTTGTGGTGATCATTCGCTACGGTGAGTAGCGAGGTCACCACAGTGTGGCGGATACGAACCAGAGTACACGTGAACCCTAAATGCCCGGAAGATGGTTTGTCATGACAAGTCTTAAGGATATCGTCTCGCATCACAGATGGTACGACCAGTAGGGCGGTTTGAGCGTTGGGATCAAAGCTCCGCTTGTACAAGATGTCACAAAGAAAAAATGACGAAATCGTGCGGCTGATTGTTCGTGGTGGCTGTTCAAGCTTGTCCTCGAGATAGTCGATGATTGGGCAAAGTTCTGTGTCTTGATGCTGTTTCCAAGCTAAGTCAGAGGCTATGACGGCTATGAGGAAGCTTTCATCGTCAGTTTGGTCAGGAGGAATTGACTTTACTGGGGCGTGTGATAGGCAGTCAGCATGGGTGTGCTTGTGTCCCGACATTTAAATCACCGTAACGTCAAATTTTTGTAGGCGGAGACTCCATCGAGCAAGGTGGCCCGAAAGGGTCTTTGAGGCCTACAAGGCAGCACAAAGCATGGTGGTCGGTGACTACTTTGAGCTGTCGCCCGTACAAATATGGTCAGAACTTGGCCATGCCCCAGATGACAGCTAGGCATTCCTTCTCTGTGGTGCAATAGTTGGTTTCAGCCGATGATAATGTACGACTAGCATAGGTGATTACTCGCTCGATACCTTCAAGCCATTGCACAAGGACGGCTCCGAGGCCGTTACTTGCATCTGTATACACTTCAGTGTCGGCATTTTTGTCGAAATGACCGAAAATTGAAAGAGTCTCAAGGCACCATCGTACGTCCCAAAAAGCTTCGTGCTATTCTTGGGCCCACACAAAAGCAAGGTTGTCTCTCATGAGTTTGTGGAAAGGTTCTGATATTTCAGAAAAGTTCGGAACGAAGCGACGATAGTATGCACAAAGGACCAGTAAACAGCGTACGACGTATTTGTTCGCTGTAGTTGGGAAGGCAGCGACAACCAGTGTTTTGTCGGGGTTTGTGCGAATTTCGTCACTGTTGACGACATGGCCGAGAAACTTGATCTCCTCATAGCCGAAGTGGCATTTTTGGTGCTTGAGGGACAGGCAGCTGTTCGGAGCGCCTCAAGTACTGCACAAATACACTTGAAGGTGCTGCTTAAAGTCGATGAAAAAACTACGACGTCATGTAAATAGACAAGACACGATTGCCACTTGAGACCGAACAAGACTGTCCATCATTTGTCAAAAAGTCGCGGGAGCAGAGCATAGTCCAAAAAAAAGCACTTTGAATTCGAAGAGCCTGTCAGAAGTAATGAAGGCAGTTTTTTTCCGGTCTTGCTCATCTACCTGAATTTGCCAATAACCACTGCGTAGATTCATGGATGAAAAGTATCGGGCGTTTCTAAGGCGGTGGAGTGAGTCGTCGATGTGAAGAAGCGGATAAACATCTTTCTTTGTCACGGTGTCCAGTTTGCGATAACACAGAAACGCAATGTGTCGTCTTTATTTTTCACCAACACAACCGGTGATTCCCAGGAGCTTGTAGATGGCTGAATGGTGTTGTCAGCAAGCATTTGTTGCACTTCGTCGTGGATGGCGTCTTGTTTTCTGCAGGAAACACGATAAGCATGTTGTTGTATAGGCCCTTCGTTGGGCTCTGTTACGATTCTGTGCTTCGCGATGTGTGTTTGTTTGATTTTGGACATCGTGGCAAAGCAATCACTGAAAGAAAGCAGGAGGAAGCGAAGACTCTATTGCTGTAAAGTCGACAGTGCATGATTCACATAAAGCTTAACTGGAGACTGTTTGTCGTCATGAGGACCGGAAGATAGTTGCCTTAGTGATAAGCTGGCTTTCGAGTCTCCGATTTCTTCGAAGTAAGCGATGACACACTGTCTCATGAATTTCTGGTATTCATGACTGAAATTCGTTAGTGGAATTTTCGCAGGCTCTTGTGTCAGTTCTATGAGACCACGGGCGAGGCATACTTGACGAGACAATTGACAATTGGACACATTGCCTTCCACAACTCCGAGAGCCGTTCGGTTGACGTCACTCAGCTTGTTAACCAAAACACTGAAATGGGGCAGTACTGTCACTGAATCGTCGGATACACGCAACGCCATTATAAGCGATTTCCAATCCTGAGAATGTGCCTTACGTGAAAATGTCACTAGCGATTCTCGGAGATTTATAATAGCCCCATATTCTCAAAGGAAGTCTAATCCCAAGATGACCTGCGTGGAGCATTCCCGCTGTACGACGAAAGTCCCGATGAAGGTCGAAGCGCCAATATGTACTCGGGCAGTGCACCTCCCAACCAGCGTCACTAGATGACTACCCGCGGTACGGAGCTGCGGACCGTTCCATGGCATCGCCACTTTTCGAAGAGTAGCCACGAAGTCACCACTCATAACGGAGTAATCAGCGCCAGTATCCACAAGTGCGGTGGCCGAGTGATTGTTGACGATTATAGAAATATCGGCGGAAATTGCTGCATCCGATTCAGAAAATTTCGTGACAAAGAAATCGGCGTTGTGAACGTGTTGGGTAGGAGGGTGTTTGTCAGTTCGGGCAACAAAAGTGGCGTCACTCCTGGAAACCGCTGGCCTCGGTTTTCCTGGCATGGGCTAGGACTTGGGGACCTATTTCGTACACCAGAAAACGTGGTGTAACGACTAAGCAAGCTGAGGCGCCGAGAAGAAGGTGAGCGTGGCCGGTGGCTTTGCAAGGGAGAGAATGGCTGTTGTGCTGCTAGGTATTGCTGAATCTCACGACGACGCTCCTCGTTGCTGGGTTGACGCGCGTTAGGGTGAAACCCCTGAAGGCCCATCCTGCGATACGAAGACTGGTGGTACAGATAGCCCGCTTCACCGCAGTGGTAGTAAGAGGGGCCTGTTTTCAGAGGTGTGCAATATGTCAGATTTATGGGTGACTTCACACGGAACGTTATACTGGAAAGTGCTCTCATAGTTATTTGCAGGTGCGAATTGACGGGCCGATGGTGAAAAAGTAGAGGGTGGCCAGCGTCCGGTACAAGGTTGAGGACACCTCAATTCTTCAGCGTAAGACAGAGCTGGAGCTTTCGAACGCATTGGGAGCAGTCGTTGGGTCACACTCCCGAGTTCATCGCGAATAATGTCCCACAGAATCGTCGCACTTGGGTGAGTAGAAGTGGGATGAACTTTTTCTAGCTCCTCGCGGACCACATTCCGCACAAGCTCCCGGAGTGCTGATAAGTCCTGTCCACAGGTGAAAAGTAACAGCGCGGCGACAGAAGCTTGGCGGTCGTACTGCAGAGAGCGTTGCTGAAGTGCTCGTTTCATGGTAGTAGCTTCAGCGATGAATTCATCGACAGTGGTTGGGGGCTCACGTATGAGTCCAGTAAAAAGTTGCTCCTCGCCACCCCGCAGGAGAAGTTCAACTTTTTTTGTCTCATCCATCTCTGGTCAGCGCGCTTAAACAAGCGCGACATGTCTTAGACAAACATACCCTCGTTTTCATTTGGCTCCTGAAGGCGGCTCTGCAGAGCCTGCTTGGCTTTTTCTTTCCTTTCAAGATTTCTAAATGCCTGGTCTAGCTGTCACTAAAATTCTTGTCAGTTGGTGATAGACGGCTCATGGTTCTCATACCAGATGCGAGCATAGTCTTTAATTGCGAAATAGACGTAGTGAAGCTTCTCGGTTTCATTCCATTCGTTGGCAGCTGCAACCCGATCGAAGTGGTCTAGCCAGTCATCTACGTCCTCGAACACATCATCATAAAACGGCTTCGGGGTGCATGCTGTGTAGACGACGCTTGGGGTGGATGTGAGTTGGGCTACGTTGCTCTCTTGCGTCTGACTTGCCGTTGTGGTGGTCATTCTTGCCGAGCTCAAGCGACCGAATTCAAGAGGTAGTCCTAGCAAGCGGCGGCTGTGGCAAAGTGCCAGGTTTTCCTCTGAAATTGTTGAAATGGTGGCAGAAGCTTGAAGTGACTTGACTTCAAACTAGCGAATCGGGATTGGACCCAGCCGCTCCACCAGTTTGTCACGGTAATAAATCAGTAACAATGTAGCAAACAGCGGAACAGCTTCGATCGAGCACAACAAATTCATCGTCGTCTTTCTCCAGCCCAAATCCTTCGACGCCCGTAACTAATGAAGAAACTAGCCACGCAACAGCCGGAAACCCACTACATGCTCGTGTCAGTATATATATATATATATATATATATATATATATATATATATATATATATATATATATATATATATATATATATATATATATATTACCACCAGCCACAGTTCACGAGTTCGAGCCTCTACTGCACGCCCCATGCTCGTGCCTCTGTGCCGGAGTACTTCCTCTTCTTTACAATGGCCCCGTGGAAAAAAAGGAGTCATCCTGGCGACTTAGTCCTGTGCAGGGGATGTAGAACCATGGTACTGCTTGAGTCTCTGGACGTGTACAACCTCACGGTTATGACGTCGCAATTACGGTGGCGTGAGAGGCTCAATCAGGTAATTTACTTCAAAAGTCTGTTTGAGAATACGATATGGCGCATCGTACTTTGGCAGCAGTTTGGAAGAGAGCCCAGGTGTGCGATGTGGCACTGACAGCCACACAAGGGCACCTGGAAGAAAAACGGGAACTGAGGTCTGGGCATCATGAATTGCTTTTTGCAGGTTTTGTTCATCGGAGGTAAAGCGACGAGCTAACTGGCAACATTCTTCTGCGTGTCTGGCAGCGTCCAAGATCGGCAAGCACTCGGGTGCGTCTGGTCGATAGGGCAGATTGGTGTCAATGATGTGGAGGGGTGACGGCCGTGGAGGAGGTAAAAAAAGGAAGAAACCTGTTGTTGCTTGCGTTGCTGTATTGTAGGTGTATGTAATGAGTGGGAGAACTAAGTCACAGTTAGAGTGATCAGGCGTCACGTACATAAAGAGCATATCACCGAGTGTATGATTAAAGCGCTCGGTAGCCCCGCCCCATTGGTTTGAGGGTGTTAAGGAGTACATGTGCGATATACAATAGCACACTCAGCGAGCAATTGTTCAATCACTTTGGACAAGATGGCGTGGCCACGGTCGCTGAGGAGTTCTTGAGGGCCTCCATGATCCAACAAAAAATGAGGCAGTAGGAAAGTGGCAACCTCTTGTGCTGTAGCGGTTTGAAGAGCAGCAGTCTCAGCTTAGCGCGTTAAGTGGTCGATAGCAACTATTATCCACCTGTTGCCAGTCGGAGATCTATTCCGACCCATTCGAAGGGTCGGGAAGGGCATTGTAAAGGCTGTAGTTCACCGGCGGAGGCGTGCGGTGCTGATTTTCGGCGCTGACATTCGGCAGAAGAGCGGACGAAGTTGCGTACGAAGGTATACATACCACGCCAGTAGTAACGGTGTCGAAGCCTTTCAAAGGTCTTGAAGACTCCTGCGTAGCCACATTGTGGGTCAGCGTTGAAAGAGGAACAGATCTGCAACCTCAGGGTTCGTGGAATGACGAGCAGCCACTTGCGTTCCTCTGGTGCGTAGTTGCGTCAATAGAGAAGCGTGTCATGTGTCGAGAAGTGTGGAACTTGCCGCCGGAGTGTTCGTGTCTTTGGGAGTTCAGAAGTGTCGGAGAGATGATTGGGAAGAGACGCAGTCCATGGGTCATTGTGTTGTTTGATAGCAATGGTGTCAAAGGCAAGAGATGACAATGTGGGATCGCAAGCGAAGTCAGCTATGGCATTCTGAGCAAGGGGGGAACGGGAAAGGGCGTCAGGGTCAGCATGCTTCCGTCCTGACCAATAAACCACGCGTATGTCTTAATCTTGGATTTTCAATGCCCAGCGAGCGAGGTGGCCAGATGGGTCTTTTAACGTCGTATGCCGGCACAGCGCATGGTGGTTGGTCATGACGTCAAAAGAAGGACCATACAGATATGGGAGAAACGTTCCAAGGGCCCACACAATGGCCAAACACTCCCTTTCTGTGACACTCTAGTTGCTCTCTGCCTTGGTGAGTGTGCGACTAGCGTATGCTAGATGTAATCCGTACGCCCCGGTTTATGCTGTGCAAGCACAGCACCCAAGCCTACACCACTGGCGTCGGTTTGGATTTCAGTTCGAGCTTCAGGATCGAAATAGCATAGAATGGGTGGTGTCGTGAGAAGCCGTCGCAAGGTGTTGCAAGCCTCGTTGCAGGCAGGGGAGAGGTCTTTACAGTTGCCAAGGGGTTGCGTGAGAGGTGATGCACCAGCCGCAGTTCACGAGCTCGATCCTCTGCTGCACGCTCAATGCTGCTGCCTCTGCGCCGGAGTACTTCCTCTTCGTTAGAATATATCTCTCTCTCTCTCTCTGTGTGCGTGTACGTGTGCGTGCGTGTGTGTGTGTGTGTGTACACACATACAGGGGTCCCGATAACCTGAGCCAGGATTTTGACAATAAAAGGCACTTCAGAGGGGAATTGAACTAAAAGTATACTATTCTCACGAGCCTGTAGATACTCAGGTGATTTTTGTTTCCCCCTAAGCTAATTACTTATTTATAATCAATTGCCATCTTTTTTAATTTATTGGCTGAAAACCCAAAATACTCCCATTGAGCTACAGAGCACTTTTAGAAACCACAGACTCAATTGTTTTCTGTACAATATATATTTTTCACGCTGTATAATAATTTTTTTTTGCATTGTAAAGAAGGCTTGAGAAAACTAAAAAGCCACGTGACGAACCGCGAGCGTGCTTTTGCTGGGTTTTTCACAACCTGGCAAAAATAACAGTGTAACATGTATTGTATAGAAACAATTGAGTCAGTGGTTTCCGAAAGGGCTCTATAGCTCAGAGGTCATATTTTGCGGATTTAGCGAAATTAAATTTTTCGGTAATTAATTAGCTTACAAGGAAATAAAAAATAGTCAGGGTATCTACAGGCTTGTGCGAATAGTATACGTTCGATTCAATTTGCCTTTAAAGTGCCTTTCATTTTCAAAATCTTGGCTCAAGTTGCGGGACAGGTTTCATATATGAAGTATTATTATGAATTCGTTTTTGGTGCCATAGAGTAACTTTTGGTCTTTGGTGCACAAAACCTTGGAATTAAGTTTGTTTTCTTCTAGTATGAAAGAGAGCAATGCACTTATTTCTTGTATTTTCGAATTTTCTTTGGAAGGTATTTTCTCAAAGTAGCCGTTCCATCTATTTGACTAAGTAGTCTATACGGTGGCGAAGCAGATCACAGGGTTTCGGAGATAAAACAATGGAAGCCGTGCCCCAAATGCACGTTATCTTTCTTAGCAAAGCTGCTTTTTACAGCATATCCAGTTGGGAATCGTGGTGAGATGATTCGGTCTACATTATAATAATAAGTATAGTAGGTTGTAAATACGATTGTGGGATGCCATGCGAATGGAAGGACACATTTCAGCACAAAACATAACTGTTTATTAGCGTAGTAGCAGCAGCGTGGCGAGCATGTCGACGCTGTGCTCAAACGGTTGGAGTAACAAAGATAACTTCCAAGATGATAGTTATAGCGCGACAACAAAACGACAACACAGACAAGAAGGACACGAGAGCACGTGTCCTTCTTCTTCTCTCTGTGTCGTCATTTTGTTCTCGCGCTATAACTATCGTCATGCCATACCAACTAGCCCAAGCTGCCACACTTATAACTTCCAAACTTGGCAGCTTGGGTTTATAGCCACCAATGATGATGTAAGCCTCCGATGATGCTGCGGTGGCACTGTCCTTTATCGCAAGGGTTTCGCAACAAGTGGCAATGTCACGCTAGGCTGCGCAAGTTTGTGCGCAAGTGGTAGCCACATCACACACACACACGCAACCCCCCTCTCCCCTGTGGAGTGCAGAGCTCAGGGTCTGTAGATATCTGGTAGACGTATCAGGGATTCAAAGCCTGTCAAAGAAAGGAACGGGCTGCGATGTAGGTGGCTGTGGATAGATGCCTATGAAAGGAGTGGCACTGCCCGGTTCGTTCACACTGAAATATGCGGGCTTGAGCCGATCGATGGAGACGCTGACGTCGTTCCCGTTCATGCGCAGAGTGAAGTTGTCGTTGCGATGGACGACTATGTAGGGTCCGTTGTAGGGGGACGGGAAAAGATACGTGGTACGGTGAGTGATTTTCAACACTGAGTGTACCTTGATGCTTGGCTGTTGGGTGGTTTTTCGCTGTCCTGGTGTTGAATGTCCCGTCGTGGCGTCAAGGAGACCGTCGTGGAGGCAGTCCGGGAGGAGGTTGCATACCTGCTAAATCTCCCCGATTGTTTTGTAGACTCCCGGACTTCGACCGTTTGTTTCGTTTGTAAGCTTCTCATGAAAATCTCCCGGAAATGAAAATTTCTGTGCGTGATCTGTCCACATTGACAAAAATGCAGGTCAATCTGCTCCAGGCTTTTGTGAAGTTCCTCAGCGAAATTCTACTGTGTCCATTGGACCAGTAGAATTTATACGAAGTTGTGAAATTCCTCAGCCAAATTCTACTGTGTTCATTGGACATAGATTCAAATGTTCTGAAGACCTTTCCTAATCTCGGCTAGTGATGTTAAATTTGGTAATAAAATCGCTGAATAAAGGCTGAGAACAGCGTGCTCGAACTTGAGAAGTACACGTGCGGCCAGCGCACACAATGTCTTTTACTGTGCGTGTGGTTGTCGTTGCCGCAACCGTGATCGTTCTTGACACGATCGTGTATGGAGACGACGTAACTGAGAGAAATCTCAAAGTGTGCATACGTACAAGGCTCGACCAGTCAAAGCATTGCTGCTTTCCGCAAACTCTGCGGAGAAAACTGTGGTAGATGCGATCATATATTGCACAAAACGACTTAGTTTGGAAGGCACATGCGTAGTTAGCGCACACGGGTCAAAAATAGAGCTACCGTGCCACAACCGCAGCGCACAAAACCACGGTCACGGCGATGCGATAGCAATCTACGAGCTCCGAGGGCATGCGGCTAATGTAGCAGTATATTAAAGGCGGTAAAAATATAAAAATTATAGAAGCGTTTTGTCGTTCTTGTGATAATAGCGAGCAAATCTTTGACCCGCGATTTCGTGGCAGCCAGCTCCGCAGCCTGTCTGTTCACGTGTGACCCAGAAAAACATACACGAGTGGTTTAAAAAAAAAAAAGATTTTGCTAGTTGCTTTATTGTGATAGCAACTATATGGACACTCTCCACTATATCTTGCCACCGGCGTCACCGTCACTCACTGTATATATATCTATATAAATATAAACGCAAGAAAGAAAAATAATTCAGAAAAAAGATTCGGGTGCACGAAATCGAACATGGGACCTCCGAGTCGTGAATTCGACGTTAACCACAGAGCCACCAAGGAGCACCTCCTTCAACGTTCAAACGGTAAGCAATTTATATCTACCACTTACTGCTGTTGACGGGCCTCTTGGGGGGAACTATCATGTTTTCAGCATTATCAGCAAGATGGAGTGGTGAGCGCGCTTTCATCTCCCACGCTGGCGCGTGGAAAGTGAACGCTCTTGGGCACGCCCTTATCTCGGAGTGGGGAGGATTGTATATCTTGGCTGGCGTTGGGCTTTCACTAGGGCTACTTTGTTAAAGTTCCCGGGTGCACAAAGGTCACTGCAATCGTTGCACAGTCTCTGTTTGCGAAAAGGGCACGCTTTTAAGACACAGCTAAGTAACAACCGAGACGCTTATTCGTGTTAATCTTAACCCATAAGTACCTTTCGTGCGTCATTTGTGCATGAGAAACGTAGGGCACATTTCGATCTGCTTGCCAATCTGTGCATGATCTTCCAATTTGTTGCTATCGCGTTCATTGCTTTGCCTTTGCGGCAAAGCTGTGACTTTTTTATGACACTAAATTTCATGAGTATTTGCGCTCCCACTTTGAGACTCTCATATCAAAGGGACACTCTGCCCTCTTGTGTTCAGCCACTCCAAGCTATTATAAGACAATAACGCCGATGTTTGTGATTGGGACCACCCTCTCTATATTGTTTTTCGCACTTGCAATTGGGAACCCCCACTTCTTGTTTTTTGCAACGTATTATCTCTTTTGGTGCCAAAGAAATGGGGGGAAATGAGCGTGGCAAGTGATGACCACGTCCCAATGAAGGCCACGGCCTAGGTTCTTGAGCTGGATGTGTTGGTGCAGCGAGCCGTACATCTTGATTGATGAAATATATTTGCTATAAATCCTTGTAGCCGCTGCTGACTGCCATTCATTTCCATCGACACTGCTTAAATAGACAAAATATATCACCGTGCAACATAAACACGACATCTGTGTACATGGCTTTCGATAGTACATTCTTTATGATACAGAATAACGGCAACAGCGTAAATACGAGATAACACGAACGTAGTCAAGTAACATATATCCGATTTTTTTCGTTTATACAGCATTAATGAAAACCGATGGATAATAAACCACGGAAGATACAGAGGATGTAAATCATACTGTTTTAATGGCATTGTAATAATTGTGATATATACGTGAAAATAAGTATAATGTACGAAAACACCAGTTTTCTTTTCGTAGAAAACAGCCAGGTGAACTTTAAATTATGTAATATTCATTTATTCCGTCAGCCAGTTTACTGTTGTGATATTTGGATCATGGGGACTACACTACTGGGAAAGCTTTACAATTCAAGCCCTTTCTACATTCCTTGACTTCACCTCTTCGTTTTCATTGAAGTAACTTTTTAAGTTGGCATATATTATATATGGAAGTAGGGAAATTTTTGGTGTCTATTAATATGACCAAATGTGTCATTGACCATCCCCATTAGCGATTCTATCAACGATTTGAAATATGTAAGTTGGCTCCACACCACACTGTATTTAGCCTATCTTTATAAAAAAAAAAGTCGATTGCACTGTAGTAATTTCTCTTGCGTGTATCACCCAGCAACTCGATTGATCAGCACAGATGTAAACAGGAATGAACTGTGGTAATGTTCAGTGCCTCGTACAGATACTCATTTTCGCTGCACGCTGAACTCTGACCACGCACTGCTAGCTCAGCGTACGGGGCTTCAAGCTTGTATAGCAGATGAACACCACCACCCCACCTCAATACTCATGCACAGTATAGAATGGAAACAAGCATGTCGTTAGATACCAAAGTGAAAATTAAGTGGTGAGGTAGTGGTTCTCGCAGTGGCCTTCAATTTGTTCCAAGCTTTTTGGACATACACTAGAAAACTGAGTTCAGCACACCACCATATTTAAGTAGCACATGGCTTCATCTGTCGCAAGCGCAGTGAAGACACACCCTGAACTGCCATGCTAGCAGAGGGTTCTCAATTCAAATGCTAAACTTCTCAGCCTGAGCACGGCTATAAGCATGTTTCGCGAGTTTCCTCTCCTGGAAAATTATGCTCCTTCCTTGTGAAACGTTGGAAGACCTTTCTGGACAGTCCAGAATGTTTGCAGCACCTGCAATGCTGTCTGTCGAAGCAACTTTATCTGCTACATACCATCACGATGGAAAGAAACGGAAACAGCAGAAAACGTGGCTTTCGATTCGATTGAACTGCAACATGCCTTTACTGTCACTAGGCAAATCTTTGCTTTCAGCTGGCATCACCGTAGTGCTAAAATCCCACTCCGACTTGCGTTCACACATTGCTTTTTTTTGTCATCTGCCAGTCATGCCTGGCACTAGGAACACACTCATAGTGTGAAAGTGCCTGCCAGAGAATGATTTTATAGTTCTATGGGGATGCTGGCGAAAGCAGAGATTCGCCTGTTTAGCGACAGTCAAAGTGTGTCGCAGTTCAACTGAGTTCAAAACCACATTTCTGCACCCCGCCAGAGCACCACGCCACTCCGCTTGTTACTACTGCTACTTCGGCACCTAGGTTCCCATCATGCTACCGAAATTTGTCTGAGCAAGATGATCAACCGATGTATTTTTATTGCTCTCGTGTTAAGCACAATTCCCACCATTGTGGTATTCCCAGCCAAGTTTTCCTTGTAATTGCCATCGGGATCGCCGACAGTATACGCAATTCACTTGTCCGGACGACCACCTATAAGCCCCTTCACATTGCGATTCAGCTCTACGCTGCGAACTGCCCTACGCAGATGTCATCACCCGCAGAAGTTTTCGTGTAGCTGTCGCCTTGGGGTCGCTGGTCACAATCCCCTCAGTGCCACCGTTCTCCGTCATAAGCTTATTCTGTACATCCCCCATGGAAACTAATGAGTGCAGCTCCTGAACGTGGCGCTCCATGCACGACTCTGACTGTTAACCCCTTCCCGACTACTTATTCTAGGCGCTATTTTCTTTTAGTGTTCCTTGATGCCTGCCTGTTACTGATGTAATAGACACTGGTGCTCAATTCTCCATTATAAGTTCTACGCTTTGATCATGCTTAGAGTTCTCACACCTGCCATGTTTTCCACAGTCCTAGTCGCCCGGCTTGCCATGCTCTTTCGTTTGGCTTTCTGATAAGCTTGCCTGCTTGCTGCGATACCGGCTCCTCTTGCTTTGTTTTTGCCACCCTCTGATTGGTTCGACAGCGCATAAAAAGCGCGTCGCTGAGTGAATAAAAGGAGGTTGTCTTCCTGGCACTGCTTGCGTCGTCTTTCCTTGGCACCCGTCAATCGTCCAGCCGTCGAATATGTTACAGCTGGTGGCAGCGGTGGGATGGAGCGTGCGTCGGCAGTGGCCCTTGGCGTCCGTTTGGTGAGAGCACGGCTTGTTTGACTTTATTGGGAGCATGGGCGACATTTTCTTGGTAGTAGAGGATTTTTTTTTTTACTTTGCTAGATTTAGGTATTACGTATAACAGTTACTTTTGTTATCGGCAGTCATGAATCTCGGGTTGCTAACGAAGCCCAACCTTGTGTTGCTAGCTGAAGAATTATGCATCAAAGTGCAGAAGTCAATACGTAAGCCTTAAATTATCGAGGCAATATCCACCTGCGGAGCGGAAGATGACGAAGCAGAGGAATGTTGGAAGGCAGTCTCCCTGCAATTGAAACAGCAAGAGGTAGAACTGAAGTTGAAAGAAATGCAACTGCAGAACCTTGAACGCAATGATAGCTTCGGCATGCGTGGGTACATGCAACCTTTCAAGGCTGGCAGTGATATCACTTTGTATCTCGTCAACTTCGAGAGAACGGGTATTAGGGCAGCACTTCATAAAAAAACCTGGTCGCAACGCCTGTTGACATTGCTTCCCAACGAAGCAGCCGACATAGTCGCAAGAATAACAGATGAAGATGCAAGTTACTACAAAGAAGTGAAGCTTCAGCTCAGTAAAACGTGCAGCTTGTCCACAGAAGCCCTGAGGATGAAGTATCGTAACACAAGGCGTAGTCAAGGGGAGTCATACTCCGAGTTCGGCTACAAATCCATGAGATTGTTAGAAGAATGGCTTAAAAGCGCCAATGCATATGAGGACAAGCAACGTGTGATTGAACTGATTGCGCTAGAGCAATTTTATGCATCGATTCCGGAGCAAACGCGTTTTTGTATTCAGGACAAGCCAAACGTCGAAACGTTGCAAATGGCAACTAGTTTGGCTGACGAGTACTGTTACGGTAGGATGGGAAGTTCGGAAGACCTGCGAAAAAAACCGTCGGGACTTTCGAGAAATTTCAGAAAGAAGCGAGAGAAAGCAACCAAACGAAACACGACAACGTTCCCCCCCCCCCCCTCCCAAGGGCACACGGTCAACGCGAGCGAACTCAAGAGTTCAAAGTTTGAAGAAAAACGGCCGTTAACCTGTTATAAATGCCATCAACCAGGCCACATCGCCGCAGGCTCCAGGCAGCCCAATGTGTCTGCTAATTTGCTGACAGAGGACAGCGACTTGCTCTCACCCTACACGTATGACATGGCGGTTAACGGCATCAGTTGCAAGGTTCTGCGTGATACAGGAGCGACATTTGATATCGTCCACCCGTCATTTGTTCAGCCCGAGCACTTCACCAGATCGCGTGTGTGGGTGCGCCAGGCACTAGAAGCCGACACGATGTGCTTGCCGGTGTCAAGAATTGAAATGCAAGGTCCTTTCGGGAAACTTCAGACTGAAGCGGCTGTTTCGGACAAGCTCCCTTGAAAAATCCCGTACATTTTTTCTATCAGATCGAGGAGGGTCTTCCAAAATGCAGGAATGCAACTTAATGCGAACCCCACAATGGTGGTCGCTAGGTCCCACACCAGAACGCACACAGCCAGCGCTTCTCGTGCCGCCGAAATTGCAGCTAACAGTGCCAACAGTGCTCCTGCGCAAGCTGCTGCAACGAGCGCAAGGGCCGCAGCCACGCCAGCGACTGAAAGCACTGATAACACCACTCCTGTCGCTTTTGCGTCCGGAGGCGAATCGATAAGCCGTCAGTGAAAATTTTCAGCATCTGGCTAAAGTTGACAAAAGCGCTCTCAAGATGGAGCAAGCAAACCACGTGTCACTACAGACTTGCTGGGAAAGATCGAGACAGAAACAAAAAGGACCAGTGTTGTTCAGTGCCAATGACGGCCTCTTGTACAGAAAATTCAAGAACAAAAAAGGTTGATGTTTCGAGCAGCTTGTAGTCCCACAAAGGTATCGCGTTGTGCTGCTGGGTTTGGTTCACAGGGACAGCTGGGCTGGTCATTTAGGAATAAACAAGACCAAGAGCAGGCTGCTGAATGGTTACAACTGGCCGATGTGCTTCAAGGACCCCGAGAACTGGGTGCGCTCCTGCAGCGTTTGCCAAAGGATGGGACGGCCAAACGAACGACTCAAGGCGCCTTTGGTCAAAGTACTTTCGATCGGAGAACCTTTTCGCAAATTGGTAATCGACATTGTAGGGACCTTACCAGTAGCAGCGGCAGGCAATAGGTACTTGCTTACGCTCATTTGCCCCACGACGAAGTTTCTCGAAGCAGTGGTGTTGCCGGAATTAAGCTCCACAGCAGTTGATAACGCGCTACTCGCTGTATTTGCTAGAATTAGATTCCCCAGTGAAATCCAATGCGATCAAGGATCTGTTTTCACAACCGCGCTTACCACGAAATTCCTCAAGAAGTGCGGCATATCCATTCACCACAGCTTTGTCTACCATCCGCAGAGTAATTCGGTCGAAAAACTTCATTCAGTAATCAAGCGAATTCTGCGTGCGCTCTGCTTCGAGAAGGGCACTGAATGGGACGCTGCTATTCCCGCGATGCTCATTGCTCTGCGCACCGTCACTCACAAAGCGACTGGTTTCACACCGGCGGAACTCGTTTACAGCCGAGCGCTTCGTTCCTCTCTAACGTTGTTGAAGGAAAAGTGGGAAGACAAATTCGTGGACAAAACTGTGGTCGAGTACGTGCTGACGTTGTTGAAGCGCCTACATGAATCACAGGAATTGGCGCACATCAAGATGGCTGAAGCTCAACCACGCGCAAAGGTGTACGACGACAGATTCGCATGTGCACGAACCTTCAATGAAGGCGACAAAGTACTCATTCTGAAGTCGTCAAAGGCAAATAACCTGGAGGCAGCGGTGGAATATGGCTTGAAAGGCAGCATTTGTCAAGATTAAAAATATTCTTGTCAGCCAACCGGTTCTCGCGGCACCAGACTACTCCCTCCCTTTCCTAGTTCAGTGTGACAGCAGTGATCGCGGGATGGGCGTCGTTCTAAGTCAAGTGAACGAAAAAGGCGAGGAACACCCTGTGATCTACGCAAGTAGAAAGCTCACGTCTCGTGAGCAGGCATACAGCACAATGGAAAAAGAATGCGCCTGCTTGGTGTGGGTCTTCGAAAAGCTCTCGTGTTATCTGAAAGGGTCTTCGTTTGCTTTCGAAACCGATCACTCCCCTTTGGTGTGGCTCAACCAGATGTCAAACAAAAATGGCCGCTTGATGAGGTGGAGCCTCGCACTCTTTAATTTGATTTTTAAGTGCTGCACAAGAAAGGCAAACACCATGCAAATGCTGACTGCATCAGCCGCACTTCCTAGTGTTTCTCTTTTTTCTCCCTCCCATTTTGTGTGCATGCGTTTCGGTGCAGGCTTTTCCATTGTAATTTTGGTTTCGTGTTATCTGCTCTCGGTAAATTTAACAGTCCGGCTTTCCCAAACTTGGGCGTCAGGTTGCTCCTGACGTAGTTACTGCGCTCCTGCCGCTTGTTCACTATGCTTTTTCAGATCCTTTCATGCCGCCTGATGAGTCCAACCCTGCGCCTGGTGTCTTCTGCCAGCTCCTTCTCGCTACATGCGTGGCATCCGAGCACCAATCGGCGACCGAAGCCCGTTCACATCGTCGCCTCCTCCTGGGAGCCCCAAAAAACTCTGCGGGCTTGTTGGTGCCTGAGAACACCAAGTGCCATCTTCGTCCACTGTGCGGGTGCCAACCACAACGTGTCTGCATGTGCCGCCATGCATCCCACCGTCTTCACCCGTGTCAAGCACAAGGACAATGTGGACGTATGAAACGTGCGGTCAGCGCTTGCTTGGACAAACTTGCCTCGAATGTTGGCCACCTGTTCCTACCTTCAGTTGTTCAAGTAGCGTCATCCTCTTGAACGCCTTCCGACATGGGTAGCTTTGGCCGAGTTGTAACATTCGCCCAGCTTGTCACACTCTTTCGTTTGGCTTTCTGATAAGCTTGCCTGCTTGCCGCGATATCTGCTCCTCTTGCTTTGTTTTTGCCACCCTCTGATTGGTTCGACAGCGCATAAAAAGCGCGTCGCTGAGTGAATAAAAGGGGACTGTCTTCCTGGAACTGCTTGCGTCGTCTTTACTCAACTCCCGTCGGTCGTCCAGCCGCCGAATAAGTAACACTAGGTTGTATCTTTATAGGTTTAGATACCTGTTGTTGTTTTTTTTCATTTTATAACTGACTGCCTTGTTACTTTTATAGATGTCCTTTAAAAGATTAGTCATTCCATCTTCCACATCTAGTGTGTCCAGTATTCCCCACAATTTCTCTTGAGTCACACTATCGTAAGCTTCCTTGATATTGATACGCATAGAATTGCAGTTACAGTTGCAGACGCCGTAGGCAAGTGTGACAGAATCGGTTCTGAGCTCGAGCCACTTCAACCTTTTCTATTGCTAGAAGTGCCTCTAGTTGACACTGGCACCGACACGTACGTTACTATAACTCCCGGTGGCAAAAAGCACCGTCTCGATACATCGGATTGAGGAACCTAACGTAGGGCTTTAGTCGGGAAACATGCACAGTCTCCGTAGCTGGGAAGGTAGACGAAGGCTTGGGGGTTAGCGGCGAGATCTGGTATGTGACTTTGGTAACTCGACGAAGAACTCGGTGAGGCCCGACGCAGTGTGGTTGGAGTTTTTCACTCAAGCCAACGCGACGCGAAGGCAGCCAGAGCAAGACCAGGAAGCCAGGGCTGAAACTCGCGTCGTAGTGGTGACTGTCGTAATGGCGCTTTTGGTTGGCCTGAGATGCCGGAGTTGATCTTGGACAATGCGACGTGCTGTTGCCACGCAATTGATGGCAACTTGAGCGAAAAACATGGTTAAGTTTGCTTCAAAAGGTGTAGTGAGTCGAGAGACAGGAGCGGGTCATGGCTGTACAACAGGTAAAATGAAGAATAACCAGTAATGTCGTGACGCGACGAATTATAGGCAAACGTCACGAATGGTAACATGCAGTCCCAATGCAGGTGGTCCTCAGAGAAACGTACACAGATAACATGTTTGTGAGTGTACGGTTCAAGTGCTCAGTAAGTCCGTTTGTTTGTGAATGGTAAGCTGTGCTGAACTTGTGAGAAGTTGCACAAGAGCAGAAAAGGTCATCGACAACCTTTTGAATAGAAACATCGACCTCGATCAGTCAACAGCTGACGCGGGGCACCATGGTGTAAGATGACTTGATGGAGAAAAAAGTCAGCGACATTAGTTGCACAGCTCGTAGGAAGGGCTCACGTAATGGCATTACATGTTGTGTAATCAGTCACTTATGGCCACTTATTACCCGCAAATGACGTCAAGAAAAAACCAAGAAGGTCATGGCCGACACGAAAGAATGGTTCGCTGGGGATAGCTATGGGCTGAAGGTACCCAGCAGGAGAGAGAGGAGGCTTTTTCTGGTGTTGGCAGAGTTCGCAGGAAGAGACGTAGCGCCGAACTGAGCAGTATAGGCCGGGCCAGAAGAAACGTTTGCGCACACAATCGTAAGTTCGGTAACACCCAAATGGCTAGCGGTCAGAGCATTGTGCCATTGCCAAAAGGATAGTTGGACGCAAAAGGATAGTTGGACGCAAATGCTCAAAAACAACGAGGAGCAGTTCACCACTATCTGGTGTCATATTGCGTCGATATAAAGTACCGTCATAACAACAAACATAAGGAGGGATGACGATAGTTATAGCGCGAGAACGAAATGACGACACAGAGACAAGAAGGACACTCGTGTCTTTCGTGTCCTTCTTGTCTCTGTGTCGTCGTTTTGTTCTCGCACTCTAACTATCGTCATGCCAGTACCAACTAGCCCAAGCTGCCACACTTATAAGGAGGGAGCCGTTCCATGGTGTTGAAGTGAGGCGTGGTATAAAGGATCGTAGATACGAGTCACTGCGCTGATCATCGGTGACGTGTATGAAATCACTGAGCGACAAAACACAAATAGCTGAATCAGTTTCGGTGGTGTCAGGTGGGTCGACGGGATAACGAGAGAGGCAGTCTGCGTCCTTGTCTAGCCATCCAAACTTGTAGGACACTGAAAATGTGTATTCTTAGAGGCGTAAAGCCCAGCGACCAAGGCATCATGTAGGATCTTTGAGTGAGGAGAGCCAACATAAGGTATGATGGTCTGTTACCGCGGCAAAATACCATCCAAACAAATATGGGCCAAACTTGGCAATGGCCTAGACAAGGCCTAGGCATTCACGTTCTAGTGATTGAGTGATTGCAGCTCTGAGGCGGAAAGAAGGCAGGCTAGCATAGGCGATTACACGATTGAGCTTTCCCTGTCGCTTGGACACAATAGCGGCAATACCATGGATACTTGCATTCATACGGATTTCTGTGTGAGCAGATGGGTCAAAATGACTCGGAATGGGTGGCAGTCACAAGGCGACTCGTAAGCGTGGAAAATGCCTGAGCTTGCTTCAAATCCCCAACTTAAAGAGCTGTCCTTTTTAAGAATACCAGTGAGAGGACGAGCAATCTCGGCGAAGTGTTCAAATATACTGTCTGAAATAGGAACACAGCCCCAGGAAGCTTGAGACATCAGAAGGGGTACGAGGAGTTGGAAACTCGTGGACTGCACGCACATTGTCGGGATCAGGCCTATATGCCAGTAGCGTCCACCAGGTGACCGAAGGCGCTTGACGATGGACCGAAATGACATTTTGCAGAATTTAGCTGTAGGCCTGCTCGTCCGAAGGCGTAAAGGATGGCATAAAGCCGGTAGAGGTGGCTGTCGAAAGTCGTAAAAAAAAACAATACGTCATCGAGCACAAGCATGTGAACCATTTAAAACCACGTACAAGAGAGTCCGACATGCGTTCGAAGGTGGCCGGGGCATTTCATAGTCTGAAAGGCATCACTTTGAATTGGTAGAGACCGTCTGGGGTGACGTACGCCGTTTTCTTGCAATATCTGTCATCGACTGCAATTTGCCAGTAGCCAGAATGTAAATTGATTGAAGAGAAATAACTGGCATTGTGTAAGCATTCCAATGCATCATCAATACACGGAAGTGGGTAAATGTCCTTTTTGGTGATCTTGTTCAGATGACGATAATCAATGCAGAACCTTTAAGTATACTCCTTCTATTTACTAAAACAACTGGGGATACCCGTGGACTGGAGGAGGGCTCAATTAATATCCTTGGACAGCATTTTCTCTACATCTGTTCGTATGACGTGACGTTCTGCTGCTGACACACGATAGGGAGGCCTATGTATGGGCGGAGCGTCATCAATGTGGATTGGATGAGTATCAATGTTTGTTCGACCTAGCGGGCGGTTGTCGAAATTAAATATGTCCTCGTAGGACATCAAAACGCGACGGAGGGCATCAGCGTAAGAAGGTCGTTGGTCAGGAGCTATCATTTTGTTGAACTGCTTGTTAGATGGGGTCGTCGGAGCCAAAAGCTGAGCAAACACATATAGGTTGTTCATAGCTTAGTTCATATACTCTGGAGTCGTCCAAAGGGGACAACACAGCAAGAGATACGCCCTCAGAAAGAGCTTGTGGTGACAAGCCAAAGTTCAAGAGAGGAAGTCACGCGCAGTTGTCACGCGCTTCAGTATTGCCTCATAACTTGACAAGGTTACCGACGCAACATACAAAACATGCCGCAACGCGCACTGGCCACTTCGGCTTGGCTTGAGTTGAATTGAATCTCTGTGCAATAGTACGCTTGATGCTTAAGAGATGGCGCCAGATGACGTGCGCTATCATCATCAGTGGCTGTAAAGAGCAGATGAAATTATTGCAGCAGTTTTCGGGGGTGCGATAATTACTCGAGGAAAAAAAGAAATCGTATTTTTGTTGGGCGATGTGGGGGGTGCCAGAATTGTGCGAGTGCGAGGATTACACGAGTAAATACGGTACTACTCAGTGGGGTAAATCTAAAAAAAGTCTAAAGGGGTGACACATATCAGGCCATGGTGTCCAATTCAAATTTTTAATATGGGTTATATTTTTATTTATATGGAAATGAAATCATGCTTTCAAATAAAATTAAAAATAACGAAGCATGGGGGTTTGAGCGGGCAAGTTCAATTCAGTCTTTCTTTTTTCACCTTTTTTCAATATGTATCTATAGTTTACACAGTTGAGAAACATTTAACACAGGTGCGCAGTTAAAGATATAAAACCTTTTAAAAAGTTGTATGGGCTTTAATTAACTGTTAACTCAATTATATCATGTGCTAAATCTAAATCTCAAATGGGACACTTGCAAGGGGTGTCCTCCCCAGCCTGAACACCAGAAAAGGGCAGACTCTCTTGACCCCCGCCCCCTACCCCGCCCATGATTTACGCCAACTATACTGCTTGTATATAGCTGCATACTAGCAGTACAGCATGTTTATTAATACAGTTAAACCCTCTTTATATGAGGCATGCTCCGGACAGCAATTCTTGTCTCTTATTTGAGATGTGTCTTATGAGCATGGTATCTCGTATGCATTTTCTTATCAACCCGTATTTTATTGTAGGCACACTGGTGTCTCTTATACCCATTTGTCTCTTATATCAGCATCTCTTATAAAGGGGCTCAACTGTAAATATAAATATTTATTAGTTGCTTGAGCGATGTTCTAGACTTCAGAAGTCGTTAAGAACATGCATCTGCTCCGAAAACAGCAGTAGCAACCCTAAGCTATAGCATTTTTTTCTGCTCCGAAGGCACTTGAGCCTGCTTCAAAGCACCAGTTTCTTCTGCTCTAGAATCTGCTCCAAAAAGCTAAATGTCTCTTCCATCACTGCATAAGTGTTGGGTCCCACCTGTAACTGTTGGCGACGCGCTGATACATCGACGTCAACCTTGCCAGTGTTGGTGAAGATTCCTGGGTCACTGTATCGGAGGCATGATGTATTGCACTGGTGCCTGAGCAATCGGTACACTGTCGTTAGTCACAGCAGCAGGAACCGATGTGACGTCCGCTGTGGGGATCCAGCTCCGACTTCCGTAGAGATTCACCCTACACTTCCACCAAAATCATATGCGTGGAGTTGCTTGCAGTTGCAGTTGCCTTAGGCGAGTGCAACACAATCGGTTCTCAGCCCGAAACACTTCAACCTCTTCTAGCTAGAAGCATTCTCTAGTTGACACTGGCACCAATACGTATGTAACAATATGTAGAAATGCCAGCCACAGGGGCTTGTATTCCTTTTCCACTATTTCAATACACTGCGTCAGTGAGAACAGATTATCCTCCAATCTCTCTTGTCTACAGAACCCATTTTGCAGTTCCCCCAGTACCTTCCATTCTCCACACATGTCTGTAGTCTTTCCTTTACAATCTGCATCACCAGCCTATAAACTACTGATGTCACTGTTATAGGACGATAGTTCTTTATATCAACTTTATCTCCCTTTCTTTTATATATCTTGCTCATCTTGCTTAGTTTCCACCCATTGGCGGCTTCACCACACATTATTGCTTTGCTTGCTGCCTCTTTTAATGTTTGCTTAGAGTTTGGTCCTAGTTTCCTTATTAGCATAATTGGGATGCCGTCAGGACCTGTTGATGTGCTATTGAACCCTCTTCTCTGCCCCTTCCCACTCTCATTGTCCCAGCAGAGCCACTGTGCTAATTGGTTCATCCTCATCTATTAGGGCGCATGCAATTGCTTCCTTGTTGTTTAAGTCTTTCTGTTTTCATTGCTCTTATACATTCCATGGCCTCATCCCCTTCTAGCCTAACCACTTGAACTGTAGTTATAAACCTTTCTTTTATGCTTGTCTTATTACTCAGAGAATTGAGATGGTTCCAAAACTTTGCAGCAGCCTTTCTATTATTTTAGTTTATTTCTATCATTCATTGGGCCCCCTTTCTTCTAATCTTGTCATTGATCAGATCAGCTGCTTCTCTTCTGTGGATCAGAAAGTTATCTCATTTTCTTGCGACATCTACTTCTGGTTCACCCCTCTGTTTAGCGTACCTGTGTTCCCTGGAGGCTTCCTGACGCTTGACTATGGCTCTGCTAATTTCCTCATCCCACCAGCTTTTTGGCTTGTGTCTCCTTTGCCCAGTCTATTTGACTCGTTCCTTAGCAAGCTCCAACTCAAACAGTCTAGTTAGATTTGTGTACGTCCACACTGCTTTAGTATCCTCTATGATTACTTTCTAATCTCTTTTCTTGCTATACCTATTTGCCTTCCTGAATAAATATTACCCTGTGGTTGCTCAAAATGTCTCCTGCCCATTTTCATTTCGCTTTCAAAATTCAGCTTGATGCATTTGTGATCACCACCTAAGCTTCTGGACCGGTATTCATCTATGTTCAACACTTTTAACCCATCATACATTCTATGTGACATCGGCGCGTAATCTATTATCGGCTGCAGCATTCCCACCTCCCATGTTATTTGCCTTTCGCACTTCTCGGTACTGTTGCAAATAATTAAATCATGTTTTTCACACGTATCAATTGGCATTCTCCCTGTTGGGTCAGGATATCCATCCATATTTTCTATGTACCCATTCATATTTCTTGGTATAATTATCGCGCACTCTTCTCCTAGTTTATCAATGTCATTTTTTATGCGTGCACAATTCTTGGCGGCAAGGGTTTACCTGGTGTAGCTATACAACCTTGGGCAGATATATTAGGTTATAGTAGCCATGTACGGCTCGCACTTGCGTTTCCTTCGCGTCTCGCTGCGTTTCCTTGTTGGGCTCGGAGATGGGTGGCTGGCATGGCTGCCGAATAAGCTACCTGATTAATGGGAACTCCTACCCCTTTCACAGTCTATCGCCTCTCCAAGAGGTGGCGCACCGATGAAATTTTCTAATTTCTCCCAACCAAGAAAGATGACTCCCGAAATACCACATTATCCACTGTGAAAGTACAGAAAAGAAAGCTAGAAGGATTTCTCCTTTCCTTGTGTCCAAATGTCTTATAGAAACACTAGGCGCCGGTTACAAAGCCACGAAGATCACCAGTGTTAACTTGCTTCTCGAATTTAAAGACCACACACATTACCGGAGACTTCATAAGCTTTCATAATTTGGTAATCAACCTATCAGCATCACACTACATCAAACCATGAACACCGTGAACGGCGCTGTATCAGATGGAGACCTGATGGAAATCTCTGAAGAGGAACTTCTAACAGTCTGGAAAGACGAAAATGTCATCAAGGTGCAGCGCACCAAAATAAGAAGAGTAGAGAAAGAAACTTCAATGAAATACATCATACTCACTTTCGCATCTACCAATCGCCCCACTGAAATACCATCAGGATATCTTAAACTGCCAGTCAGACTATACATACCCAACCCACAGCGCTGCTTTAACCATCAGAGGTTCGGGCATGGCTCCCAGAGCTGCTGAGGACAGCTTACCTGCCCGAAATGTGCCACGAAAGGCCATTCCACTGATGATGACTGTAAGTTACAAGCCCACTGTGCAAACTGTGAGGTTGACCATCCCGCATATTCCAGGTCATGGGTGACCTGGAAAAGTGGAAAAAAATAATATTCACAAAATTCAAACTTAACACAAGCTTCTGTGAAGCGCGGCAGCAAATTACCCCACATTTTGCAGAGAATACATCGTATCCTGAAGTGTTGCGAAGGGCGTCAGCACCACTTCGATTTTCGGCAATGCTTTGGACCACACCTAGCGTGCCGAGGCAAACGCCACAAACCCCACCCGGGGAGCAGCCTCGGCTACCCCGCCCTCTCTGAATACAGCCCCACCGAAGGCCCCTGTGAACCCTGGCACCAGCCAGGGCACCACACAAACTAAAGAGGTCCCCTCGACCTCCAGGTCACTGGGGTCGAAGGCTCCCTCCGTCGTGACGAAGCCTACACTGAAAACAGCAGTCTGGCGCCTCTCCTGAGGCGATGGACACCTCCAGTGCACAGACGCAGACTGCGCCAAAAGAGGGGCGAGGTCCCCTCGATCACTCCAAAAAATACAAAATGGTAATTACAGGGCCTCCCAAAGGCTCTGTAAAATAAGCCACTTTTTTTTTTGAGACACCAGCCAAACTCATTTTGTACACATACAACTTCTTTACTTCTAATATGGAGACACAAATTATACAATGGAATGTCAGAGGACTGCTTCGAAACCTCGACAATGTCCAAGAATTCCTACACAAACATTCTCCAAAAGTGCTGTGTGTACAAGAAACACACCTAAAATACAAGAATACAAATTTTTTGCGTCAATATGTCACCTTATGAAAATACAGAGATGATGCTGTAGCATCATTTGGTGGCTTAGCCATAATTGTTAATCAAGGAGTAGCATGCACTCATATACCACCATCAACATCCCTAGAGGCATTGGCTGTTCGAGCAGTTCTATTGAATAAACTCGTCACCATCTGCTCTCTATACATACCCTCACAACACCATCTTTAAAAACATGAATTCCAGTTTTTAATAGATGAGCTACCAGAACCTTATCTGGTCCTTGGGGACCTGAATGCACACAGCAGTGTATGGGGTGACTGTCGCTGCGATGCACGAGGTAGTCTCATCGAGCAGTTCCTCTTTTCATCTGGTGCCTGTTGAATAGCAAAGAGCAAACATATTACAACCTCGCTAACAATACTTACTCATCGATAGACCTTAGTATTGCATCTCCATCATTTTTATCCCTACTCCAGTGGAAAAATCATAAAAAATCTATTTGGAAGTGACCACTTTCCTGTTGTATTGAGCACACTAGTATTAACCAATGTCTTCCACAGGTTCCCAAATGGCTCGTAAAAAAAGCTGATTGGGACCAGTTTCATATGATTACTATTTAATTAGGGCTGACATCGTTTTTAAGCATAAATGAAGCTGTAAAGTACTTTACAGCCTTTTTGACTGATTCTGCCATTCAATGCATCCCTCTAACATTTGGACTGCCCAGCAAACCACGTGTCACATGGTGGAACGAGTGCAGAAATGCTCGAAAAAAGCAACATAAAGCATGGAAGTTGCTCCGTGACTCTCTAACAGCGGAGATTCTTACAAATTTTTAAAGCATAAAGTCCCAAGGGAAGAGGTCACGCCGATAGCCAAAATGGGAATGTTGGCACAAATTTCTATCTTGCATTACCACATATACACAGGAGGATAAAGTCTGGAACATGGTTAGTAACATGATTGGAAGACAAGTGCATTCTCTCCCTCTTATAAACACTCAAAAAAACAGCTTGGAAGACCAGGTGAACTCTCTAGACGCTTACTTTGAACACATATATAGCTCATTGCAATACTCCCAAGCTTTCCAGCAGTACAAAAGGAGAATAGAATAGCAGAAACTAGAAAGCAATTGTACAAAGAATGAGCCATACAACTAACCTTTTAGCTTGGCTGAGTTACAGACATCGCTAAATAGCTGTAGTGATTCCACCCCAGGCTCATACCACGTAGTCTATGAAATGTTAAAAAACGTACCTCTCGAAACAGTAAAAACCTTACTTTCTCTATACAATACCATCTGGTTCTCTGGCGAGTTGCCTACTTCTTGGAAAGAGGCTATTATTGTTCCAATAATGAAACATGGCAAGGATCCGTCCTCTGTAGACAGAGACAGGCCGATTGCATCAACAAGTTGTCTCTGTAAGCTTTTTGAAAAGAATAATATAGGCTTATATATTTTCTTGAAACAAACAGCCTACTGGACCCATACCAGTGGGGATTTTGCAAACGTAGATCGACCACTGACCCACCTATTACTCATTAAGGTGCAAATCTGCGACGCTTTCGTCCATAAACAATTCCTCCTTTCGGTATTCCTCGATATAGAAAAGGCATATGAGACCACATGGCCCTTTGGCATACTGCGAGACCTCTTACACCTAGGTGTGTGAGGTAGTATGCTGAACATAATCGAAAGTCATTTGTCAAATCGCACTTCTCGTGTCCAATTGGAAAATGTCTTGCCTAAACATTTGTTCAAGAATATGGAGTGCCCCAAAGTGGTGTACTGGTTGCACACTCATTTATTATAAAAATGAATAGCCTATACTCCTATTTTACGCAATATATTTTATTGCACGTATGTCGACGACGCGCAGATAGGTTTTAAATCACACAATCTTGCGAGCGGCAAGTTCAACATGGCTTGAGTAAGGTAACAAAGTGGGCTGATGAGAACGGGTTCACCCTTAACACACAAAAGAGCACATACGTACTATTCTCAAGAAAGAGCGGTCTCCATCCAGATCTGGTCATTAACTTGCACGGTCAGTGGCTTCCAGTGAAATCTGAACAGAAATTTTCAGGTATAACTTAGATATGAAATTAACATTTGCACCCCATATCAAAAATCTAAAAAACTAGTGTTTAAAAACCATGAACACTCTGAAAGTGGTGTCATGCACAACGATGAGGAAATGACAGAAAATGTCTGATGAATCTTTACAAAAGCACTATATGAACACGTCTAGATTATGGTGCTATCATATATCAGTCTGCAACACGACACACTTTGCAAATGCTTGGTCCTAGCCACCATTTGGGCATTCGACTCTTTATAGGTGCTTTTTGCAATAGCCCTGTAGAAAGCCTCTACGTTGAATCAAATGAGTGGTCGCTCCATTTGCAGAGATGTTACATGTATTTTATATTACGTCAAAGCAATATCCGACAAGGAACACCCCTCGTACTCCACAATCACTGATTTGTCCAGCTCTGCCCTATTTGAAAACCATGCTTTGTTGAGAAAGCCCTACTCGCTTTATGTGATGGACATAGCCAAGGAAACGGATTTTCCACAGCTTCAACAACATCTAATGGGTCCTACTGCACATCTCTCACTGTGGCAGGTGGCAGCTCATAGAATGTGATGTGTCCTTTGTGGAAGTCACGAGACATGTGCCTAATGCACATATCCACACATGCTTTCTAGAACTTTACCACAAATATAGCTGTCCAGGAATTCTTTACAGATGCCTAGAAGCCTCACTCTTGTGTGTCATATGCAGCAATCGGTCCATATTTTTCGGTTGCCAGGCATTCTGCACCCTAATACAAGCACATTCACAGCTGAAGCGTATGCAATACTTGCGGCAGTTAGACCATTAAACAATCAAAAATACAAAAGGCAGTACTTTACACTGACTTCTTAAGTGTGGTAAAATCTCTGAAAACTCTGAAGAAGCACAAAAACCCTGTTGTTGTCTCACTTTACTCTCTGTTATACACAGTGTACACCCTGAAACAACACATCATCGTCTGTTAGGATGCCAGTGCATCGGGAAATCCAAGGTAACGTTATGGCGGATCAACTAACTAGATTTATTCACAACTACCAACACATTCATAGCCATCCCTGCACTTGACCTCAAACTTTTCTTCAAACGAGCTCGGAGCTTATTGGCAAAGTACATTAGATAGCAACACGCAAAATAAACAACACGTTATAAAGCCACAGCCTGGTACTTGGCCGCCAGTGTCGAAGTCACATTACGCAGACATAACACTAACAAGGCTAAGACTGGGACACACGCACAGTACACATTAGTATCTTCTTTGCAGTTGTGATCCAGCCTTGTGCGAGAGATGTGGTGAACCGCTCATCGTTCTCCACATTTTAATCCAATGCAACGGATTGCACACATTTAGGAAAAAGCACTTCCCTACACCCTGCCGAGAGCAAATACCACTTCATCTATCGATGTTCATCTGTAGGGATCCACTTTTCAATCATCAGTCATTATTTGCATTTTTAAAGGATATTGGTAGTCCTAACATTATCTAGCCTGGTAACCTGTAGCCCGTCCTCTGAAGAATGGTTGCTGCTGCAGAAAACATATTTCAAAGCACCTGTCTCGCAGCCTTTGGAGACAGGGGCATTGAGAGACATTGGTGCTGTATTTTCACTCTATGTAATCATTATCAGAACCTTCCGTCATTCATCTTCACGGAACACATTTCATCTCACACTCATGATTTTATTACCTTTATGTTTTACCCGCTGTTAGCGCGAGGAATTTCAGCCTTTTATACAGCCAGTCATCACACCCATTGCCCACATCTTTTGTATTGTTTACTGGTGCTCTTTGGCCATCACATGGCTTTTGCGCCAATAAACACCACAAATCATCATCATCATTCTTTATGCACTGCACCATTTTTTGCTTTTCTTCTCTGGCTTTTGCTCCTGTTCACAAGTATATGAAACCCAGGAGTGTTATCTGCCCCGCCACTTTCCCTTTTAGCCATAAATATTTCCTGCACTCCTGCTTGACCTTTTGTCGGTCTGTAGTTTTGTACTTTTATGAATAAATGCCGTGATACCACCCAGCTTTCTGCTGCCTTCTGTTGTATTACAATATTCCCATACGTAGTGGTTGTTCCATGTCCTATGTGTTTCTACAAACCCATATACCATTAGCTTCTCCTCCCTTATCTGCTCTTCTATCTCTCCATGCATGTTAATGTACCCTACATCGGAATTTGCTTGGCCCTCGTGCCTTTGTCGATTTCTTCTCCCTCAGACTTCGCGCTTGTTGGATATTGGTGTGACATTGAAATCATATCTGTCTGCACTGGTGGCCTAGGGGCACTGGGTCCTCCAAAAGAAGCTGTGGCTTTGGGACCCATCCTATTACCTATCGTTCTGCCCGTGGCACCACTGTAATGAATGCCATCTTGTGCAAAAGGGCAGAAGCCGGGCTCGTACACATCTTTGTTTACGTCCATTACGCTGTAGCCGAGCTGCTGGCTCATACCTCTGATGACAGAGTTAGCCTCTATCACCCTCCTTTCCATCCCCCCAGATTGCCCCCAGACTTCTGGGATGGTGCATATGGTCACATGCACACCTTCAGAAGCTTCTCTATGCTTACGCACCCCATGCTCTGTCTCTGAAGGTTCTGGCTTTTCCCGTTCATGACATCTTTGAGATCAGCATCAATGATGACCAGGTTTTCACCGTCCATGATGTCCCCTACCACTTTCTGTACTTTGGCCAGTGTATTCATTGCGCACTTTCTTGACTGGGCCTCCACTTTTACCCTCCTGTCTGCCTTCAATGTCATGAGGACGCCCTGCTCAACTCCGGCTACATGAAGTTCCCCATCATTAAGACTCTTCTACGATCCAATAGTTCGCTTCTGTCTTGCTATTGCTGTGCTCCTGTTCGCCAAGTGTCTCCGACTCCCAATAACGAGCCTGCTGCCCGTGCTTTTTCTCCTGCCCTGCCGAAAGACTGCCGCCCCACATCGCTGTAGCTTTTTCTTCTGCTGTCGCCTATTCTTACATGTGAAACTGCAGCCCCTAGGTCCCCTTTTCTGCCTTTTTCTGCCTGGGATTTCAGTGCTGCCCCTGCCTTTCACCTCACACTGCTCGGGACCGGGGTCAAGCGTCATAAGCGCCTTTACTCGCTGTTCGAGCTCGGTCTGTCTTTCCCGTTCATCCTTTAGATTGGC
The DNA here is from genome assembly GCA_013436015.1 of Rhipicephalus annulatus. NCBI lineage: Eukaryota > Metazoa > Arthropoda > Arachnida > Ixodida > Ixodidae > Rhipicephalus > Rhipicephalus annulatus. Next base: position 263,197 of record WOVY01014975.1, read on the forward strand.
CTCCGTTTGTTCTACTAGTCTGGTTGTAGTCTCCCGACATTCATGTGCCTCTCGAAGCTGCACTTAAAGCTCAATTCTCTGTTCTCACTTCACCTTCATCGCCCCTTTGAGCTCCTCAATGTAAGCATGCATGCCCTGCATGGTCGCGTTCACTCTCTCGCACAGCATTCACACTAAGCTTGCCTCCTCGGCATCAGCTAGACTTGTAAAGGTTGTCTCTTGTAGGTAGCAACAGCGAGTGCATTCCCCGCACTGCACAAGATCACTCTCGCCCATGGTTTTGCTAGCACGCTTGTCCATCGCCCGCCCGATCATCAAGCGGAACACACGAAGCTCAGTCTAATATCATTAATATACCTAAACAGGACACACGGAAACATCCTGGATTGATGAATGGATGTATGCTGTGAGCGTCCCCTTTTTAATGGGGCGTTGACATGTGTGCCACCAGGCTTGAAAAAAAAAGAAATGAAAACTTTATTTTTGTCTTGGCCTAAGGCCTTATCTACGTCAATTAAATCAATCTTATTATCACAAAAAAATATATAAATTTATGTTCCATCTCTCTGCCTCTTCAGGCAGAATGACCTCATTTTTTCCACTATTGCTGTCTTTATCTCAACTTTTTTGCTACCAAAACTCTGTCTCTCACTTGCTTCTATTGCGGATGTATTAAACGTTCCATGTTTGTCCCTAAAACTCAGTTTCATGTAGGCATGTACCCACACATATACCTGAGTGGATATCGCCACATTCAATTAGAACATGTTTCATCAATTCCTTAGCTCCCCCACCACATGTACATTGTTCTTTTTCTTTGTTGAATCTTGCTTTATGACAAGGCGTTCTAAGGCAACCCGACCTCCCCTCGAACAGCAAAGCGCTTTCCCTTGAATCATCATAAAACCTCTCCCCCCTGTATAGTTACTGAGAGCCGGCTTCTTTTCCATTGCAGTCATTCAATAAATCCTCTCCGCCTCTCTGACTTTTCGCGTAATGCTCCTTGTTGCCATGTCACCCACACTGCCAGCCGTATATTTACTGGTGAACCTCCTAGTTCGTTTTGTCTACTCTGTGTCCATGTTCTTCCTATACAATTGTGTGAACATTTTCCCTGCCAATCTGCTCTCTTTCATTTTCCTAAGCCTCTCTTCAGATCTCATTTTGCTCTGAGCTTTCTTTACTTCAAAGCCCGTCCATCCCATATCCCCTTTTAAAGCTTCATTCATAGTCTTCTTGTGAAAGCCCAACGTGAGGCGTCCGACAGTCCTTTGATTTACATTTATTCCTGATTGCACCTCTGACTTCATGCACACCACTGAGTTCCCAAATGTAAGCCCTGGAACTATTACGCTTTTCCACAGACCTCGAAGCACTTCGTACCTAATGTGTCACCATAACACTCTGTGCTTCATTATTGCAGCATTCCTCTTTCCCTTTGCTGTCGATGTTTTTTTCTGTACCGCTATATCCCTCATTTACCCATACTCCGAGATACTTGTACTCGCTTACCCTCGGTATTTCTTGGCCCTGTACTGAACCACCTGGTCGTCATGATCATTGAGTACCAATTAATCCACATTCTGTTGCCCTAAATCCTACTCCTAGAGCCTTGCCTTCCCTTCCACATATATCTGCCAGCTGCTGTGTGTCGTCTTGACTGTCCCAAATAGGACAATATCGTCTCCATAAAACAGACCTCTAAGCTTCTGCTTAACCATCACGCCAGCCTGTTTCTGTGACAGATTAAATCCAATGTTGGTACCTTCTAGTGCTTTTCCATCTTCATCATGTACAGGATCAATAACAGGAGGGACAAAGGACATCCCTGTCTCAACCTCTTGTTAATTTGAACCCTGTCATTGCTACTTAACCTTTTCCATTCCATGCAAACTGTATTTTTTCGGTATATTTCTCTCAAAAGCTGTATAGAGTCATCACTTCTACCCATTGTTCTTTGAATATGTCCCACAAATTTGCTGATTAACATTGTCATATGCCCAGTGATGTCAAGATAAGCTACATATAAGGGCCTGTTTTCTATTTGAGATATTTCTAAACACTGAGTAAGAACAAACAGGTTATCGTCTAACCGTTTGTCAATTCATAATTCATTTTGAAGCTCTCCCAAAAAACCATTTTGCTCTGCCCACGTTTCTATTTGTAATTTTATTGCCTGCATCGCCAACCTGTGTAGCACCAATGTAATGTTTATTGGTCTACACAATCGAATGTTAACCTTTTCTCCCTTGCATTTATAGATTAAGTTCATTCTACTTTACCACTAAGTGTCTGGTATTTCTTTTTCCTCTAACACTTTTTTGATGTATTTCAGCAGTACTTTTTTAGTGCTATGTCCTAGTTTGTTTATGAGGCGAACGGGAACCCCATCTAAGCCAGGAGTAATGAGCTTAGGAATTTCTTCTGCGGCCTTTTTCCAATTGAAATTCTCAAGTACTACCTCTTCCTCGGTTGCACTCTTCTCCATATTTTTACTCACCAGAGAACTCTCCTGGGTGACCTTTTTGAACAAATCTGCTGTCAACTTTTCGCATATAACCTAGTGCTTTGTGCCCTTCTAATTCATTTCCTCCTTCATCTACCATATGTTGTTGCATTGTGACAAACTCGCTACCTAGCACTTTTAAGTTGCTCCAAAGTATTCGAGGTGCAGTCTTCTTTTCACGAATCTCTGTCATGCAGCGTTCACTTTCACCTTTAATTTTTGCTTCAACCAATTTCTGCACTATGGTTTTTTTCTCTAAATAAATTTGCCATATTTGGTTGACTTCATCCTGTGCACGCTTCTCCCCTTTTGCCTGTTTGTGCTCCCGTGATGACTCACGTCACTTCTCGATTGCTTCCCAGATTTCTCTGTTCCACCAACTTTTAGGCTTTATCTTTCCTTTGCAGGACATAGTTCTCTTTTTCTATCTCCTTTGTCGTTACATGTAAGGGCATACTATACTACCAGTGTTTGCCCGGTAGTTTTCCTACTTCGTCCTTGACTCTTGCGGCTATATTTGTTATTTGTGTGTCATTTAAATACGAGCTTCCAAACCTTTACTCTATGTTTTTATTTGCAGTTTTATGCCAGATTGGTAATGTTATGAGTTCATGATCACTACCCAAGCCGTTGATGCCTTCCTCGTCTATTCTCATCCCTCTAAGTTTGCCACAGATTCGCTCTGTCATAAGACAATAATCAATGCTCGATTGCCTGAGACCGACTTCCCTTGTAATCTGCCCACACTTAGGCCCCGCATTAACTATCTGAGGACTGTGTTGCTCACAGAGATCTAGCAATAACCTGCCATTGGTGTCTGAACATGTGTCAAGGTTCTGTATGTGAGCAATCATGTCCCCTAGAAAAATTATTTCGGCTGCATGACCAAATTCTTTGAAATTGGTAAGTATGCAATTCACTATCTCCAAATTATTTTCATGCAGCTATTCACCGACCACAAGTAAGCTACACCTAGCCACGTTTTTTCCCCCCTACTGTGCCAGAAACCCAGAGCTGCTCTGAGCACGTTTGCTTCACTCTGTCTCATTTGGCTTTGCTATGTATCAGCATTCCAACACCCCCACCTTTCCTTTCTGATATTCTTCTATTGCTGCATCTTTCTCTAGTATAATTAAAAATCTGTGGAGGCTCTTCCAAGCTTCTAAGTTGTGTTTCTGTTACCGTATATACACCTCTCTGTTCCTTGTTTAACTGCTCCTTAAACTCCTACCATTCTGTCTTTTTGTTGCCACCCTGTGTGTTAAAGTAACTAATTGCAACACGCGCCTTCTTCCTTCTTTTACCTTTTCTCTGGTTTTTCCCTATACTACCTGTCAAAGAGTACCCCTGGTTGTTTTTCTCGTTACTAGCTATCCTGGACACCAAAGGGCCTGCATGCCTTCCAAAAAAGCTTCTGCGCGTCCTGCAAGTCTCCAACCCACCTCATGGCCTAGCCTCCTATCGAAGTAAATTCTGTGTCATTGAAAACCACCCCATCTATTCACCTCTCTGTTTATTTCCACTACCTCAAACCCTTTATCTCGACTTGTCTGCCATATCTCTTTGCGTCGACAACTGCTCTTTGCAGGTTGCCGTCACGCACCGGTATCGTGCATACCACTACCTGTATCTCAGCGGAAATGGCGTGCATATGTCATCGACACCTTTTGTCAGTGTAGTCGCTAGCCCTGCCGATCTTCAGTCAAGATGTCATTTAGACCACCCGCAATCAGCACGAGGTTTCGTGCATCAGCTTAAATTGTGAGTTTTGTGCTCGCTTGCCTCATCACTGCTTCTAGCTTATGTCCTGGAAACGTCCCTATTGAAACCCTCTTGTCCCCTCTTACCCTCTCTTTGATTGCTTCTGCGCAACGATTTCGAGTCCCCGGCAGCTATCACCTGCTGTGACTTTTTCGTTAGAGTGTCCCACACGGGGAGGTTACGTGCGTTTGTAACGCCCAGTACGCCAGTCCCCTCCACCCCACCCCACTACTTCGCAGTAGCTGGGTCTTGTGACCATTGAGCCTCGATGGATGGATTGGATGGAGTGATATGGCTGTACCCTTTAGATGGTTGAATGGATTGATTGATATGGCTGTACCCTTTTAGATCAGGTGGCCGCTAGCGCCACCTGGCCGTAATACTTAGTGAACAAAAACTATATCTTTTTCTTTTCTTTAAATAATGAAGTTAAGGAGTGCCATTTGTAGTGAAGGATTTAATTTTCACTCGTGCCTTGATTGTAGCAACCAATCAGATAACCTTCTTCTACCTATTTCCACCCACTTAAAGTCTATTTTGCCCTCCCTGTCCGTAAACCCCAGTGCTTTGAAAAACTCTGCGCCATCAAACTGAACTATAGGGTGAAGCCCTTTACAGAACATTATCAAGTGTTCAGCAGTTTCTTCCTCCTCTCTACATGCACTGCATACCGTGTCTACCCCTTAATATTTGTCCCGAAAAGTTTTTTTTTTCGCAATACCCCCGTCCTGGCCTCAAACAGAAGAGAACTACCCCGAGAATTGTCATAGATCCTTTCCTTGGCAATTTTCTGCCTAAAGGTTCGATAGATCTCTAGTGCCGACTTTTTAATCTTGCCTATTCTCCACATGTCGTTGTCCGTTTTCTTCACCTTCTTCTTAACTGATAGTTCTTTTTGGTGTTCCCCCCTGCTGTTTTCTAAGTATTTACCTGTCAATTTCCTGGTTCGCTTCCTCCATTTTGTATCGACATCCCTCATGTACAAATAGCTTAAAACCTGCCTAGCCCGATGCTCCTTCCCCATTTTTCTCAATTCCTCCTCAAATTTTATTTTGCTGCTAGCTTTTCTGCCCTCAAATGATGTCCATCCCATGTCACCTTGTACTCCCTGATTTGGTGTATTCCCATGAGCTCCCAAAGCAAGTCTACCTATTCCACGTTGCTTCATTTCTAATCATGCGAACACTGTGATGTGCCAGAAACACTTGAGCACTTATTTTGTGTCTGCCCAGCATACGCACGTGAACGACAAACACTGATTTCTTCTACTGAACTATATCGCAGTAGGTCATTAACTGGTGAGGCCGTGTTGGGCTCTTGGCCAGACACCAACAGTGCAACTGCGGTCACAAGAGCAGTTATAACTTTTTGGAAACAACTGGACTATATGCGCGGCTATAAAATGTGTCTCAGCTAGAAAGAACACTTCATACTCACCTCTCTATCTCACCATCCTCATCCATTAATCTTTCTTTTCCCGTTTCTCTTCCCCCAGAGTAGAGTAGCAGGCTAGAGCAAGCTATCGCTCAGGCCGACCTCTCTGCCTTTCTGTAAATAAACTTCTCTCTTTCTCTCTCTAATCTTGCTTCAACCTTTGATCTCATGCACAAGACTTCATTACCGAACGTCAGACCAGAAACCATGACCCCTTTTCAAATTCTTCTCTCAATATTGCACCTATTGTAATTCCACAATGCCATTTTTTACACCACCGCTGCATTCTTGTTACCTATAGTTATTGCGTATATTTCGTGTTCCCTCAGGTACTCGGTCCCATTGCTTATCCATATGCCCAGATGTTTGTATTTATTCATTATCTCTAGCGTGATCTCCTGTATCCTAAACTCACTACCTTCATTATCGTTAAAAATCTTGAATGCTGATTTTTACTTACTGAATCTCAATTCTAACTTATTTCCCTCATTATAGCTGATGTCTATCAATCCCTGCAAATCTTCCTTGTTGTTGGCCATTAGCACTATATCATCTGCGTACATCAATGCTGGTAGTGCTTGTTTAATTAGTGTTCCTTCTTTGACGAAAGAAAGGCTAAAGCCAAGTGCACTTCCCTTTAATTTGGCCTCTAATTCTTGTAGGTAAATCATGAATAACATGGGTGACAGAAGACACCCCTGCCTAAGCCCCCGTTTTATTCTCTGTGGGCTCGGATACCTTTTTTCCCCATTTTATAACGACCTTGTTACTTTTATAGATATCCTTTAAAGGATTAGTGACTCCATCTTCCACACCTAGTGTGTCCAGTATTCCCCACAAGGCCTCTTGAACCACGCTATCGTATGCTCCCCTGATATCCAAAAATGCTAGCCACAAGGGCCTCTGTTCCTTTTCTGCTCTTTCAAAGCACTGCGTCAGGGAGAACAGATTGTCTTCCAACCTCCTTTGTTTCAGAAACCCACTCTGCAGTTCCCCCAGCACCCTCTCATCCTCTATCCATGCCTGCAGTCTTTCACTTATAATCTGCATCATCAGCCCGTACACCACTTATAATCTGCATCATCAGCCCGTACACCACTGATGTCACTGTTATAGGACAGTAGTTGTTTATGTCACCTATGTCCCCTTTTTCTTTGTAGATCACGCTCACCCTGCTGAGTTTCCATGCATTAGGGATTTCGCCATCGATTCTCGTTTTGCTCCTTGCCTCTCTCAAAATTTGCTTAGACTTGGGACCGAAATTCCTTGATCAGCATAATTGTGATGCCGTCAGGGCCTGTCGATGTACTACTAGGAACTCTCTTCTCAGCCCTTTCCCACTTTTGTTGTGAAAATGGAGCCACTTCGCCACCTGATCCATCCTTGTCTATCAAGGTGCATAAGGCACTTACTTTGTTAAGTTTTTCTGTCATCCTTGTTCTGTTATATTCAATAGCTTCATCCCCTTCTAGCCTAACACCTTAAGCTTAAGTTATAAACCTCTGCTCGAGGCTTGTCTCATTATGTAGGGAGTTTAGATGGTTCCAAAATTTTTCAGCTGCCTTTTTATTCTTTCTATGTAGTTCTGCCAGCGACTGAGCCCCCTTTCTTCTAATCTTTTCATTGATCAGAAGGGCTGCTTCTCTTCTACAACTTAGAAATATATCCTTTTTTTTTTACAACATAATATGTCGGTTCACCCCGCTGCTTAGCTTGTCTGTGTTCCCTAGAGGCTTCCTGACGTTTTGCTATGGCTCTCTCAACTTCCTCATCCCACCAACTCTTGAGTTATTTTCTCATTTTTTGGGATGACTTTTCATGTGCCTTAGCAAGCTCTAGCTAAAACAGTGCAACTAGATTTTTATACGTCCACACTGTTTTATTATTCTCTCAATTTCTTTAGTAGCTATTTCTATTTACCTTTCTGAAAGTTTTCCTGTAGTTGCTCATCTAGTTGCATTCCCACTTTCATTGCTCTTCCGAAACTTAGCTTGATACGTTTGAGAACACTACCCAGACTTCTGAAGCCACACTCATCTATATGCATTCCCATTAGCTTATCATACATCTTATGTGACATCATTGCATAATTTATCGTCGACTGCAGCCTTCCTACCTCCCATGTTATTTGCCCTTCACACTTATCAGTGTCAAATGGCCAAATCATGCCTTTCACACATATCCACGATGATTTTGCCTGTTTGGTCAGTATACCCCTCTATATCTTCCATGTGCGCATTTATATCTCCTAGCATAATTATCTGGCACTCTCCTCCTAATTCTTCAATGACCTTTGTTATACACTCCACCATTGCCTGGCTTTCCTCCCTGGCTTTTGCTTCGGTCCACAAGTACACCGAACCAAGGAGTGTGATCTGCCCTGCTACTTTCCCTTTTAACCATAAATGTTCCATGCATCTGTGCTTGATGCTTTACCAACCCATAATTTTATTTGTAAATGTGCCAATTCCACCCCGCCCTCCTTTTTGCTGCCTTCGGTTCTCTTTCAATATATCCGTACATAGTCCAGATTGCAAGGTGGTTGCTCCATGTCCCAAAGATGTCTCTCCCCAACCCGATATATCATCAGCTCCTTCTGCCTTAACTGCTCTTCCATCTCTTCCCACTTTAAGCTATTTCTGCCGCCCTGCATGTTAATATACACTATGTCTGATATATAGCTCGGCCTTTGTGCTTACGTCGGTTTCTTCTCCCACGGACGCCATGTGGCTTGAATATAGGTGCCCCTATATTCCCCTATATCGGGGCGGCTAACGCCACTCAACCCTAATACTTAGTGAAAGAAAAAATAAATTTGTCCTAAATGGGCTTAAACTGCTGCCTATCACGTCACTGCAATGTTGCCCTTGGCGCACGGTACTCGCGCGTTACCAAAGATGCATTAAAACGCAAAATAATAGTCTTTATATGAGTTGTTCCTACATCTCCAACAATACAACAATCGAAATAGAAAAAATAACCAAATAAAATGAGAAAAAAAAGGGAAAATTTATATTTTTCTATGCTGCTCCCGTATCATCTAATCATCGGTGCAGTGTGCGCTCTGCGAAACTAAAGAAATGCTATTGTGTTTCAAAGGTGTCCTGGCTGCCGTAGCGTACGTGCCCTAAATGTGGCCAGCGTATGTCTGCCTTGCCAGGTCTCTGGGGACCCCGTGGACCTGCCGTTAGTTCTGTTCGACGCAACATATTTTTGCTGTTGTTGGTTGAATGAGACATTGAAGAAGAGACCGTTCAGTGAACGGTAAGTTGGAAATGTCCCGCAGTAACCGGGATCTTCATGCATGGTTTCATTGGTCTCGTAGTAGTCCGTGGCTGCTGCGCTCACTATGATCCGAAACTGTAAATGCGCTTCCGTGCGCGCCGCGAATTCATATAAAATGCCATACGCTTGAACATAAGGTTGATTGTCATCTTTGTGTTTGGCATAGCCCTGGCTGCCGTATTCCGATACCCCCATCCGTGCCTCCTTTTTTTTTACTCTGTCCGCCTTAGCGGAGAACAGGCTATGGCGCTCGCCTGCCGCATTTCGATGCGTGTGAAATGCTACAGGCTCTCGTGCTGTGTGATGTCAGTGCACGTTAAAGAACCCCAGATCCTCTTTGCCCAATTTTGTGAAGGGATATTAGAAGAAATTTGCGCATGAGTGGGCTCTAGCCGAACGTATACTTTTTGCGAAACAGTTATGTTATGCTCCTTCCTCGCAAATCCACCTTCGTTCAGGGCTACGAGCGATATCTGCTTTGAGGAGACACCAACCGACGGAGTCGAATTAAGCCGAATCGCGATCACTTTGTTTTTAGAGGCCGTGAATGTAAAAGGCCTAATGCTTCCCACATTGGACCATCTAGCAGGTTCAAAATAAACAAGGTGAGCACGAAATTGTGCAGGAACATCGTGCATTCTACTACTTGTGTGAGATCCTTGCAGCGGCATAATTACCAATGCGTTGCCTTTTTAAGCTGAACATTAAAACCCAGTGTGTCCCGAGGGTTGTAATTCGTCAGTCGACGCCATATTTTACGTTGTCTGGTATTTCCGGCTACAGGGAAACGCTCGATGACGTATTTGTTAGACACCGCTCGAGTAGACACGAATTCAGTACGCTTCGTTGCCTGCTCCTGTTCCAGTCATCTTCTGCTGCTTGGACTCGGCAAGTATTCAAAACAAATACCGCAGTGCCGACGCCGCCATGTTGAACGCGAGAAACGGATGCAGCGCTACATTCGTTTCACGAATGCAGTGCTGCTGAAGCGAACGAACCTCAAACTTTTTTTTTTTGTAGCATGTTGTGGTGTCAACGTTTACGTTTGATAAGCCAGAGAGCGCGAAATAGCCACTTGTTTAAAGTAGCAACCTTCAGGAAGTGTGTTATTGGCTCAGTGGGGCCACAATACGAGAAAAAAAATATCGAAATTTTGGTTTACTGCCGAATTCAAATAGCATTTTGATTTTTCTGCTCTAGAAATGAATAAATTAATACGGCGAAATTAGAGACTTTGGCGAACGGCCATTTGTCTAATGAATTCAAATCTTGACATTGGTTTCTTTTCAAAGAGTCATAGCGTTCGTGGTGGGAAGCATTGTAACCGCGCAAGGCACCCCGTGCCCTGCCCCGCATTGTTTTGCTGCGGGATACAGAACCCTGGCATACGACGTAATGCTTGCGAGGGTTTCGGCGCGCTTTCGAGGGTTACGTACGTGCACACGCTAACCTCGTCCCTCCGAAGCCAGCTAATGCGGTGCATCCATTGCGGCGCCGATGCCGCTTGCTTCGATCCTATTTCGGAGTTATGCCTATGTTTTTCGTCAAGGTGGCAATACAGGGAAGCTGTCCTTATATGACCTGCAAGTGCCGTCAGTTTCACGGCCGGCCGGATCGAGCGCGCGTGGCGGTCTTCCCCTGGCCGTCTCGGGTATGGTGGCTAGAATTGGGAGGTGACGCCAGCGCCCGCATATTCGCCGAGCGCGCGCGATCCTCGTTTTCAAGCGCCGCCGCGACGGCCACCACGGCGCTCCTGTCGGCATAGTGATGCGGGCGAAGCGCGCGCTCCGCGCTCTCTCGTTGACTCGCCGCTGGGTTCGCTGGTTCGCCTCTGGAAGCGTGTCTGGGTGTGTGCAGTTTTCCGCGTTGATGTCTCGCTTATGGCAAAATGTATTTAGTTGCTGACATGACAGTGTGAGTGCCGACCTTAGGATGAACTCCAGCACTACGAAAGCGAGGCAACGCCACTGCTTTGCTCCTGGCTGCACGAGCGGCTATGTGTCATCGAGGGAGCAAGGTCAGCGTGCTTCTCTTTTCTCTGTTCCCAAAGACCCTGCCCTCTTCGAAGCCTGGCAACGAGCCGTACCCCGTGCCGACAAGTCGTTGGACGTGAAGTCGGCGCTATGTGAGCTTCATTTCGACGAGCAGTTTATTGAGCGTTTTTACACGCATGTGATAAACGGCGAAACTGTTCAGATTCCCCGAGGGAAACCGGTGCTGAAATCTGACGCGGTGCCAACCATATTCCCAAATGTTCCTGCGTATCTTTCAAAGAAAGTGCCGAAGAAAAGGACGTCAAGAACATCCACTTGCGGCCTACCATCGAAAATTCGGCGTCAGGAACCAAGCACGTCTGCTTGCGAGGAGACAGCTGGCTCGTACAGCACAGAAAGCGACAGTAACCAAATACCTGTTCCGAATGTGCCCGCAATTCCCGACGTCCGCAAGTGTGGTCTTCCCAGCGCTTACTGGGCTCGACATCTAATTGCTGGAGCCGACAACGCCACGGTGTTTACAGTTTGCGCACTAGATGGTGACAAGTTGACTATTGACAAGTATGTGCTAATGACATCAGATGAAAACAAACTTCAAGCGACAGCTTTTGTGCAAGCCACAAAAATAAAGACCCTTGACATTACCGACATCGAAATGGCAGAAGAGTTGCTTCGCGACGTCGACTCCATGATACCATGCAGAGGGTTTGGTAAAACTGGTGAATTTGGAGTGAATTTAAAGTACAAGGAGAAGACTTTTGATGGCAGAACCTTCAGCCCATCTTGCCGTGGGGTTGCTCCAACGCCAGAAAAAGCCTGCCCACAATGCAAGCACCTCAGAAGACTACTCCTGAACCGTGAGTCCTACAGGCGAAGAAAAGGCAAAAATGTGGCCCAGTCCCAAAAGCTTTCATACAGGCTTAAGCTGCGAACAGCGCAAGCGAAAAGGAGTCGCCTGAGTGTCCTGCAGGCTAAATCACTCATCAAACAAATGAAAGAAAAGAATGCACGGAATGATTCTACAGCATTTGAAGAAGCGGTGAAGGCCCTACCCATTAAGCAGCAGCAACAAGTCAAGGCGTGCTTTGCTGCGGCTAAAAGAAAATCCACGAAAGGGATGAAGTATGAAAGTGAATGGGCTCTAGAGTGCCTTATTATGTCCATGAAAAGCCCACGCCTCTATGAGCATATACGCAAAAACAACATCATGGCGTTGCCTTCTCGAACATCACTACGTCGATATCTCAAGCGTTACAGGAGTGGATTCGGCCTGAGCGAAAAAGTGTTTGCTGCTGTGGCGGAAAAAACAAAATCTATGGACTTGTTCCAGCGCCATGGTGGGCTGTTAATTGATGAGATTAAGCTATCTGAACACTTGAGCTTGGGAACCGATGGCACCATCGAAGGTTTTGTGGACCTTGGGAAGTTCACACCAGAGAGTGAGCGCTCCGTAGCATGTGACCATGGCCTTGTAGTATTGTTCGTGCCTTTTACAGGCACGTGGCACCAGATTATTGGTGTGTTCGCATCACGCAGCAATGTGAAGTCCGAGACGTTAGGCAAAATAATCCTCGAAGCAGTAGTCATGAGCGAAAACGCCGGTCTGCACGTAGACTTTATCACCACTGATGGAGCTGCGTGGAACAGAAGCATGTGGCACTCATTCGGCATACACGGCAGGAAAGAAAACACAGTATGTAGAAGGCAGCACCCTACAGACCCAGAACGTTTTCTGCACTTCATCTCGGACTTCCCACACCTTCTTAAATGTGTGAGGAACACCTTTGTTCGAACGGGCGTGAAACTGCCAGAAGGCCATGCCAGTGTTGACCCTATTGACTGTGCCCGGAAGCTTGATGAACAGCATGACACGACTCTCAAAGCCATGCCTCATATTAGCAAATCGGTTGTGCATCCCAATGGCTTTGAGAAAATGAGGGTAAATTATGCAGTGCGGCTTTACAGTGATGAAGTCCTCAGAGGCCTTTTCTTGTACAATGCAACCATCGAAGAAAAGCATGGGAGCACAGCGGCGACAGTCAGCTTTGTGGAAAGAATGAGAAGGCTCATTGAGGCCATGACTTCAAGGTGCAGTTCGGGTGCACTTAAGCCTGGAGGGATGCACGAGAAGTGCATTCAAAACTTCTTGACTTACCTGGACGATTGGGAAACAGCTGCTGGCTCCGGAGGTTTCCTAAGCCGCAGTACAGCCGAGGGGCTTCGTGTTACCTTATCAAGCACGCTACACCTTCTCCGCTACCTGACGATGAAGTTGAACTTCAGCTATATGATGACATGCCGCTTGAGTCAGGACCCCCTGGAGAGGCTGTTTGGAATCGTCCGACAAATGTCTGGATGCAATGATCATCCGACTGCCTCCCAGTTCCTAATCTCGGTCAACACTTTGAGCTTCCAGAATTTGGCAAAACCACCGAAAGGAAGCAATGTGTCCTCAGGACTGCTGAGAAGTCTGCTGGGAGCTGACAACGGAAAGGACCTCACTCCTCGGAGGAAATTAGACGAGCTTCTTGACGTAGAAAACCTTGCCGAAGCACATGAAGTGCTCAATGAATACGGCCACGGCACCGAGCATGCAGACATGGTCGTGCAAAGCAGCGATGCCAGACTCATATTCTACATGGCTGGATATGTGGCAAGAAAAAGCGTTGCAAGCACCAAATGTGCAGAGTGCAGCCAGCAGCTCCTACAAGGCGAGAACGATCCATCTCCAGCTGCAGCATCCCTCACGGCTGCTGTTGACCGAGGAGGCCTGCTGTACCCATCAGTCAAGCTCAATGAACTCGTGACCACTCTCGAGAACACTTTTACCCACTGCTTCAGTGTTACAGAAGTCAAACCTGACAGCATCATGGACTTGGTTTCCTTCTTGCAGTTAAGAAAGCTTACACTTGTTGGCTGCCCTGACCACAGTATGTCCCTCACAAACAAAATTATCAAGTTTTATGTTCTTACTAGGCTCCACTTTCATGTCAAAGCCCAGAACAGCAAACGAAACGCTAAGCAGGAAAGAATGAAATTGCTGAAGCTTAGACGCGTGCTCTGAGTTTGATATTGTAACTTTAAGCTCTATTGATTTTTTTTTGCCGAGTGGAAAGTGATTGTATGCCTCTTATTACTTAGTGCCAAGCGATGCGCTGTCTGTGTGCAATGTTTCAATGTTTTTAACTACTCCCGAGCATATGTAAATGTGCGTATTTTTTTCATTTTATTTTATTTTACCCTGTATTCCATGATGTGCAATAGATCTTCCTAATAATATGATGTGCAATAAATATTTGTTTTATTTTCCTCGCCCAGAACTTTGGTAATATTTTTTTTAAAAAAAACGCCGTCGCCTTGCACTCCAAAACACTGCAGGGATATGCGAACGAAAGCTTTAATTTGCGCAGATTCAACGTCACAGAAGTCTTGCAGCGGCAGCCAATTTCTTTTAATGCTTGAAATGGCGTTCTATCAGCCATCGTCACAGTGAGTTATCTGAATCGTCAATTTATCTGAATCATGCTTCAGCAACAGCATCTTTGAAAGGTCCGCGCGCTCAAGGCGCGCGCGCGTAACTAGCATCACCATTCCGCCGACAGCGCCACCGCCGCGCTGCTCGAAACGAAGGAGCGGCTCCAAGCTCCCGTTGGCGTCACCTCCCAATTCTAGCCACCATATCTCGGGCAAGGTTCCTTTTGACGTTGCATAAGTTTGTTGCCAGACTTTAGGGTGGTTGTTGCCAGACTGCCGCTAAATTTAGCTGAAAAGTTTTCTTTTGTTGTTGTGGCTTCTTCGTAAGAGTTTGGTGCTATCCGCGGGGCATTTCTTGGCTGAAAATTTTTTTCCTGTAGTTTCAGCACCACGCGCGACTTCTGGTAGGCTCGGTTCATTCCGTTATTTAAAACGGCCAGCGTCGCTCATGCACTCGCAAAATGCACCGCGCATAGCACCAAACTCTTACGGAGAAGCCACAACTACAAGAGAAAAATTTTTAGCCAAGAAATGCACCACGGATAACACCAAACTCTTACGGAAAAGTCATAACTACAGGAAAAAATTTCAGCCAAAAAATGCACCGCGGATAGCACTAAATTCTTACGGAGAAGCCAAAACTACAGGTGAAAAAAATTTTCAGCCAAGAAGTGCACCGCGGATAGCACCAAACTCTTCCGGAGAAGCCACAACTACAAAAAAACTTTTTAGCTAAATTTAGCAGCAATCTGGCAACAACCACCCTTCCAGTCTGGCAACCACTTATGCAACGCCAAAAGGAACATTGCCCCGTCTCAGTCGGACGGAGGAAACGTAATTTCAAGAGGGAACGCGGCCGCTCCGTTCGCTGCATGGCGGCGCGCGCACGCTACCCCTTCTTTCCTTTGCTGTTCATGTGAGATGGTTTGCGGGGCTTGAATATGTCGCTTTATAGAAACCGCAGGTTAGCTGTACACCTTGCCTTTCTTCGCCCCCAACTGCCTCAAATAAAACAGTTAGAAGAGTTGATGGTGGACGGCGCAATATTCTTTCTTTTTCTTCGTGCCCCAGCTGCAGTCGTGATGATAGTGACCGAAGCGAACACATCCGTGAGCCAGTTTTTAAGAACCTTTTGGTGCCCTCCTGTGCGGCACATGAGTAGAAAGTACTCAGGAGAGTGAACACATGAGTAGATAGTACACAGAAGAGTGAAGTCACCTGACTGACTTATTTAAAAAAAAATGTTGACCGCTTTCAGAAGAAGGAAACCATCCGAAAGATAGCTGAGCTGCATCGTGGATGTTGGCAGAGATATCTTGAGGTACTGAGGCCTTCAATGCGCAAGCTTACCTGCTTTACTCGCAAACAACATTTTTTGGCAATGAAGGGAAAGCTACGAAAGTTAAGCTTCCTGCAAATGTGCGCCTACGCGAAGCAGTCTGGTTTGGCTCGCGTCTCTTAACTCTGTGGAAAGTGCTGGTTGAGCGCACCAGAGTTAATTTGCATACAGACACGGACGATGCTTAGCACTTGAGGTACGCGTAGAAGGCGGGGTTTCTTTTCACGCGTGGAAAAACGCAGTGACACAAGAACATGCACGAAAACACGCGCAAACGAACACACTCGCACACAGACAGACGAGCGCGCCCACATACGCACATTCGCACACAGTCACTCACGACCAACGTTTCTATAGACTAGGTTGCTCACGACAGAGCGCACGCAAACACACATTCGCACGAGCGAAAGAACACACACGCGCGTGCACATGCACGCACATTCACACACACACACGTGCGGCAGAGCACACACGCACAAAAAACGCACACGCGCGCGCGCACTCGACCAAACACGCAAGTGTGCCCACACAGGCAGACGAGCGCGCGCTCTCACATACACACGCAGTCACACATAGATACTCACGCATGGAAGAACACCCACGCACTGTGCGCGCGCACACGTGCACATACACATACTCACTTACGCTTGGAAGAACACACACAGTCGCCTCCCCAATTGCTAGCACGAAGCCCTCACTTCTCGGCAGAGGCCTATACACATTACCGTAAGAAAGACCGATGTGCAAACACCATCTTCATTACATCTACCTCAAATTTTCGCTCACGGCCAACGCAGATTTTCCGCTTACACACAGATGCCGACGACATAATTTTTGCGAAACAAGCTCTTTACCGATGCTGCACTTTAAAACAAGATTCACATAAGCGAAAGAAAGTACTTTGGTAATAGGGTGACCGATCCTTTTTTGGCAACTTATAACTCGCAGGCGACTAGCATCGCCCATCATTTTCACGTTCATAGTATCCTACATGCGGTCTGCGCTTAGATG
>WOVY01014975.1:282500-341519 GCA_013436015.1 Rhipicephalus annulatus
CCTGCAACCCACTGGAGCGTGCAGCTGAGACTGTCTTCACAACAAATCCGAGGGGGGGGGGGCGCATCGCCTCAATGACGTAGCCACCATTGTCTTTTTTTCTTCACTCTTTCTCCTACTCTCTCTGTTCAGCGACGCAAGCACCGTTCGCTCGCGGCATGCGGTGCGTCCGTTGCCTTGTTTTTCTTGGGGCTGGAGGTGCGATGCAAGGATGCACGAATCTCCTGACCGCCAGAATGTGATCGGAAAGTACTTCCAAGAGTTCCATGATCGAAAAGATCGCTACTCTCAAGGCTACAGACGATGAGCTTAAGCTTTCGTAGAGGTCCTTGCAATGGTGTGATGATAGCTGTGCCAAACTGCACCGGAGGACCAATCTTGCTTCATTTCCGCTATTCTGTGCCAGAGGTGGTGTTTTCGCATTTCGAAAACGATACCAATCTCTCGAGCTCGAGAGATTGATTTCGTTTCGATGACCCTTTTGTCGAAGCTCCATAAGGCTCTGCGGAGCCCCGCTCTTGACGACCAAACCAGGGTGACTCAGCACGTTCGTGAGGCGGCGTCAAGGCAAGCCCTTGACGTTCTCTCATGGGAGGCCTAGGCCCGGCCACCTGAACTTGTGGTTTCTCACAATAAAGTTTATTACTCCTCCTTTCGAGCTCGAAACGCCCTAACATGCGTCTATCCTCACGTGCACACACACACCACGCTAACCGTGGTTCCGAGTACATGTAGATTAAGGAAAACGTGTGCGCTTGTGCAGTGATGGTCGGATCAAATTTCTGTTACCCCATAAACCACTTGCATAGCGTGAATCCCCAAAGGAACGCATATACCTTTCTCTAGAGACTGCACATGGGCAAGATTTGTCGAACCGGCAGCCACGCCATTAGTCGTGTGGCAGGGGTGTAAATTCTCATCCGCTTAAATGTGCAGATGTTGAAAAGTTGAAGGAAGCCAAGGGCCTTGGCTTTTGTCAATGAGAGATATGCTGCGCGGACGTCAAGAGATTTGAACTAGTATAATCTAAATGTATCTATTAGCATAATCTAAATGTATCTATTAGCATTCAAAAGCACAAGAGTAATTTCAGTCATGGGACCAACTCAGCAGAACAAGTTGTCAGAGTTAGTGCAACACTAGAAAAAGAATTTCGCGTTTCTGAAGATCTGTTTATCACAATATTTTTCTGGTTACAGGTTCAGAGTTTTCCTGGCACCGATTTATTTCGATTTGAGTGGAAAGCCTATATAGCTCTGGTTAGCGGGACATGACCCGTAAATTTCGATTAACGTTATCGGAACTTAACTGTTATTTTTTTTCGTTTGGGTATGATTAGGTGCGCGCATGCAAGCTCATGTAATCGTGAATGAATGAAACGAACCAGGCTGCCGCTGTGCTCGTTACATAAATGCTTTAAATTCAAGGAATAGCAGCGCTTGGTCGTATGTTTTGTATGCATCTGTGTATTTTTATTTTTTTGAACATTGAAAAAGCAATCGTGCGCATCAAAAGACACTATATGTTCAGTTGGGCTGTACTCTATATCGGGACATGGTCGTGTGTGCTAGCCGTAGTTCTGCTAGAAATGGGAATTCGACGTCCAGAATAAAGCATAGACCTGATAATGAGCTTTGTGCGAGATGCTGATGTGTCACAGCCGAGCTTTTGTCGTATTATAATAGTCCTAAGGCCCAACCAAACTGTAGTAAACTCCCTGGTTGAAGATAGTACTCCATTCTGAATTCTAAATCAAAGCGCATAGTGACAGAATCGATAGATCTTTGCATTTAGACGATCTGTACAGGTCTCTCGATGCACGCGCAGCATATACCTCTCGTTGACGGCAGCCAAGGACCTCTCAAAAAACACATCGTCTGACATTAGGTAGCCGTGGGAGTAGCCGTCGTCATGGTGATGTAACCCTGGGGGGTACTTTTCGATCACATTCTAAAGTCCAGAAGGCTCGTGCGTCGTTAAAGGGACACTTCAGTCAAATAACAATTTACGTCAGTGTGAATGCTAAATGTATGACATATAAAACAATATTATCAATAGCAGTGCCCTACTTACCGAAAAATTAGGGTAAAAGCACTAGAATACATGCGCCGCCGTAGGACAATCTCAAAATGACACCGATGATGTCAGACGAACCGCCTACAAATAATCACTAGCAATCGATCTAGCTGCACTAAATAGAGAACCTTCCGTGCATCAAGAGACGCAATAGCATGCTGCTTGTTCGCTTCTGTTAGAATCACGGAAAAAATATCCGCCGCACGTTACTAAGGGGAATGGCGCGAGTAATTCGAAAATTCAATTTTCGCGTAGTGGAACTGACAGGTACAGGTTGTGCCATTCAGCGGGGCGCTGTTAAACCGAAACACGTCTGCCATATCTTGGAGCCAATGGTAGAGCTGTTGTTGCTGCTGTGGCTCCCGCTGCTTTCGTTCTGTCTACTAGTGTCGGCGACCGCGCAGTAAAGCCGGGCAACTTTGTGCATGGCAACAGTGACGCGAGTTGGTCCGCTTCTTGAGACGGGTTGTTGAAGTGCGCTAACCCGATGCGGGCCGTTGAAACGTGATTTTATTTCAAAATAAGCCCTTCCATGGCACAAAAGTAATACTACGAGGTTTCTCAACCGCTATTTCAACAATGAACGTTGACTTAATAGTTGCGTTTAGTGTCCCTTTATGTCGCCGAACCGAGAAAGAGGGCGAAAAAAAAAGAAAGCCAAAAAAGTGACCACTGCGCCCCAACGTAAAGAAAAAAGATGGTTCCATCATCGAGGTGAGGCCCCGAACTGCACGAATTTGTTGTGAAAATAGTGCCACCCCTCTAGTTATTCTCGCGAAGCCGCTTACGTGAACGGCATGCTTTCCGTCAATGCGAAGTTGTGCTTTTGTAACGCTGCGGAAGCTATGCAAGAAGTTTGGTAAGCGAATTTACCCCTCCGCGCCTATCGCAGCCCACATATCAATCAATCAAGATTCGGCCGGATCATACAGGGTTTTATACAAAGAAATCCAATCGTCGTCTTTGTCAGTCTGCGAAAAACTGCGCGTATATAGCGCTCCCGTACACATATTGGGCCGAAGCAATAGCAGTATAGCCTCTGCTTGGCCATGGGGCGGACGTATAGCGTCGTCTATTTGCGGCGCCGATTCGTCTTTGTCTAAACGGCATAGCGTGTGGCAAAGTTGAAGGCCTGGTACAGAAACGTGCGCACGGCGCCGAGCCTCTGCCAGAGTGCCAACATCGGCGAAAACATGGCACAAGCCTGTGAAACGGCGTCGTCGATCACCAAGCGAAAGCGCGATGAAAGACGTCCCAGAAATCACTGGGGCTGGAGGTTGCGCAGCGGAGTGATAGGGACGCCGCACACTGTAAAGACAGTGTGCCTCGTGCCGACCAGTGGGAGGCCGGCGCGTTTATGACGTACGTTCGCAGTGAACTTACTCTTTACGCAAGTTCGCTGGTATTTTTACCGTGGTGATTGATCCGAAAGACAGCTGGTGAAGTGATCTTGAGTCTGCAGTCCACAATTCGTTGACGGAAAGCAATTGATAGTTCCAGCAATTCTCTCTGGTACGCTGTTTCTGTTTTAGAAGTGAATCTCTTTAAAAGGGCCCTACAACGCTTTTGAAGCGGCCATTTTTTCATTTGTGGTTTGTGTAGACCGATAGCTGAAGATAATTTTAGCATAGGTCTAAGCGCTGATATCAAATGATTTAGTACTTTGATCGCGCATTAAAGTCACTACATCGCTGCCGGCCACATCAGCACGTAGTGGCGCTCGCCAGAACATTGGTGGTGGAAACGATGCCAGATGGTTGCCTCCATATGATTGGATAAATGTGACATTAGAAGAGATCGTGGCGTAGGATCAATTTTGAAGTTACTAACCTGTTTAATTTTTTTTTCCTCTGTGCTTTTTCACCCAACCACGAACAAACGCAGCCGCGACACAAAAAGATCACTGCGACTACAAATTGCAACAGAGACGCTGGCGCTGGTCGCTGGCGGCCGTTTGGCCACCAGATTTTTGGCCTGCGTGGGTCGGATGTCCATGCGAAAGACGTCTGTTTCTTACTTTCGGGAGTTTGCGACCTCTTTTCGTACGTGCGCTGTTGAATGGGGGCAGTACACCATGGTTGTTCATCGGGCGGCTTACCAGGCAACTCGTGAAGGGTCAACAGTACTTCACCGCCCTGGTTGTTCTGCAAGCTTCTTTCTCAGAATAAGAGGAAGGAGCGACTCGGAATGTTGTTGGCAGAATGCTAATGGCGGTTTTGTTTCACATGGACCGCGATTGGTCCGCGATTTTTGCTCGGCGATAGGGGCAGCGAGACACGTTTTTTGCCGCCGTTCGTTGTGGCAGAGAGAGAGAGAGAGAGAGAAGTAAACGTTTATTTTGAAACAGTGCCCCGAGCAATGCCCGGTGTCATTCTGAGGTGGGAGGGCTCCATAGTCCAGGAACCCTCTGGCTTCTACTGCCCTCATGGCCCTGGCGACGTGTTGTTGACAGACAGACAGATGTAGTTTTATTGACAAACCAAAGAAAAGATTACAAGACATCTGGACCGTTAGCCTACATTGGCTAGTGATCGGTCTATATCGGAGTACATAAAAGCAGCTTAGCAGAGCATATTTAGGAATAAACACATATATACACAGTTATTTATACATATAACTATTCACATGTGCACATACATTCTACATACATAAGTGCGTGTACATATATGCATTTTCACAACATACCCAAGTATAGTTTGTTTCATCATCATCGTCATATATAATAAGTGACTAGGTAAAAGCACTAATTAGCGCAGGAGAAAGTGAGAAAAAAAAGAAAAAAAACCTATTTATATGTCTTGATGCTGCAAGCAAAATAATTTCACACTGTGCTTAAAATTCCTTGCCACTTTAGCTTCTAAGGGTAGCCGGTTCCAAATTTTAGTCCTATGAAATTCCAATAAGCGTTTTCCATATAAGTTATAGCTCAACTAGCTCAACTCAACTCAACTAGCTCAACTGGTCTTTTAGGTCCTCGAGGGCGAGCTTCGCCTGCCACGTTTCGGTGAGGTCTTCGTTCGTCCGTCCTGCTTCATTATCAGTCGTGTGCTGTTGCAGATTACGTCTGGTAATGCACTGGCATGCAAGAAGCAAGTGTGCCAGGTACGTCGAAACACTGTATTTTTTTTAATATGATGTAACGATCTGTGTGTTTCCCTGAACCGTAACGAAGAGCACTTGTGTTTCGTCATTTACGAACACTTTCCAATCTAAATTAATTTTAAAATGCACAGCATCGATCATCACTAAAACAAACACGTCGACGCTATTTAAACGGCTTGGTTGGCCCGGCCCTAATTCGACGGGTCCGGACAAAAAATCGCCGTTGCGACCAGAGCGAAAATTACCAACGTGTTGGAAGCTCGCCCCGGACCGCTGCGGCGTGAGTTAAATGGCCTGTTTTTTTGTTTTGTTTTTTTTTTCGCTGCGAGCGAATTCGCGGACTGAAAATCGCTACTTTTTATGTCGTGTGAAACGGCTTTTACTCAACGACGCGTGTCTAGTGAAATCTGATGCGGTGGTCCCTCGCCACGCTTTGCTCGGTGAGTGCGCACTTTTTCGACTGGAACTAGCGGACGTCGCGTGTTCGAACAAAGCGTCACACTCGGCACGTGTTTCGGAATGAACCCGGGAAATGCGCCAGCAATCCACCTGCTACGAAGTCCTTTCACGAAAGCACATCCGTGCATTTTTTTTTCGTGGCGGGTTCCAAGACTTTCTCCAAGCTTTGGGTGGCGTTGGACCGACGCTCACCACGTGGGTGCGCGATTCCCACCCGCGACTTCCACGAACAAAAGCGATTCGTTCTGCACGGACTTGCTTTGTCCACGACTGGCAAGCAGACAGCAGTCCAATGATGCGACAAAATCATTCGTCGTCGTGAGCTCTAGGAAAATGGCACCTAGAAATGAAGTAATAACTCAATAATAATTGTCTATGTTTAACGTTCTAGAACCACCATATGATGATGAATATGATTATGAGTGGATGGCTCAGGAAATGTCGAACAGCTGAGGTTGTTTAACGTGCAGCTAAATCTAAGCTCAAGCGTTTTCACCTGCATCTAAAACGTGGAGCTTGTGAGGCAGATCGTACGTGGCTGGAATCGGCCCTTACGATCTGCGCATCGGCTGGTACTACGCTGCACCGAGTGTCGGTCTGCTTTCTGTCGTGACACGCGGCGAAATTGCGAGTTATTCGGTGCTTTGACCAAGTCACGTCACGCTGCAACACATGAGGGTCGCTGTACGGCCAACACTATATGAGCAGCGTGTTGTCGTTATAAGCGAAGTTAGCGAAGAAGACAGGCAGACTGGTCGAGTTTGGGGGGACACCTACGCGAAAGGAGTGGCTGAGGCATTCCACACAACTTGAAAAACAAGTGATTGCGTGGGACATCCTTCCCTTGGCATCATCATAAAAAGAAATTGGCCCGGCAAACTGGGCGGACTAGGAAGTTCACACGACGTTGTGCCTAATGGTTTAACGAGTTAATGATTTTTGACAATGAGCATTTGCGCTGGCCTTTAAGAAAGGTACGTGTTGTTTTTAAATAAATCAGTTGCAACAAGTTGAGAGCCGTGTGCGTCACTTCCTTCCTTCGTCGTGTGTCTGTCTTGTATCTTTATCATTTGAAGTTAGTGACGCTGTTTCGTATTTTACAGTCGGAGCATGCTTTGTTTTGTCGCCCAAGATAAGCATTGTCGAAATAAAGATTGGACGTCGGCAGTATTTTGCCTTGAAAAGTTCAAACCCATGTTGCATCGCGGTGGGGCGTTAGTGTTGTTATTTGGGCGCAAATATGCGCCTTTGCACCCTGTTCTGGCCCAGTGGACGGCGTGCCTTCTGCAACGGCATCCATTCTTCTCTTTCGTCACTATTTACAGCGGTGAAAATGCGCAGATGCTGCGGCAATAGTTCGGTCATGACGGTCGTGGCCCAGCAGTAGGCTCGAGGCCCCGTAAGGGTTGGCGTCGTGCATTAAATCAACAGGTTTTCCATAAAAAGAGAACGCCACCACGTATGTTGCACTGTTGGGTCAAACTTGGCAACTCTAGACGCGCTTATTCGAAGGGAAATCTCGTCTGCACGTCGCGGCACCATCAGTGTGGAGAAGCGACGCAATCTCGCCAGTCATTAAACGCGTTAAACCTCGATATCTCTTGAAAATATCTTTAAAATGCGATCATGGACGGGCGCGGCGTTCCCATTTAGGGAGATGGGAAGGGGGCAGAGGTTTGTGGTAGCGGCCTTCTCTTTATTGTGTCAATGTGCGGGGTGACTTTGCGCCCCCTTGTTCGGTGATTGGAGAGGCAGAAGGGAGGCCCCCGTCCCTTGTGCGCATACTTATGCATGTGATGAATAGTGAAGACAGCAGACACGAATATGTTGCATTAATGCGTGCAGTCAAGAGCTACGGCGCTTTTCGGACATCACTGTTCGCGTGCCCTAATTGAATACAGTGGAAGGCAAACTAAACATTTTGACGCGGGGCCTTGCCTTGGCTTTCAAAGCAAAGTTTTCACTTCTCGTTCTGCATGTGAAAATAGCGCGCATAGCAAACGCCAAGCCGTTGGCGCATCTAAAAACACATCTCGCCGCTGCAGAGGTTTCTACTGCGATTCCAGATGTTTTTAAACATGGTGCGCCTTTCGGTCCTCTCTTTTCCGGACGTTGGGTTCGTGCAATCTATGTATATGTGAGTGATTCTTGAATTAACGAAAGGAAAAAATAAAGAATCTAATATCGGTCTACCATATGTGTTGGCAAGGCTTAGCTGCTTGATGACACAGCAGGAGAGAAAGAAGAGTAAAGAGAATAACGAGGGGAGCACTTGATCGCACAGGCTCGACGGAAAAAGGTGGTCAGGAAAGATGGGGAGACGGCGAGATGAGTTCGTAGTTACGCGCAACGTTTCTCGGGAATGAATGAAAAGCCACGGGGGCGGAGCGACTGCGAATGTACGCCGCAAAGTATATAGTCCAGCACTGCTCACGTTCCGAATGACAGCCGCGTTCGAATGATGACGTTCCGTGCTACTCGCATCGTTTCCAATCGTTTGCGTGAAATTCGTCTCGAGCTTCATCGGCAAGTCGTCGAAATAGCTGGCGGGCGACGCGCACTCAATCGAGGACGAAGACGCCATTTTGGTTGTGGGTTGTACGTCAAGCGTCCGACGTTTCCATACTCGCAAAAACGTGGAATGACACTGCATAAAATAAAACTAATATAAGTATCATCTTTGTGTGTACTGCAGCTCTTCAGAAACGACATGCTGTTGAAAATAATGTTAGTTTTTTTTTATTTTTGCGAATTCGTGGAACTGCGTAGAATAGCGACCTGCGTAGGAATGCGTCTCCCTCGTTTCTCTCTCCCACGACCAGAATAGCGGCAAGGGAAACGTCGCGCGACCACTGTCCTGCTTCTTCCTTTGTGCCTCTCACCTACAGTCTCTCTCCCACGACCAGAATAGTGGCGAGGAAAACGTCGCGCGACCACTGTCCTGCTTCTTCCTTTGTTAGGATGTGCCTCTCGCCTGTAGACTCTCTCCCACGACCAGAATAGGGGTGAGGGAAATGTCGCGCGACCACTGTCCTGCTTCTTCCTTTGTTAGGATGTGCCTCTCACCTATAGTCTCTCTCCCACGACCAAAATAGTGGTGAGGGAAATGTCGCGCGACGCCGTCGCTATTGGCTCCATGCGTGTCACGTGGGACCACATGGTTTTTTTTCCTTTAACATTTAGTTACCATCCTCGTCCAGTGGTTTATCGACTGTCCAACCTGTGTCGCACATCGTTGTTGCAACTAGGTCTTTTGACTTCGGAAGTGGACGTCACGACGACATTTTCGAATCGGCCTTGCGTGGTAAGTTTGCAAGTCTCTCACCTTGAGAATGCTTAGAGGTTGGCGCACTTAGATGGCCGCCGTGGTCATGATGCAGCGAATTGCGTAAAACGTCGCTGTTTTTCCAAGAGTTATTTTAGCTTGTACGTATACTTTTTTTTTACGTCGCCGTGTTAGGTCATACCGCAAGGATTGTGGGCATGCGTGGACCTTTGCGGAACGTAAAATGCAGCTGTAATAAATATCCAGTGGTTCCGGTGAAACAGTGCCAGTTCTCGGCTGCTGATAAGAAGGTTGCGGGTTCGATGCCGGCCGTGGCGGCCGCCTTTCGGTGGAGGCGAAGTGGTAGGCGCCCGTGTAATTTGCGATCCCGATGCGCGGTTAAGAACACTACATTGTTAGAATTTGCGAAGTCCTCCATTACGGCGTCTTCCATATTCATATCGTAGTTTTTGGCACGTAAAAGCCCAGCTATTATGTTCACCTATGTACGTAAACGTTTACGAATGGGGAACTAAAGACTTTCTGAAACATGTGTTTTGGCAGCAGGGTGACGTTAAAAAAGTACAAGTACAAGCTAAAAGTCCCTATTAACGTTTCTGTGGGACCTTGTGAAAGTGCGGGGCAAACTCATCGATTGCTGTAGTCCGTTTCTCGTAACGCATCAGTAAAATGTATAGTGTGCTTGGAAGACTCGGTATTTGCGAAAACCTTATGGATAGCTGTTTCTGCAGTCTAACATAAATTCAGCGGTTTATTCAGTGTTTATAAACTATATCCAGCACCCTGAGTACATTGCGGAGAATTCATAGTTACGTTCCTAGACTTTGGTGTGCTTTTGATAGTTAAAATGTACAAAGTAGCGTGCGTATTTGTCATATAGTGATTTTTTTTTTACCATTGCTACTTACTATAGTTACTCTCCTAGCTCACGCAGGTAAGTGGTGGTCGTGGAACACACCCGACGATTACAATAGGACCTCCTCGTTTGTTAGTGTGATAGCTAAGCAGGGGTACATACGGTTAAAATGAATAGCGATGCGTTTTTTTATGCCTTTTGAAATCAAAGGAGTAAGGAAGCATACGATTTGGGTCTCTGTTCTGCGATTGAAATGGTGCGAGCTCAGACTACGCATAAGCAGCATTACTTGTATCGTCAATGCATCCATATGCGTTGGATGTGTTTCAATCGCGCAGACACTTTTAATTTCAATCGTGTGATGTGACTGTTTTACTCGAACATTGCAGAAATGTTCGCAACGCAAATTTAAATTACGTGCTCCGGGCACGCCGTTCGACTGTGGCGCCCTACTCGTGGCGTCTTCGCAAAAACGACCACCGCTCTCACATTGGTTTGCCGTGATGACGGCACACTGCCCCATTCCAGTACACTATACTCTAGCGAAGATTTTCTGTCTCTGTATATTCTCATGCGGTCACGCCCTAGCCGAGGATCTTGCTGGTCGTGGGGGTTGGTTTTGTAGGAATGTAGCCTCGCCTTCCCGCCGTTTTCGTCGCTGACGTTTTGAAAGCGGTCATACGGTCGCTGTCTGTCAGCATCGGTCTGATGATTCGCTTGTATCCATTGCTTGTAACGCGGTCGTCGGGGTCTTGGCTGCTTAGGCCTAACTATGTCTTCGGGGTATCTTAAGTACCGCCTGGCCAAACCGTTCACATGGCACTTCGAAGACTGTTGAATGGTTCGCCGCCGTTCTTTAAAGTAAAAGAAGAGCGGCGGCTGCACCAGAAATTGCTAGTGCAGCTACCCATTCTGTCAGCTAGCATGTCTACACCTCCTCTCTGTTCTGTCGCTTTTACTGTTGTCCACTGGTTTGTTCCACGCTTTACGTGACCAGTCCAGGCCCATTTTTCTTTTCCGCTTGATGTCAGCTAGGACGTCTACACCTCCTCTCTGTTCTAATAACCGAAAAATTCTAGACGCCTATAAAACCACAGCAAAAACGAAGAAGCAGATTGAAAGAGCCTCAATGACGCTTATTCTCCGTTCTTCTTCCTGTGGTGTTTAAATGCGTCTAGAATTTTCCCCTCATTATGATGCTTCCACCTAGCCCAGAAAAAAAAATACTTTCTGTCTGTTTTCTTACCCTTGCTGCCGTCCTCCTATACATTCGTGTTATATTGATCATCTTGCGTTCCATTGCACGCTGCAGGGTCCTCAGATTTTGCTCTGGTTTTATTAATCTCCATGTTTCAGCCCCCATACATCTGTACTGGTGGTATGAAACGGTTGTACTGTTGAACCCTTTTATAAGGGATACTGATATAAGAAGCAAACGGGTATAAGAGACAGCAGTGTACCTAAAGTAGAATACGGCTCGATAGGAAAATACATACATGGTACTACGCTTATAAGAGACGTCTCATATAAAAGAGAAGAATTGTTGCCCCGGCATTCTTCTTATAAAGGAGTTCAACTGTATACTTTTCGTTTTAATGACAGTGGTAGATTTCTTCACAGTATTTGGAAGTACCTGCCGAGTGCGCTCCAGCTCGTTCGTATTCTTTCGTGAATTTCTTTTCTTTATAATTATGTGCTCTCAAGAGTACTTATCCTAAGTATACACTCCAAGTTATGGTTTTATATCTCAAGTTCTTTGTTTCTCCAGGCCCTTCCGCACCATTTTTGTTTTCTTCATATTCGTTTTAATACTTCATCGGCTAATGTACTGACGTAGGATTTAGTATACTCCTTGTCAATTCCATGTGAGAGGATCGGGTTAGTTGGTGGAGCATGGAAGAGGCCCTTGCCCTGCAGTGGGCGTAGTCAGGGTGATGATGATTTTATGTGTCTAAACGTCTAAAACTGCAAATATAACTACTGAGTCGAATGTATTTTCGTAGTTTGTATGAAAGCCAGGTAAAGGGCTAGTTGTATTCAGTAGCTTTTTCAATAACCTGATTTATCTCATGAATGGATTCACCGTAGAGCCTTTCACGAACCTAGCTTGTTTTTTGGGGAGGTTGAAGTCGAGTGTTTCACTTATCCTGTTTGTCATTACTTCCGTAAATATTTTGTATTTAACCGAAAGTAAGCTGAGAAGCTTATTGTTGTTTAAATCTTTGATGTGTCATTCCTTATATACTAACAGTTTAACGATGGTATTTGTCCAGCTCGCTGGAACTGTTGCTTGCTTGAGGCACTTAATATAAAGGGTAGCTGTTTTCTTCCAAGAAAGTTCTACTCCGTCCTTAAATAGATCGACAGTTGTTACGTCATCGCCAGCTGCTTTTCCACGTGCCATATCTCGTATGACATTTTTAGTCTCGTTGGTGGTTACATATGGAACTTTTCCTGGCTGCTTCCACTAGAGGTTGGATCAACTTATTAGATGAAAGGGCCCGGTTGGAGCTACTTGTTTTTTTTGTTTTTTTTGGGGGGGGGGGGTTGGGCTTTTAAGCAAATTCAAGTGAAGCTGCCCAATCGGCCGCTGTGAGCAACAGGTCCTTCCCGAGAACGGTGTGACCTTCGGTATCCTTTTTGACACCACGCCGCTTATCGAGCTCCGATACCGTTCCCCATCGCTCGCCCGCGCCGCTAATGCGCCGACAGCTTCCCTTGAGACGGGCGCACAGACGCTGCTGCGAAATGCCGCCCAAATTATTTTAGGCACTGACGAGAACAGTCGAAACGCTTTCGGCCGTTCCGCAATGCGCTCGTCCCGCTGTCATGTTGGCCGTTTCGATCTACAGCGGGTACGATGATCTGCACAGTGCAAAAGATTACCTGGACGCCCTCGCACGTTACCAGAGAGCCATGGTTCTAGGCGATCAGGAAGTGCTCGAACGCGTATTCCCGGCTGAGACGGCGGCTATAGATGGTATTGTCTTTCAGGCCACCGAGCAGCGACTTTCGACGAGTTCCTCGCGGCCTTCTTGTCTTACCCGCTGACTACGAGAGCAGGACGCGGCTCGAGCTCCGCACACAAGCTCCTGACGACTTGCTTCAGGAGTAAGTAGACGCCATGGAAGACCTTTTCTCTATCGCTGTGCGCAGAGCCTCGAACGAGGAGCGCGTCGAATGGGTGGTCAGGTCAGGCACATCCGACGTTTTCGGCGCATCTGCGTTGTGGTCGCTTGCCTGATCTGAAGTAGTTGATCGCCGAGGCAAAGCGCATTAAAGACGACAATCTCTTCGCGCACGCCTATCGCCTGCCAACCAGGCCCTTCAAGCGCACTGCTCGTTGGGCGGAGCCATGACCCATCCCCAACTGCGGCAAGCCGCCGTAGTTTCCTTTGCGTCTGCATCGTAACACGAAACGCGTGGGCAGGAAGGCAATCCGCCGATCCATGCAGCTCAACACGGAAGGTGATGTTCGTCAGAGCGGTCCTCTGGTAACGCGGCGAACCGACCAGTACATTAGAAGTGTGGCAGCTTGGGCTAGTTGGTATGGCATGACGATAGTTATAGCGCGATAACAAAACGAGGACACAGAGACAAGAAGGACACGAAAGACACGAGCCTTGTCTCTGGGTCGTCGTTTGTTCTCGCGCTATAACTATCGTCGACCCGTACAGCTCAGGGCTGCGCTTTCTCGGGAAATAAACCGCGATAAAGTGCGCTGCTTCCGGTGCCGAGTATGAAGGCACATAGAGAGGGAGTGCGCCGCGTTTAGGCCTCCTTCGAGGCAGGGAAACGGGAGCGCAGGTCGTTCGCGAAGGCACGAGTAGCCGAAGCCTTGCCTCTTCCCTCTGCGTACCGGACATACTTAAGTGAATCTTAAAAAGAGAGAAAAGAAGATAAGAGCCCTGTAACTGTCTGCATCATTGTGCGACACCTCAATAGTGTCTCACGAGGGATGTCGGTAAGGAGGGATTAAAAGGGATGGAGATAGAGATAGAGGCAAGGACAAAGAGACCCACATACAGAAGTAAGGAGAAATCACGGTTTCAGGAGATGGCGGAGGGCGAGCCGGTCGGCCAGATGTTGCCAGAGCTGCGCTGCCGTCGGTGATGGCGGGGGCACAACCGGTCTGCACGGAAACCAGCGAACAATCAGCCTTGGTGGCGCGCCCGCGCCGTTTGTTTCGCTCACCATTGCCGGCCGCGAATTCTCGGCGTTGCTGGGCACGGGCGCAAGCACTTCGTTGTTTGGCAAACAGGTGTTGTCCCACTTTCAGGCCCGGTGTAGAATCTATTCTTACACCGTGCTTGCGGGACAGCCGGACGACATTCGCTTTTCTGAAATGCGTTGCCCAGTCGGCTGGTGCCGCGAGGCTGTGTGTCAGATGATGATGGGTGCAGTGTTCCTGTGATTCTCTGTCGGGACTTTCTCCTAAAAACCGCTATCGTAGTGGACATTGCGAATTGAGGCTAACGCGATGGATTTTTTTTTCCTGCTAAAGCCGTTCATTAACCCAACGGGGTTTTCTGTTGTCTGTGCAGTAAAAGCGTCGTAAACCGTGTCGCGTGCAAATTTCGGGAGCATGCCCCTGCGCTGTGCGCTCGTCAGCTCAATATCCCCATCGTGATCGAGCGTAACGACGTGTTGACGCTCCGCATCCTCGGATAGCCAGTGCGGCTAAACTGGATGATACACAGGAAGACTCGTCTATCGGCACTATTATGCCAATACGATTAGCTATTCACCGATCAATCGGGCTGTACCAATTTTAGCCATTCGATCGAAACTGGCGACGCGCTTCCTTTGAAGTGTAACCCCAGGTCCGTCAGCCTTGCCAAACTGTAGATTGTTGACGGCTTGCTGGACGAGCTGCATTCAGCTGGCATTTTTCGCCGTTCGTTTAAAGTGTCGGGGTGACACCAATAGTGCCCTAAGAAAGATGCTAGTCATTGCTTTTACGTGAACTACTGCCGTTTGAACGGAGTGACTCGTAAGAATGCCTACCCGCTCCCCATATAGCTCCATCCTAGGAAACATAAGCACTGCGTGGCACTTCACTGCACATGCCTCCAAAGGTTACTCGTATACACGGATGGAAGAGCGGGACCAGTGCAAGACCGCGTTCGCCCCCTCCCCCTTCTCCTTAAGGCCCGTGTACATGGACGCGACGGGGGCGGGCTGAGTTGAGTGGCGGGTTCAGCTTACCTCGACGCGCCCGAGTTTATATGAACTCGCACGGACGAGTTGAGGTGAGCGGTTATCGCAGCGACGCTTTGCGTCGAGCCGAAAGCCCTTCTTCCGGTACCGGTTTCTGCTCCTCCAAGCCTGCGCTGTCGCCGTTGTGGGCTGCGGTTGTTTACGCAGTTGTCGCTCCGCCACCGCGATGGCTGTCTTGGCTTGTCGCTAATACGAATTAAGCGGCGCCCTGAACCTCGTTGAAAATTTTAAATTGAAAACAATAAGCAGTTTTTAAATGAAAATGACTAAAGACCCTCATCAATTGTTAGAACAAAGTGTGCAGTTCCACCACAATTAAGTGCACCGTGTTTCTCTTGCCTCATATGCTCACCCTCTTTGGCTAATCTGATTTCTGTGGCTTTTGGGCTGGACAGTGAGATCCTCACACGATGAATTTTTAATCTGAGGGCTTGTAATTTCAATTGGAATGCAATATACATTTTTGAGTAAAATTTCTATCGGCTTACGTAAGCGTTTCTTCAAATTCTTCCAACAGGTTCTTATTTACTCCCACGTCCACGTCAGGCCTTGTTCCTTCAAACATCTTTCCAGGTCCATGAATATGTCCTTATTTTTTGCCGCTTGCTATCGAGCAAATCACTCAGTTTTTTCTCGTTGACTAAAGATAGCAACGTCGTTATTTCATCATCTGTCCACATTGTGCGTGGAGTCCGCGAAGATGTCATCGTGCCTAGCGCGCGCGTACCGGCCGACAGAGAAAGAGCAACGTCGGAGTGATGGGGACAGGGGAAGCGGAGACCGCGACGGGCGGGAGAGGTCACGAGCCGTCAACTCAGCACGACCGGTTATACATGCCTTTTCTGAGCGCGGCGAGTTCGGTGAACCTACCCCCTGTCTCCGGGTCGACGGGACTCGCCGCGACGACTCTCCGCCACGACGCCTCCGCTTATACATGGGGAGGGCGAGTCCAGAAAACCTCTTTATTTCGACTCAACGCGCCCTCGTCGGGTCAATGTAAACGGGCCTTTAGAGGGTTGTTTGAGATGCCGTGCTTTCTTGTGCCCCCCCCCCCCCCCACACCTGCGTGTGGGCAGAAGGCTTTTGTTTGTATTTGCGTTCACGGTGTTTAGGATCAGTGATATCCGTAATATGGGTGACGGGCAGAGGCCTCCAGTGGATCGGCCATGAGAGGTCCTGGTTTTAGAACCTGAAGAGCGAGAAAGGTGTTACGGGTGATTTGCCCTTCCCAGGCTCGCAGAAGCACGCGGCGCTGAAGTGCGTCTGCATAGAAAACACTTTGAAGAAGCGTGCGTAGGCGAGGAGGCGGGGTACACATACAGCAGTGACTAGCACAGGCACCGTTTCTTTCAAGCGGCCTACATATAAAAAGTTCTCGAATGTGAAAGAGTTCTATATAGGCCCGTAGCTCGCACGACAATTTCAGCCCAGTTCTGTCTGAATACGGCGTTCTTTTGATGACAGTTCTGTATGCGTTACCAAAAAAAAACTAACTAAACATGTTGCCAGTTGCACTAACAAAAAGAAAAAAAAAACACGTAGCGCATTACTGTTACCCAAAAAAAAAGTAACGGGCGTGAGCTCTGCCGTTACTCCGCAATCCTAAATTTTAATCTATATGACTTTGCTACAGGACCCGCCATCAGGATTTTTTTTTGAAATTTCAGTTCATGTTTAACATAAAACTTCTGACCATAGCAAACATTGTACCCAAAATGCTCAATTAACGAGAATTATTCGCCCACATGTCACCGGACCTTAATAATGTTCATATCTAGTGTCTCAAAGTCCCGTAGAGGTACAAGTGATAGATTCTCTCTCTGTGGTACACGATGAAGGCATTTTTCTCAGTTTGACATTATACAAAAAGGCATTCAATCATTCATGCTATTTGCAAAAAAAAAAAAAACACAGAACACTTAAACATTTATTACGATGTTCCTATCTCGGGTCCGAGCAGCACCCCGTGACACCTTCTGTTCAGATAGTCGAAATCGAAAAAAGGTTACATTGGCAGATTGCCTGCACTGGCGACTTTTTTTTTTTGAGGGGGGGAGTGTCACCAAAAATCACGACGTGGGCCTCATCGTGGCCGGCGCGCATCCTTCTTCTTGGGCGGAAAAGGCCGATTCTGGCGGCGTGCTTGTACAAGCCATATAGGTGCGCGAATTTGGTAGTATAGTAAAGAAATGCTTCAATGGCCTCATCACGGAAATAAATTATCTGTGCATAAGCATTACTTGTTCATTTCACCTGCATAATTACGGTAAGAATTGTGGGCGTTTATGTGAGGGTGTAGGGGCCTCGCTTGCTCAGGAGTTTCGTAAGCAGAAACGTAACGGCAGAAGCGGCGAGATAGAAGCAAAACGTGTATGTTTTCAAAGCAGTGCTAACAAGTGTTTTCAGTTTTGTAGAGAGTGTAACAAAATGCCAAATGTTTAGGTATTCGTCAAAATCAGTTTCCTTCGCTCTGCAAGTTTCTAACACTTTTACTTTGCTCTTTCTTGTGCCTGTATTTCACACACAGAATATTTTTTTTTCTGTAACCCTGATATATTCTGCATGCCACGAGCATTCTAGAATGGCAGGTATAGCTTCTTTTGAGAAAATCGGCTAGGTGGCTGTCCTTCGAGGTGTGAGCTCTAGCGTTCACAGAATGCTTTTCTCGCACGTGGTGCCTTTGTGCCCCCTTCACCCCCCCTTTAGGAACGGCTGCTGGCTCGTCCATCATACAAAGGCTAACGGCTTCCATGAAGCGAAACTTTCCCATGGTAAATTTGGCGGAATTCTTTTGTGGTGTTCGCATGTCTTCACCGGAAGTAGAACTGAGAAAAAAAAGCGCTCTGTGCACGAAGCGTTCTGGTTCAAAAACAACGTTGCAGAAAAGCACCCTCCCATGTTTTTGGCGAATGGTTCGTTGGTCGGTCCTCCGTGCTAAATATGTCCGATATTTTTTGCCTCGTAAACTATGCACCTTGAAGTAAAAAAAAAAGCTTCTTTTCGGGCTACTGGCTGGTATGTGCATAAAATGTAACTTACATTAAATAAACGTTTATTCTTCCTCAATCAAATCGAACGTATCCAGTTTCGTTCGATCTCTCGTGGAATCACCCGCCCGCGATAGCCACGGATAGGAGACGAATAGTGGTAGTATTGTTACTATTGCTTATATAATGTTACTATTTGCGGTTATAATTAGTGTAACCGCAATTAGCTTAACGTCACTCATTGCGGTAATAACGTTGCTATTGCTTGTGCGAGAAGCGCATCTCGCATTGAAAGGGATATTCACGTTTGTCGACTGTCTGCGTTCTCGCTCTAAACGCTTGTATTTTTACTTGTAAGTGTCGAGCTTGTGTCCCACCTGCTACGCACTGTGCGACTGAATTGATTCTTCGCTTCATGTACGCTGGTTTTGGTTTCTAAGAAAATAAAAAAAACAGCTCGTAATCTTGGGCTATGAGCTGAAGTAACTGCGAATCAGCATCCACAATTTTTGGCAGTCCGTTCTCCTTGAAATGAATGTAGCACAATTG
The DNA here is from genome assembly GCA_013436015.1 of Rhipicephalus annulatus. NCBI lineage: Eukaryota > Metazoa > Arthropoda > Arachnida > Ixodida > Ixodidae > Rhipicephalus > Rhipicephalus annulatus. The sequence continues at coordinate 301,036 of WOVY01014975.1, forward strand.
ATAAGTTTATTTAGGAAGCTGACAGGGCTTTAGTTTGCTTGTTCTTACCCCAACAACAGTATAACAGGTTACAGTTCAGCACACAGCTTTCTTCAGTTTATTATCTGCATGAAAGTGATGCAACAAAAATTCGGTTATTTGATGAGTAAAAAAATCCTTTTTTATTTAGTGAATACTATCCACTTCTTCGCTAGTCTGTAATAACGCCACTAAAGCGCTGAAGATAATGTAAAAAAGTGACGTTTTGCATAAAAGTATATGACGCTGTCTGGATTAATAGTGACCATCTGGATTCTTTAAGGCGAACTCAAATCTTAGCACACAGGTGTTGCTGTGTAAATTCTGGCGAATGGTCAAATTAGGCGTGGCGACTCAAGTTAAATCACCTGCATTTTCTGTTCTTTTATAGAGACAATTTGAGGGCCGAAGTGTCAGAATTTAACTGACAGGAATAGATTGCTGCAGCGGGACGGATGACCGTGCAATTAATGAAAGGATATCCCGAAATCGGTCAGAGCTCGTCGCATTTCCGAATAGCAAGGAATAATTGTGACAAAATCGCCCCCTTCCTAAAGGGGAACTTCAACGTACGCATTGCACCTGATTTCCGGCAGACGTAGTAATACGGGACTACAACAGCCGAACACCCTGGGCTGGGAACTTAACTGCGTCACGCTTGTTAACAACAACACGGGGGGGGGGGGGGGATAGGTGGCGCCGATGGAGCCTTGTGTGAAAAGGTCCTCCTGTGGGCGTTTGTTCCGCTGTCCTGTGTGTGGCGCTGCCATCGACGGACATTTTGATTGTAACTGGCTCGTTCTCAAATTCACATCTTTCCTGAGTGAAGCCAGTACGGTCTAGTCGCCATAGCGGAGCAGCTTAGAGCAAGCATCGGCAGGTCGTCTCGGCTGTCTAAAGTGGTAAGCCGGCAGTCAAATTTCATCTGATATGTAGCAAGCGCCCAGAGTTATTCATTTAATAACTCAGGCAAGCGCATCGGTTATTCTCTGCAGTCGGATTTGCGTGCAGCTATATTGACCTGTTAATCTTTGTGTTTTCTATATTTAAAGGGACCAGCATAAATTTTTCATGGTGCCTATGGTTTTTAACCGCGAACGAAATCTTACCCGTCAGTGAGGTGATCTCGGAATGGTAAAGCGGAAAACGCCGCGAAACATTTGTGATCAGTTTTTTAATATGAAGTCGTGTAATCATATTCTGCTGCAAACAGTGAGCGCGCGGTGGTGTACCTTGAATGTGCCCACTGGCGGCCGCGACGGCAGCGTCCATTTTCACCGGGGCTATTCCTTTTACGTCTTAAGCACCTATGGATTGAGTGGGGCTGGATAACAATATAAGATACTACAATTTTTAGGACTGGAATGCACGACGGCATCGGACTACGCAACGGTGTTCAATAAAGTGATCGACTTCATATTCCATAATCCAGCTTCAAGGCTCTTCCGCGCTTCAAGGCTCTTCCGCTAGGCTGCGTAACATAACAGTTTTTTTGGTAATTTTAAGCACGATTTAAAATTATGAATTTCGAAAAAGATACTGAATAATGTCGCTATATTTCATGCTTTATTTTTTCGTTTCTACTACGATCTATTCGCATGCATTGGCCAGTTGTCGGTCCCTTTAACAACTAAACGAACCGTGTTACGCTGAACGCATGAAGATGGTTGGGTTGGGGCACACGATGTTTCATTGCCTTATTAATTGACGTCGGAGTATTCGTAAGCAAGAAAACATCGGTTGAACAGCCCAAAATGGTGGTACTCAGATGTCTTATAGGTGAAGGTCTATAAAGCGCTACGGATTCACAGCACTGTCGCTTCACTGCCGACCTGCTGAGGGATTAAATGACGCTCCGACAACTCTTTGTTTACGCTGCTATCCAATCACCTGCTCGCCGGACTCGTATGATACCAATCCCAGTTTTGCTTCGTACGAAGTACAGTGCGATACGAAGCTAGCGAGGCTGTCGTTTTCTCTCCCGTTCGCGCGTCACTTTTCGAACAGCGCCAGTTCGCGTGCTTACGATGTGGGTGTAATCAACACAGAAGCAGCGCAGACGCTTACGCCGCGAAGACAACGTTTTTCCCGACCATCATTTGGGCGATTAACTCAGCGGCCGTCGCCGTGGAAACAACCAAACGAAGAGCCGCGCACATTGCAAGGTAGGTGAAGGTAGGAAACACCAAGCACCGCGCCGTATAAGGTGAAAATTTATTGCAAATACACATAAGAATCTTCTATGTTCATGCCGACGGGACGGGCTTTAAACTCTCTCGCAAGGCTCGTGATAACGTCCATGATTTTGTGTTCGCGTTTTTAATATTATAATTGGTGGCATTATCATTGTTATTATTCGGTCATCGTAAATGAGAAGGGCGACAGCGGATAGAGTCGGACATTAGAGCTTTGAAGCGACGGCAAGATGGCGGCGCCCGATGGCCGGAAAAGACAAGATGGCGTAGTGTAGAGCACTTTAGTGAAGGTATAAATGTGAGCTCGCTTTAGTGGAGGTTCGAGTTTTCGCGTGATTTTGGGCATTTTATTCAACCGTGTTTGCGAAACAGTTTCCCTCTTTTTTTTTTTGATGGGTGAGGGCGCTAGAAGCAGTTTTTTTTTTAGCGATAGTACCACAGAGTTTCCTGAAATTAGCTAGGGGAGACACTGGCGCTGCGATCGTACAGTGACCATGGAAATTGTGGGTATGACATGGTCCAGTCTTTTTGCTTGCGGGCGGCGAAAGCACTTGTAGCCTCGTTTATTGTTGTGTTTTGGTTCTGTTTTGAAGGAAACAACAAATCGTTTTTCACTTTGTGACCCGATTTGACGTGGTAAGCCTAAAAGATCAAGGTTGTGAAGCATAACTGCCCAACATTTAAAAATTGTTTTTTCGTGACAAAGCAGCTTCAAGCCACGTGGAGCCAGAACGAACTTAAAGTAGAAATACAAGGCGAATGCATGTCATACTTATAATTCCCACGCTCGCTGAAGTGCTATGCGTTGCAGCGCCCATAGAAACTAGCGCCAGAGTTCCCTGGTGGTGTACATTTAGGAAAATTTATGCGTTCAACGAGAGATGACCTTTCATGCCACGTGTCGAATTCCTCTGCTGAAGGCAATGTTAGTAGTGAACCAAATATATGTTCAGTGAGTTGCGTTAGTTTGCTCGCTAGTCAGTGGTCGCCGCTATATGTTTGAGACCAAAGTGGCTCACGTTAGATTTTTGTAAAATGCCCAAATAATCGCTGCCCACAGGTCCGAATAGGAGAAAAGGGGTTTGTTGGAATTCGGGGTACAACCACGCCTCGTAGACTTGCAGCGTCTTGGATTATTCATCGACATGGCATTCTAAACGGGATGCGCTCGTTCACTTTTAAATGTTAAAGAAATCGTCGGAAGTATTTTAGGGGCTCTTTGATGCTGTGATCGTGTTGCATGTGATACTCGCTAACAAAATCTGCGTGCTGGGTGTGAGAGAGGTATTTGTTGTTTCAAGTGTTTGCAGTTTTGCTAGGAATATACATGTTATAGTCTTAAAGGTCGGAGTGGGTAGCTGAAATAATGAAGGGCTTATGAGATATTAACATAAATTATCTTTGTTTGACCTTAACAATAATATGCTACAACACATATCATTGAAACACTCGCTGAACACATTGGCATGCTCAATTGTCTGTGCCCCTTTTCGACGCGTTTTCAATGAAGGCATCCTACCTGGGTTCGCCAATAAACAGCCGTGAATCCCTCCCCACAATGAAAAAAGGAAATTGTGTCCTGGCAGGTCGGATTTTTCAGCGTCTACTCGTGTAGTCTGGTGCTACCCTCGGATATCGTTAACTGTACCGCCGGGTGTCTATAGAAGCATGAAGAAACGGTCTGGGAACAATTTGTTTTATTTTTTGTTGTTGAAAAATAACGTTGCAGAAAAGCAGCCTTCCAGGCTTTTGCAAGTTCTTTATTGGGGTAGCAAACCGGGTGCTCGTCTGCTTAACCTCCATGCATTTCCTCCTCTCGTTTTCTCTCCCACTTCGTGCAGAATATGTCTGATTTTTTTTTTTGCCCCGTAAAATCGGCAGTTTAAAACAAAAGAAAACTCCTTTTCGGGCCACTGTGTGGTATGAGCATCAAATATCAATCACTTTAATAATAGATTATTTCTGCTCAATGAAATCGAACATATCCATTTTCAGATTCGTGTCGATCTCTCGTGGAATCACCCGTTAATGATATAGCCACGGATAGGTAACTGATATCTGCCTCCTATTCGTGAAAGCAATGCGTGTGACAGGTCTTTCGTTGAAACAGAGAGATGTCCAGCGACGTGGCAAGTAAAAAAAAGCCTTTTTTTTAGCGTTAAAAGGGAAAAAAAAGCTCATATTTCGCGTCGGAGACGCATTCCGATTAAGGGTTTGCTTTCTACCGTGGTGTCACGCCGCATTCCCCATAGTGTGCAGAATTCCATTGAGGCATGATCTCGATTGGCAGCGCACCAGTAGACTGTTTCAGTTACCAGCTGTGTCCTGGTTGGGTCAGGGTTCCCAAAAAAATCCGCGTACTTTTAAGTTGATGCGGTGATCGTTCACATGGGCTCAGTTCGGTTCACTTCTGCTCAGTAGATCATTCACCTATGTTTTTATAACTTGATGGCAGTGGTCGAAAAAAAAAAAAGCAAATGATGGCAGTAACATTGCTCAAGAGAAGCGGGGTAGGTGTCCGGTTCCAAGAACAGCCTAACGAAGAACTCGTGCACATGACTGCCGAACAACGCATGCGCGTATTCTCGTTCATCTGGCCACTGTGCTTCGCACATGTTGACTGGGCGCTTGATGCTTGCGTGTTCAGGTTGAAAACAATGAGTCGCTGTACCTGACTAAAACAGCTATAATTGCACCGTAATGGTAAAATAATAAATGTGAGCCCAGCAAATTCTAATGCTATACGAAGTGAGGCTGGCAGCTGTTATGCACCCAATCTCGCGCAACTGTTAAAAGAAAAAAAATGGCAGCATATCCACGGAGTTAATGATGGAGAGTGGGGCGAAGCATTCGTCCGTCCATGCGTCTGTTCGTGCGCCCGTCCATGCGTTTGTTCATGCATCCGCCCCTGCGTCCGTTCGTGCATCCATCCATGCATCTGTCTGTGTGTCCGTTCGTCCATCTGTTCAACACTCCAAGTCCCTCCATCTCGCATTTTTTATCATATATTCCCCATATAGAAGCACCGCCATTCAGTGGACATTCCAAGGAATAAACGAGAGGTGGCACACGTACACTTTCTTACGGCTTGCGCTTCGGGTCTACTTCCCACCTTCAACCACCTTGAGTTCATGGTATATACTAGTTCACTGTATTCATGGCACGGTGGCCCAATGGTCACTAAACCTTTCTAAAACCAAGGAAGTTACGCCTAGCGAGTATAACGTAGCAACGTTTTCTTGTCAGATAGTGCTCAATGTACATGCCAGAGTCTGCTAATGTGAAATGAGAGACAGGAGGATTCAGCTTTTAATTTCTTACGGCTTGCGCTTCGTATCTGCTTCCCCCCTTTAACCACCTCGAATTCATTCATGGTATATACTAGTTCATTGTATTCATGGCCCTGCGGCTCAACGCTCGCTAAACCTTTCTAAAACTAAGGAGGTTACACCCAGCGAGTATAATGTAGCAACCCTTTCTTGTCCGATAGTGCTCAAGGTACATGCCGATGGCTACTAATGGGGATCGCAGCGTGCGCGTTGACTAAAAGCCGAATGCTCCTGTCTCTCATTCCCCATTAGCAGCCATTGGCATGTACATTGAGCACTATTTTTTATTGTTAAACAATGCACAGAAGAAATCTCTCACCAGCACCACCTTGGAGGTCAAATGTTATACCTACTTCGGGTATGTGCCACTGGTGGTTACGTACTACGAGGGATGCACAAGCCACGCCATAAGGAGCTTCGCCCCTAAAACAAGTCGCAGTTTCTCCGCAGGGGCGAATCAATGAATCCCATGGGATGTAACGCTGAGAACTGCTAGGAGATCGAAACGTGCAGCGCGCTGCTCACGCACAAATGACGCACGAAAACAACACACACAGGACGAGAGCTAACTAACAACGTTTACATCTCGACGCTGACCGCGCTGCTTAAGCAAAAAAAAATGATGCACGAAACGTAATCACACGTACAAATATGAGTACGAACTAACGAGCGTCCCAGTTGTTACTTCGCTGTGTGAAAAGCACGCTCTTTTCGCAAACGGGGTCTGCCCAGCGAGCGGGGTTGACCATTGCAGCCCAGGCAACTAACGCAAGTCTTCCGGTAAAAGGGGAATGCACACGATTCTCCCCACCGGAGGATATGCACCGGAGGATAGGCGCTAGCGCACAAGCACGTATAGCCTCTCGCCCTCCCCCCGTGCCCCGCCGCGGTGGTCTAGTGGCTAAGGTACTCGGCTGCTGAACCGTAGGTCGCGGGTTCAAATCCCGGCTGCGGCGGCTGCATTTCCGATGGAGGCGGAAATGTTTTAGGCCCGTGTACTTTGGGTGCACGTTAGAGAACCCCAGGTGGTCAAAATTTCCGGAGCCCTCCACTACGGCGTCTCTCATAATCATATGGTGGTTTTGGGACGTTAAACCCCACAAATCTAATCTATCCTCTCGCCCCCACGCTTAGGACAAAGTACATACGGGAGATAAGCGCTCGTTGGCGCATCGCGGCGAGCTGGGTGCCGAGCGCGGGCTGCTTTTTACTTTTTCAGTTTTCCTATATACAGATACGTATACATATACCGTGCATGACGGCAGCGTTGGCAACGGTAAAAAACAGCCGAGACTGTTCGTGTAATTGCTATCGCAATAAAGCGCTCTCGAAAAATGTGGAGGAGATCCACTTTTAAGTTTGAATACACTTTATAAGCGACCCCAAACCATCCACCGCCGTCGGCGGCGTCCTCAGTCTTCTCTCTATCTTTAAAAGAAAGAGGACTTGGCGGGCCGCAGCGCGACGCTCTACCGAATAAGCCACGGACGCGACGCTGATATCGGTGTCAGTTACGCGCCTTATATATACCCCCTCCCCCTTCGCACGCTCCTCCGCTCTCCTCGCTCGCTGCAGCTAAAGCCCTTTAGCTGCAGCTGCGCGCGCACCCCTCTCTCTCGCGCGCCCGCCTTCTCTCTCAGTCTTCCGTCGAGAGCGGGTCGTGCGATGAATGTCCCGGAGGCAACGCTACCATCAACAACGAATGCAGTACAACCAAATGCAGGCACTGCACCCGTCGTTGGAGGTGACGGTACCGCGGTGGTTTCGCCGACGTTGGAAGACAAGGCGGCGCTGCGAAGGGCTCGTGAGACCGAACGTAAGCGGGCGAAGCGTGTAGCGGATGCCGAACTGCGCGCTCGCAAGGCCGAGGACAAGCGGACGAAGCGCGCAGAGGATGCCGAACTTCGCGCTCGCGAGGCCGAGGATAAGCGGGCGAAGCGTGCAGCGGATGGTGAACTGCGCGCTCGCGAGGCCGAGATGAGGCGTCAGCATCGAGCCGCGAACGTGGCCCAAGAAGCGGAACGACAACGCAAGCGTCAGGCGGAGGAGGGCGATGAAGGCCGGCGTCAAGACGCCGCTCGCAATCGTCAACGGCGAGTGGACGTTCCCGAAGCCGTTCCAGCCAGTGAACGTGCCGCCCGGGAGAGGGTGCAAGCCCTGGACTTTGCTCGTCCGGACGGGTCGTGAAGTGTAAATGAATAGTACTTCGTATATAATGTATCTGTGTTCAAATGCTTCATGACAAACAACACTTAAGTTCATTAATTACACTTTAATCATCATCATCAATAATAAAACTCGCAAGCATTTCCCCGAGGGTGAACATGGTTAAGTGCGAATGCATGGGGTGATGCTATGAGGGGGAGTGAAGTTAAAATCCGTTGGCATTCGCCAGTGAGTTAACGTAAACTCCCTTGTGTGATCAAATTGCGATTCCCAGGAACCATTACACCATAAAGGCACCACAGTGTGATTAATAAATATTATAGTGTGAATTAATAAATACCCCTCATAGCATCACCCCGTGCATTCGCACTTAACCATGTTCACCCTCGGGGAAATGCTTGGGAATTTTTTCTGCAGTCTCTTAATTGCAATCTGAGTGGAGCGCATCAAAGAGTATACGCGAGCCACCTGCGGTCTATCACTGCCGAGATAGCGTGCGCGCCCTGGCGATCACAGCCACGCCCTTAGCAGCAAAGTGCAGTGGTTGCTCGAGCGGCATCCCCTTCTTCTTTTCGTGCTTTTTGAAAGACATGCGGAGCTCTTCCTCAGTTCTTCCTCTATAGGCCTCCCGGTGGGGAGGTTGGGAAGGGGGCTGGTGTTATACATGCGCCTTCCGAGTAACAACAGAGATGTGCCGCATCGTTCGATCTCTGTTTCAGCCGTACGTGTATGTCTCCCCCACTCCTCATCCCCGCTCATGTTTTTGCCCGCGAATAGAACGTACGATGCCCGGGGAAAGACATGAAATACGAGTGATAGTGAATCCATCCTTGCGCATAAAAATCTGAGCATTGATGCAAAAGTATGTTCGAATAACAATGTGGAATTGATACGGGCCGTAACGTCGACGGAAAAAATCTGTCGAGAGTGTCCATATAGTTTCTATCGCAATAATAACAAGGCAATCGCGCGGACCGGTTGTCGGGTGTGCAACATCGGTTCGCCGGGGTAGGTCTCGCCCATGTCGCAAGAGGCGATGAACGGAACGGTGGCTGGAAAAGCTGCATGGTGGGCTCAAGCTGAGGAGTTGCGTCAACATACGTAGCGGGCATACCCGCTGCAAAGGACAGGTCGAGCGGTAGCTTCGGCATAAGTCAGAAGGGCGGGTGCTGAAGCAACCTGAGGTGGCCTGGTGACCACTTGGGCGTAGTTCAGGGGTGCAGGAGACGGAGGTTGTGGTGGTGGTGGTGGGGGGGGGGGTACGTACAGGCATGACCTCTGCTATTTCCTGCTCAATCGCTCGACGGATGGGAGGAAGAAGGGTAGTGGCCAATTGTTGAACAGCCGGTGGGTGGGCAAAGGGTAGGAGAGAGAACTGGCACGCGATTTCCTCATGGATTAAGGACTCGAGGTCTGCCATCAACGCCACTTGGTCACATATTGTCTGCAGAAAGATTCGGGGTTAATGTACTTAGGCATACGTGGATTTTTATATCGTCAGAGTTAAGGAGAAAATGGAGGCTGACGCCGAGTGCGCGTGAGAGAGCGCCGGGAGAGGAGGTAATTGTCAATACTTTGGTGTCACATGGGCGTCGGCAGGATTTTCCCTTTGGGACTGCTAACTCTTGTTGAACTGCAGTGAATAGAGGGGGGGGGGGGTGCTCACTGCGAGGTAGCCAGTATCTGTATCCGTTCCCCGTATCTGCCGCCATGTGTAATACTCCAAAAAAAATTGTCAGGTCTCACATACCATGGGAATCCACGTTATTCCAAGCATGCAGACGCAAAGGGTTTGTGATGCAATTTTATTCTGGAGCGAAACATTATGAAATGATGGTAAAGCTATGTATAATTGTTACAGGTACAGACATGTTACACCGTCACCTATGTTTTTTTTAATGAGTTGCTCACAGTTGTGTAACCATGCCAAGAGCAACCAACAGAAGAAGTAGTCAATCGAATTGTAGGGCATGTGCTTGCGAGGAGGGTACGCTGCGTTGACAAACTTCAATTTATGCTTAACCACATTTGACATGACGTCTGTATCAAAGGACCTCATAAATAATATTGTTACAGTCAGTTGTGTTGAGGTGGTTTTATTTACAAGAGGTTCTTTAGTTCACGGTGGCGCATTGCGATCTTGCCAAAATTTACCTCTTCTTCTCTGCCTTTCACATGTCCATTACATTCCACCACAAGCAGACAAAGCCCGTAGAGTGAGTTAGGATGCACAAAGAGGGTGGAAAAGTTTGAGCCGAGTAATGTGAGTGAGCTGCGTTCGGTTCGATCGTCGACCATTGGACAAAAGACAAGCTATTACGTAGATGAGCTGGCTGAGATGCTCCAAAACTAAAAATGGGCCTGAATATCTTGGCAGAAGCTTCTGACACAATCTACTCTTGCGTTGCCGTGTCCAAAGCAGCACCAAGTCACCTTTTTTGAACAATACTGGTTCGTGACGGTTGACGTATCGTTCCTTCGAACGACGTTGAGAAGTGAGAGTTCAAAGACGGGCGATTCGACGGGACATTGAGAGGTGAGAGTACAAAGACGGGGGATTTGACGGGCTTCTTCTACGGGGCACAAGGTGTTCAATACAGAATCGTCATTGTGCAGAATGAAGGGCAAGAAAGTATCCAGAGTATCCAGAGGGCTTAGTGGCAACCTGGTGTAGAACAGATAAAATGGTCTAAAGTTCGTTGTTTCATGTTTCGCCGTATCATACGCGCATGTTCGGCAGGCTAGCCAATGTGACGACTGTTGCAAGCATAGAGAGCAACCAGCCGCTTGATCTTGCATCAGCGATCCGGCAAATAGTACGTGAAGAACATGGGCTGTGCGCACGAGCGGCACACCACCCAAGCACTCATACCTTCTACCTGCCACCAGAGTTTGAGCGAAAAGTTGCTTTCTTGTCCTGGCTCCAAGCGGCAGAAGGAATTGAGGATTGTGATTCCACACCTCGGTATCAGCCACGTCTGTACAATAAAGTCCCTCGATATGACGCTCGATCACGAGGACAGTTGCGTTTTTATGCTCGTGACTCTGAGCCTGACTGCATCCTGCTGCGGCAAGGACAGCACCGATCCTACTACCAAGATGCAACTTACGACCAATACAATGGATTCCAGAGAGTGGCAGAAACCCATTATTCACGTGATAACGAGCTTGCTGCCCAACAACAGCAGCCCAGGATTCCTTGCGATCAATATAGTATAACCGGCGACCCTCCCGTGGTTTCACTGGGCATATTGCTCGGTATCCCTGTCAACAACGCTGCCCGTCACGAAGGCCACTAGCCATGTTTTCGTCACCAAGACCCGGTGCATCATATGACCTGCAGACAACCGACTTGCTTCGAAGGGACCGTTTCTCATGCGAGACAAGACCCAGTGATTCGCCAGCATCCGAGTGGAGTTTGACACAGTCATTCAACCAGTCTCGTCACTTGCCTTCTCCTCTGCATCATTCTTCTCCTTTTCTTCACTGCCTTTCACATGTCCGTTACAATATTTATAAAATTGACAGCCAAGCACTCTAACCAAAATTGACCTTCCACCAACTTTTCTCCTGCATGGGGTGTTTTCTCGAAGCACTTTGGAGATCTGGCGTCACTAAATTGCAAAACACTTAATTGCCTTGTATAATGCTTGAGTTCTATTTCTTCAGGGGCTCCGAAATTTATTCTTTGAATTTGGGGGTTAACACTGCCGATGTCAGTTTTAATAATGTTCTAGCATTTCAAAAAACGATGCCTGTTCGTACTGTTTCTAGGCATATTTCAACTGTCAATCACCTACGGTGCATACTTTCATACTGCGGCTCGTGGTATACAGGTATGTGCCACACGAGTCTGCAGGAAAGGGTTTGATGACGTACGTGATGTGACTTCTTGTAATTTATGTCATCACCAGCGGAAAATATTCGTCCCAGCCTCTCATTTTGCCATACTAATTTTGGTCTACTCCTACATGAGGAGTTGGTCACGAGAGCACCCAGACGCAGGCTGCTAGATAGGCAGACTGACAGAAAGCCTCAAAGTTCCGGCAGTCTTCTACAAAATACTTCGCATTTAATATATGGACCACAGTATCTGTCATTTATTTGGGCTAGTTGATATTGAGTGGATGTTTGCATGTTACATTGAACACGCACAAACATACCGGAAAGAGAGACAGGATGTGTAAAATAGCAGTCGTCCTGTCTCTTTCTCTGATGCTCTTCGTGTTCACTGGTTTTATGAAAATTGTTGCCTCCAATTGACTGAAGAAATGTGGCGCTTTGCTCTTATACAGTCAAGCCGCAACAAAAACAGCTACCAGTCAAGTTATCAACTGGAATATTCTGCCGGTAGCGATATCGATTGTGATAGTGGCGCCTAAACGAGCGGAAGGAATCCTTGCGAAATTTAGACGCGTGTTGTTAACGTCAGACTTGTATACCCTTGCCATTGTGCCATCGCTGTTTCTGGCAACGGACGATCAGGCAAAGGGGTTGTTTGCAGTAAACATATTTAAGGGCGCTGCTTTCATTTGTGGGTGGAAGTGCCGTCACATGTAGAATGTAGCCACATGTATCAAACTTGAAGAGGTACAAACTAGCCCCCATTGCTACCTTATTAGCATAGTCATGTTTTGTAAATGCCATAGGGTCAAAGAGGCCATTTTAGAGAAACTCCGGCATTGTTCTGGCATCGTTGGCTGCGAGCAAAAGATCATCTTTTGTATAACAAAAAAATTCTGAAAGATGCAAATAAAATTGAAAAAAAAAATATCTTCACTTGAACCCAAGCTGTTATCATGGTAAGCAAATGTTCTACCACACAGCCACACGTCTGCTTAAACATACAGTGAAAAGAATTTCTTCTGCTTGGAAAGGCAGTGCAAAAAGTCATCCATGCTTTACAAACACATGTGTTCTGTATACAGCCTTCACAATACAATATATAATATCGCAGTAATATAGTTTGGTACAAGTGTTCATTGCCATCGGGTGTTAGAAGATGTATTATCATTACGACTTTTTGGTTCTAAGCCAGTCACCCATCATAACAGGCAGTCACGTTGCTCGCAGGTATTTGCTTTAGGACTACATTGTGGGTGCATAGCTTTCTTATATATATATATATATAGTGACACAATTACAATACCTATATTCATTAGGTCCAGGTGGGACTGTGTAAGAAATTTAACCTCTTACCTGTGCAGAATTATCGAACTCGTAGTGAGGGAGGATTACAGGAGCGCCTGATTCTGCCCTGCTTGCTCTGTTTACACCACTTTTCTCAGGCTTCATCCTATCACTCACTTGTTTTCCCCATCAGTCGATTTGCCTCGGTCTCCTACATTTTACCTCTTGACTTATCCTCCGAGGATATCGTGCCAAGGCTTCCTGCACCTTAATTTTTCACTTTTCTGTTTATAGACCAAGTGGTGTGCAAAACCAGTGTTCTTTTTTTAACTATCTGCAAGGCTTGTTTGCATGCTTAAAGACGGAAATACGGGGGAGCAATCGTATGGACGAGTTGGTGATACAACAGTGCAAAAGAAGGAGAAAAACAAAGCGAAACAGTCCTAGGAGGCTGTGTCTTTCTTCTTATCTTTCTTGTTGTGGTGTTCTGTGATGTCGCGAAGCTTTAACATAGAAATTCGGTTTGGAAGGGAGCCTGTGTTCAGTCGGAAAAGAGTACTGTCGGCAGTACTGACAACTGGTTGAGTTAGTACTGATTGATGAATGGGTGCGTGTGTATTGCACTGGCAGCCAAAAAAGTATATTATGAGCCTTTTTCTTGTCCACCAGTTCCTGTATTTTTTTTTTGTGAAAGTGTGCTCAGAGCCTCTTTATCATTATGTTTGATTTGGGAATCAACCGGGTGCGCTTTCATTACAGAGCCACCCGTGTGCCAGGCGACGATGTTTACTGGCCAGTTCCACATGAAGGAGGCGTTCCTGTCGCCTGGCTGGCGCTGGACCGAGGTTTCTACCTTCGATCAGTCCCAGGGGCAGCTAGTGGGATGGCCACACCAGCCTTCGGGGAGCCAACTCGCAGCTCCACAAGGCAGCTCCACTACTGCACAGCAGCCTTCCCTGTTGATGAACCCGTTGGGATTCCACAGTGGGCTCTCTACAAAGGACGGCAGCCAAGGTGTGCTTTCGAGTGAGCAGCCGCAAGCTGTTGGTTCAAGTTCTAACATGTGGTGCTGAAAGATGGCAAATAACGAAGCAACTAGTGAAAAGTTGAGGACCACGCGATGTGCAGCAGATGAAAAGAATACGATAGAAGCAACATTACAAGATCAGAGGATGGCAGAATAGGTCAAAGAATAGAGAGCGGTCGTACAGAGAGAAACGGACCTGGGCTGGCCACAGAATGCATAAAGCAAACAAAGGGTGCTCATTAAGAGCAGTAGAATAGGTGCCGAGGAATTGAAAATGTAGTTATGAAGGCCCGAGAGTTGGATAGACTTGTAAAATTGGGAACCTTGCGGGGATAAAATGGAATTAGCTCGCACAAGATAGGCTAAACTGGCGATTGTTCCATGAGGTCTTCGTGCTGAACTGTACATAATCAGGCTGCCAATGACAATGTTGCCTTCACTGTGTGTGCATTTGTGGCATTTGCAAAACCTCAGCTGCAATCTGTGCCATTTGCCAACACAAAGCAGTTGTAAACTGGCGATCGTTCCGAAAGGTCTTCGTGCTGAACTGTACATAACCAGGCTGCCAATGACAATGTTGCCTTCACTGTGTATGCATTTGTAGCATTTGCAAAACCTCAGCAGCAATCTGTGCCGTTTTCCATCGCAAAGCGGTTGTATGCCAACTGCTGCATACTTACCCCACTTCTCATTTTTCTCGCTGTTGCATATCAAATGGATGTGGTTGTAGAACCCGAGAAGGAGGTAGGCGAGAAGTTCTGTCTGTGAAATTCAAATCCTTGACCCCTGGGTGCGGGGCAACAGATGCCGGGCACGCTATCCACTGCGCCACAGCCACATACATTGCGTGCTTTGAAAAGTACACCTGTCATGTCTACTGTTATGCTTTCACAGCGTTAAATGTATTAATGCATCATGACCGTAACATCTGCGATTAGTTTCTTCAACCCGTCGTTTCTATGCATTCGTCCCATTCGGCGCGTTTTCATAAGGGTAGTGAACTTTTGACAACTTCTAACGCACCCTCTGGTGGCGACCTTATCCCAAGCGTCGAAGCCGTTCATAGCACTCACCCATACTAATCCATACTCAATAGTTTGCTGGCTCTCCGACGCCTGCTGATTTCGCCCTGTTTTAACTTCGCGTTCGCAACTCACCCGGCGAATAATCACGGCTGGCCAAAAGGATGGCATGACGCACGTTGCGTTTCCCTCTGATCAGAGGCGGTAGTGAGGTAAGGTGTCATGCGGGTGAATTTTAGAATGTATGAAGGGGGAAATGAAGGTGCCCGTTTAGAGTCGGCGCCAAACGATTTGCTCAGTCTGGGACAGTGATTTATGGGCTGGTACATATAGAACTTGTCTAAACAAGCTGAATCCCCTCTTTGCGAGAGCTGAGCGACAAGAGCGATAGGAGGCTGCTCTGCGCAGCGCACAACTGGAGGACCAACTCCCGATAGTACGCTAGGCCATAGGGGTCGCTGGACCAGTGTACGATTGGACCATAGATGTCAGAAGGAATGTGGTTGCCATCACAGAATAGCTATAGGGCGTGTTTCCTTGCAAACTCACGTCGGTTTGATTTGTGCATGAGTGCAGATATGTGTCATATCTCATTGTAATAAAGAGCGATCGGGAAATGCAATGCTTTCACTTTGAAAATAGTTAAGCCACAGGCATTTGGCGTGCCAAACGCTGCGTCACGTTATCGCTAGCCTGAGGCCTGTCTTCAGGAATGGCACGAACAAAGTGATATCCTCAGCTGCATGTCGAGCAAGAAAGGTTCTTAAGCCTGAAAACAGGAGCAAGATCTGAACCTAGTAAGCTTCATTGACAAATCCCTTAAGCAAAACTTGTAGAGAATTCTTGTTTACGTAATAGTCTCTGGATTCCTGTGCAGTCGATGCGTGTTGAGAAGTGGTCTTATAGAAGAATGGCGATTTGGGCTAGTTGGTTTGAATCCATAGTAATAGCCCTTATTACTATGGAAGTGGTCTTAACTCTTTCGTTACCGCGAAGAATTGGCTATTTTCCGCATGTCTCGGCAATAAGGTTACTGCGTGCTTTAAAAACACTACAGCACACAGTGCCGCATATCAATTTATGCGCAATCAAAAGCTCTAAAAGAGATATTGGTCTTAAAGCAACAAAAATGATTTGGAATGAATAAAAACATAAAAGGTGTGTAATTTTTCGTTGCCAGCTGGTAAACCGTTCAATAAAAAACACTATACAGTGGAATCTCGATGATACGAATCTCGCGGGGTCACGAAAAATATTCGTATTAGCCGAAATTCGTATCATCGAAACAAATAAAACTAGCTAAATTAACAAAGAGTCAGACGTGAACTCATCCAGGCACAAGTACGTAAAAAGCATTTATTTCTTGATGAAAAAGTTGTTGTTGTTGTTGTTGCCCCTTCGCACTGGCACATACCCACTATGGGGGATTGGCCATGAAATCTAGAAGTAGCCTATATGAGATCTACTAAAAGGTTTATCCTAAATGAAAAACTAATGATATAATAGAAAAGAATAATTAACTAGAAAAAGAATATTAAACTAAACAAATAATTGAAGATTGAATCAAGAAGAGTAAAGGTGAGGTAATACTACAGTGTAAGACAGAAATTTTGAGTAGACCAGACAATCGAGCTTATCTCACCCGGTCACAATCAAATGAATATGCAAATTTCATTCAAAATTAGACAAGTGTCGTCAGAAATATATTTAAGCAGGCATTATTATGACATGCGCTTTGATTCTCTGATGTCCTTCTGCCTCTTTTTCTTCGCCAGGTCACCTAGCAGACTTTGTTCGAAAGCATAAAAACGCCTGCACGTGTCGTCGCTGACTTCATCCGCGGCCACAGCGCGCCTCAGAACGTCGAGCGCGTGCAGCGTTTCAGCCGCCGGTGGTGGTCCTTCGCCGTCGCCCACGTCTATGTCGTCGCCATCATCGCTGGAATCGGCAGCCCCGCACGCGGCCTCCTCAACAATATCTTCGACCGTGCGCGTACCACAGGTGGCGAGATTGTCATCTGCCGTGCAAAAATCATCAGATGTGCACTCGACGTTGAGCTGTTCCCAGTCCTCAATTGTAGGATCTTCCGGCTCTGGGGGCACCTTTTCTGGACTCCCGAAGAAGCCGCATTTGCCGAAGCAGTTCGCTACGGTAGTCGGAGTTACCCGATCCCATGCCATAGCTATAAAATGGATGGCGTCCAAGAGGCTTATTCTCAGGTCACCTTCGTCCTTTCGGTCAATTTTTGCTAGTAGGCGACGCACAAGAAAGCTCTTAAAATGGTGCTTCACATTCTTAATAATCCCAGCGTCAAGGGGTTGCAGGTGCGTCGTCGAGTTTGCGGGTAAAAAGACGAGTTTGACGTTCTGAAGCGTTACTTGCCTCGGGTGGGCGGCGTACTGGTCAAGAAAAAGAAGAATCTTCCGATTCTTACAAGCCATCCTCCTGTCAAGGAGTGACAAAAACTCTTCAAACAACGCCGCCGTCATCCACGCCTTTTTGTTTGCGCGATAGACGCACGGCAAATGACTCTCGCGCTTCAAGCACCGGGGCTTTTGGAACTTTCCGACTACGGTCAGCTTAAGCTTTTCCGATCCGTCGGCGTTACAGCACAAGAGCACAGTAATACGCTCTTTGCTTTTTTTGCCACCTCTGCATGCTTCGCCTTTTAAACAGAGGCTCTTTTCAGGTTGCAGGTTAAAAAAGAGACCTGTCTCATCAGCATTAAAAACATCGCGAGGCTCATACTCTGCAATGAGTGACGGCAGCTTCTCTAACCAGTTGCTGACAACTGCCTCGTCAGCTTTTTTCGCTTCGCCACAGACGCTTTTGTACACGAGAGCGTGCCTAGTCTTAAAGCGCTGCAGCCACCCACCTGAGGCCTGAAATCCGTCGATATGCAGAGCAAGTGCAAACTCGTCGGCTTTCTCCCGCAAAACTTTGCCATCGATATTTACGCCAGCTGCGGTTACTTCTTTAAACCAGGTCAGGAGAGTCTCTTCAAGTTTTACGTGCTGAGCGGTCTTCGCTTGCTTTGCGTTGACGTTGAACGAAAGCACGTTTTTCATTATCGTCTCTCGCTGTCCAACAACTGTGCTCAGTGTTGACGTTGCAAGGCCTAGCTCCTTAGCCAACTCCGTCCGCTTTCTCTTAGGATCCTCATCGACCTTGCGAAGGATGTCTAATTTCTCCTTAAAGGAGAGCGCTTTTCGCTTGCGAGACATAGCTCGTTGCGACTAGGCAAAATGGCGCAAACACAAAGAACGCGGTCCGAAGCACAGCACTGCAACCACTCCGTCCAACGCCACGCAGAGAAAGAGGAAAAGCACAACAGCAACAAACGCGTCACCGGCCCAGTTGCCCCGCGCAGTCCGCCGCGTCGTCGCATCCGCGCCGCCGCACCCAAAAAGAGAGGGAGAAAGGAAACCGTGGCCAGCGCCATCTCTAAACCTAAACCGAAATCAAAGGGCGCAAGCGGTCTCTGAGGTCTCCGATATTGCGAACGCCGCGCGCCGATGTTGGAGACCGCCACGCGCTGCTGGCAGGCACCGTTGGCAAAATGCCAAACCGTTGGTGCAGCGCGCATTCCGGCGCCCGACTGAGCGCTGTTCTATTTCGCGGCCGTCAGTGGGCGGCGTTCATTCGTATCAAACGACGCGGGCAGAAAATCGATTCGAAACAAACGTACTCTAGCGCATTGCAGAGTAATGGGGCTCGGCAGGGACCACAGAAAAATTCGTATCATCCGGAAATTTGTATTAGCCGTGATCGTATCATCGAGATTCCACTGTATATGTAAACACATTTGAAACAAGTATATTTCAGAACATATGTTTCGAAGATAAATGACTCAGAAATTCTGTATTAAATAATAGATGTTCTATACAATGTTCATTATAACATAGGCAAAGCAAAGGTGAAAGTGAGTGCTGCTCCTTTGTTCGTGCCATGCGGTAAAGCATTGCTTGGTTCATCGTCAGACATAGGCGCACTCGTGCACATTTATCAATAAATTTTTGTTTTTGTTACAATAGGAGGCCTGCAGTGGTTTCATTGCAAATGGATACTTACGATGTGAACAATCCTTCAATAAATCAGATGCCCAAAGAACATCACTATATTATGTAGTGTCACCTCTTTCCACGAGCTACATAGGTTGACGATTTAATGCATGCATCCAAGCACATTTATTTGTACTTATGCAGGTATTGTTTAAATAAATTCTTTTCCATTCTAAAATCTCTTTGCCGCTTCGTAGTGCGGGGCCTTTATCATCAACCAATTTAACTGTGGTCACAAGATAGCTTCGAGAATTCATGTTCGTACGACGATGCCATAGGAGCGACTAGTGTCACGGTATGTGCCCCTGTGTCTGATAAATTGATACAAGCGAAACTAAAGCTGCTGCAAAGTGGTTGAAAAGGTCACCTGCACACTTCACACATGCGGTTGTCCTTCGGAAATAATTTTTTGTAGAGTATATCTGCCCCAACTCGAAGCACCAGCTCTGTGGTGAATAGCTGGCATGTATTTCAAACAACTATTATCGCTCAGCACGGTAAGATTGTGAAGCTGACTCCGTTACTTAATATTTGACTTGGAAAGGCTCTTTTGATCACCGAGCTTAGATGTTACTGTAGCATTACCACGAGCGGTGCGCACTTCTTTCGAGTTTTTTAAGCCCAGCGAATTTCTCCAACAACACACGTACAATATTTCACGCAAAGTTCTGTAAAAAAAATCTCTTATCTTGCAAAAAGGAGCAAATTCAAACTGATTAAGAAAACTAACTACTACAAAGTGCTGGGTGCACGACAAATAAAGTGGACATACTTAAATCGACAATTTGAAGCGCCGATTACTGGGGAGCAATTTAGATAGGCATGGTAACGAAAGAGTTAAAGCAGAGTTGAATTGGTCACTACACAAAATGAATTGCCAGGTGATTAAATTTTCCATTCTATGTAAGCTGTATGTCTTTTGTGTGGGAGCTATATTTTTCGGCCTATTGTAAGTGCTTGAACTGATTGAAATCCATGTGTTACTGTGATTGCTGTTTCGGTATGCATGCAGTCCCCTGCAGTCTGAGCCACCCCCGAGTGCGCGGAAGGATCCCAATGCGAAACTGCCGTTCCCGGAAGGATATAACAACATTGACGAGTGGGAGAGCGATGAGGGCCCCGTCCCTGGGGCCACCTATGCACCCGTTCTCTATGCCAATGAACGCAAGAACCTGCGTTCGGAGTTCCCAAGTAAGTACACTTACATTTTTGCCTAATACGCTTATGAAAGTAAAGCCGTTGAAACAGGAACCATCACACATTCAAAAGGTTCAGCTTTTTCAACATTCAAAAGGTTCACCTTGTGATGGGTCGTGTACTCTTGTTGCAAATGCAAGCACGGTTGACTGTCCCACCAGTGTCTTTGAATGGCACTTCATGGCTGCACTGTATGACCGAAAATTCCTTTGCTTCTGTTCTTTGTTTCTTGTTCTTCAACAGCAGTTATGCTTTTTTCTTTTCACTTTCTTCTAAGCACAATTTCTGCTGCTTCAGTTTTGTTTTTTCACTATATGCCTAAAGCCTCTCCATCCATACCTATACTTGAAATTAGTGTCAACATTTGATGTGTGCCACCAATCTCTTCCAAACCAGTCAGCTCCGAAAATAAACTCGACTGCCGAATATGCGGGGGGGTCTTCAATCTACCCACAATTGCAGTTCCTCGTTTGGAGTTGGGACCTTGTAATATTGCGGAGCAGTCTCACATTGGCTAGACCATGAACCGCCACTATTTAAATCCTTTTTACGCATTCCAGTAGTTTAGTATGGTGTCTTTATGTTGTGAAAATTTAATAGAATTTATATGGAATCTGAATATACTCTAAAATTCTATGGAAGGAAATCATGCAAACTTATAGCAATGTCATAAAGAACTGTTTAAAAGCTATATTATGGCAAAGCAGATATGAATTGCTGTGCACAGGACAAGTAGTTCAATAAGAGGACCTCCATTCACTCAGTAGAAAATGAGGACGGAAAGGTTTTACCGATCCCCATCTTCTCAAGTGTAAAGATCACACCATTTGTGTGTGTGTGTGTTGTCTGCTTGTTTGTGTGTGTGTGTGAGAGAGAGAGAGAGAAAGAGACTGCCACTGGAATAAAAGGGCAGGAGTGCACTCGTGACTGTCTTCGTTTTGTGTGTCCCTCTTTGCAGGAAAGGCCGATTGAAAACCGGGCGGCCAATCGCAGTCGGCTGTCAAAGGCATGTATCGTCTTCTTCTTTCTGTCCTCCTGTTTATTTTGTGTCTCTTCTTTGTCGCTCTGATGAAGTGGGCAAATAATAAAAGCCTTTTTCGGAATGTGCGAGAGATGGGCGTACTTGCAGGATTTGTGACATTGTGTTTGCTTTGTTCTTGCAGACGTGCAAGGCCAAACATTCGTTACCTGTACACTATGCCACATAACAAAAAAAAGACGAGCTTAATAAAACGAAAGCCTCTTATGATGTGCTGATATGGTAAAATTTTATCCAGACTTAGTATATCCTGTTGCACATTAGAACACTGTTATGTTTATTATGGAACCACAGAGAAAATGAATGCATCACTCGTAGAAATAATGATGATAATGATTACCCAAGACAGAGCTGAAACGTGACTAAGTAATGACCTGGCACTTGTGTTGAACCCAGTAGTATCAATTGTACTTTATTTATTAGTAAGGTTTGGCTATGGAATTCTCGTAACTTTTTTTTTTCACAATAGATTAACAGATGTGTCGCCTGCATTGTAGTGTTGTACACTAAAAGCTAGTTAATTTAGATTTTATTGGACTGTGAAAAAATGTTCTAATAAGCTGAATGCTGAAATATTGAAAGCACAAAAAAAACTAAGTAAATGCCTCCTGCATCAAAACAGCTGCATTTGCCTGATGAATACGAAAGCCGCAGCTTTGGTCATCCTGCCACACCATTCTCAGTGTGACCATTGAATTTGATTCCAAACCATCTTAGGGAGCAGTTGTGTTTAACGTTCTGATGGTTGTGCAGTGAGGTTGGTATTCTGTTCTGAGGCAGATGACTTTCAGTGCACTCTCACATTAGCAATACAGTTACACCTGCTTATTAACAACCTCAACATAACGAATTCCTCGATAAAGCAAATTTTTTTAATTCACTGTCGTTACTTCTTAGAAGCACATGTATTTGCGACCTCTATGTAGCACAGTAACCGCGAGAGACAACCTTGATATAACAAATTTTAGCCACGAACTATATAGGAATTTCGCCCCAGATTTTGTCATTCTGCCACGAGCATGCATCTTTCGCGGTTGCCCTGCCGACGACAAAGCGGAGGCGACGCATACGGTGCACTCGTGCTTCCGCGGACTCCCAGGCGAGAGCGAGCGCTCATTATTGCAAGCGGGTGTGCGTGAGTCAGGCAGGCGGACCTGCGCCCCACGAGCCACCGTTGCTGCCATTCTTTTCATCGTGAGCCCGTGCGCCGACCTGTTCTCTTTCTCCCCCCGAAAGAAAAACAACAAAAAACGAAAATTAGTTTTGCATTAGCAGTGCTACACTGCGTATGAAGGATGCTTTACCGAATAGTTTTCTGTGGTATCATGTCGTTCGCTCTTCATTTTAAATACCGTATGCGCATACATGCTTCCACGACATGTGCATGGTGTGGCCCCAAATGATGTTCATCTTTACTTTTTTTTGTGCGGACAGTCATGTATTCACTACTGAGGGGATTTCAGATTAGGTGCTGATTGAAACTCTTCGACATCGTGATGAATACGTCGGAACTTCGTAGGTCCACACGTCATGCGTTTGTCTTGTGCTGCGCTGGGAGTCCGTTAGGCCAAAGCCTTAGCAATTAGCTGATTAGCTCTGGCAAAAACAAGACGTCGTGTTAAGTACAATTCAATGAGTGCGATGGCAACAAGTTGTAATGTTATACAAAGTAAGGGTGGCAGCCAACTCTTTTAGATCCGATACCACAGAACCCATACCACATGTTGGGGTAAGCGAATACGGTTGTTTCAGGGAGAAGTGTTCTTTTCACACAGTCTCTTCGCGTTGAATGTGAACTGATGCTTTTCAAGGTATCACGCGTGCCATTGATCGCGACCGCACTATTAAAATAAATGTTCCTACAGTTTGCCCTCTTAAATGAACTCTCCTACATTTTTACCTAGTGGTGATCGGCTGGTATTTGTGATGATAATTAAGCGGTGGAAGTTGGTCCAATGCCTCTACGGTGCTCAATGCAACTTGCCCTTTCACAGTGCATCATGGACACAAGAATTGAGTCGTTTGCTGTTGTGAACGTCAAAGCAAAACAGAGGCTACTAAGGGAGGCTTTCATCCTACAGTGTACTGTATATACTTGGCTAAGGACATGTGTGAAGACCACTGCCATCAAATTGGCCGACCAGACTTTGCAAAAAATGAAAAAAATAAATTGATTCGTGCCAGAAAATGTCATAATTGTCACGTCTTGCATATGGCGCTTTTTGTGGGAGCCACCAGATGATGATAGGTGTTCTGTGGCTTCGTCACACGGCACTATCTGTGAGCTCTTTATAGTATGACTGAATAAGGTTTTATATGCGTGAATAGAAAATTGAACAAATATTGCGCACTTTCATGGAAAGGCTGCACCCAAGCAAAATTGTGGAAAAAAGGTGGAACCCATCCGCTACTGTTTGCAGTAGTTGCTCCAACAGTGATAACAATCAAACAATGTATTGTTAACTCTTCAGCACATGGTCATACTAGAAACACTTTTACAGACTTTTACGGGAGTACTGGAAAGTCCACCAATGCTGCAGGAGCAGCAGCAGCGGCAGCAGTTGCAGGCACAGCAGCGATTGCAGCTGCTGCAACAGCCGGCTCAGCAACTCCATCCTGACAAGCAGGGCTCCCCGCACGACCATCGCTTGCTGGAGGCCATGCCACCTCAATTGAACGCCTTGCAGGCACAACACTTGGGCATTCTACCACAGCACATGCAAGGTGACTCTCGAGTTTACTAGGGGTTTTCTTCCATTAAGGGGGGGGCAATGTTACACAAACATTTTACTTTGCAAACATTTGCTTGTGCTCTTTACTTGCCTTTGCCAGTCTCATCACCATAGCAAGGCATCAAATCAAACAACACCGGCCCAGTGTTGTTGGGAACCTATGTGAACACTCGCAAAGCTACATGCTTGCGTGATCATAGTCCTGCTGGAGAAATTAGAAGTGTTTGATTAGTTTTCGGAACGAGTAAGGGCTGATGAAGTCTTATGCTATCGTGGCACCCAGGTGGGGCTCTGGCCCTGTTGCCGAGAGTGTGTTTTTTCACCCACTTACAAGTGGTAGCCCACAGTGCATTTTCTGTATGAGTCATTGCGAAATTTATTCGCACGTTCACAATCGTTTTTGTACCCCACTATTTGAGTTGTAGAGCGACTTTTATAATGCATTAGACGACGTATTATTGACTCTTATTTCTAACATTCTCACGGCTCTCCTTGAATATAAGCTATTGCAAGCTTCCAAGAAAAAAAAAATGTAAACGGGAAACAGTATCGCTGAGTACCAACAATTGAAATTTGGCCCTGAGGTTGGAAATGAACGCGTGACTGTTCAAATCCAGAGACACAATGACAAAACAGCATCATGAATGGAAAGGGGCCTAATAGTGACATCCTTATTGAATTCAGTAGTTGGCCACTGCAGTTTGGAGGTCAGTGCCAGCGTCTCATTTTGAGAAGCTTTTGCTTCTCGCATTGAGTAGACTTCTCTTTGTTGATGACTTTGGTGAATAAGTGAAGGTTGGTTAAACTCTTGGGAATCCTGACCATGTTTGCCACAGCCAATTTTTTGGAAGTCATGCCCTTGCAAAAACTCTAAAAATGATTGTATTCATTCAACATGCAGTTAGCTTCTGCTGAAGAACACAGTAATTAAACACATTCTTCAACATTGCATTCAAGTGTTTAGAGTGCTACAGTAAGCCCCCTGAAGGTCAAATTTACTCATCCTTTGGGCGTTAAATTTGGGCGTTAGTTCTCATTTGTTTCTGTTAAAGAGGTGAAATGCCTAAGACAGACGCACATGTGGGGCACGGAAATCTGTTAGGTGTCTTCCTGACGACATGGCCAGCACCATAAAAAACAAAATGGCTTTCACTTCTTGTTTCAACACAACTTTTGTTGTGAAAGATGCCTCTGTCTTCAAGCACCGCTGAAGCAGAAAACAGTCGGGTTTCCTTCACCCAAGAGTTCACGAATTAGGCTTGTAATGCATGCTGCCTTTTGTTTTCAAATGTCTGATGGCCCATAGTGTGCACTTAAATTATGATCTCTGCTGGTGAGTTACTGCTGCTAGATGGCTTCGCTAAGTTGCTGTATGCTAGATTGTTAACTATCGTAAAATTCTGAGCATGTGCCCCTTCGAATGCAAGCCCCCCCCCCCCCCTTTCCACTGCTTCACAACAATGCATACAGGCAACAGTGGCCTGCTACATCCTGTTGACAAAAAGGTTTCCGGGGATTTTTCTAAAGATATTGCGTTTTAACCCGACAGCTTTGGAAGGCTCGTTTTGCGTTAATGTCGGTGTCGGTGTTATTATTTGTGAGCGAAAAATCATCATGTTATGCCTGACCGAAAAATAGGGAACGGTTCAGATAACATAAAGGATGGAAATATCTTTGTTCAGAGTGGGGAACGAACCAGGGTCGTTTGCGTGTGAGTGGGAATCGAACCAGGGTCGTTTGCATGGCAAGTAGATGTTCTACCACACTGCCACGTCTTTGCTTGTGAGAACAGTGAAAAGAACTTCCCCTGCTTAGAAATGCAGTGAAAGTAGCTTTCATGCTTCACAAACACATGTGTCTTTATTCATGCTTCACAATGCGACATGAACTATTATGTGTTGTACAAGCGCCCATTGCCAGCGGGCGTCAGAACATGCTTTATTCATAATGGCTTCCTGGTTTAAAGCCGATCAGCAAGTACAAAAGGCGCACATGCTACTGGACCTATTCTCTTAAGGCCGCGTAGTGGGTGCATATATATATAGCAAGTTTGAAAGTGTTTCATGCACTTGATGGTTGAAGTACACACTAAAGACGGGATATCACTCTCACGTTCAACTCCTAAAGGCGAAGCTGTAGGGTCCCCTGAGTTTCCTTCTTCTTTCTTCTTTTTCCTTTTTGGTCTTGCTGGCTGCCATGAATCCAATCCAGTCTGATTCTGCTTTGCACTGCAGCCTGATTGCTCCACACATGCTGTGTGCCATTTGTTGCTTTGTGTTTGCAGTGAATGGTCAGCTATACCTAAGCAGTTATACGCAGTGGCGAGAAAAATTGAGGTTATTCGATGGCATCAAGAAAACTGAAAGAATGTGCACTAGACGTCCCGGCATTTCAAGTTGAACCAGAAGCAGATATGGGAATGGGAAAAGAATTTCGATAATTTGCTGCAGCTAAACTACGGGAAGACAGAACTTCGATGGAACCTCAGTAATGGTGCACGAGTGTTCATTCAACGCGTGCGCAAAAGCGTCTTCGCGACACTTCCGCTACATCAGCGGCAATCGACAGTGCTGCAGCGCCCGAAAAGCATCCCTCCCTTTATAATTGGCCCGTTTCTTTTCTGATTGCGTACAAACAATTTTAATCGTACACTTTTCACTGCAAAGTGATTTTTGGCATCTGCATCTACACGCTTCTGTGTCGAGAGCAGTTTATGAGAGAACTGTTATCAGTCACTATCTTGATCATAATGTGACACCTAACCAACATGTTACAATGCATGACACTCACTCAGCAGAAGATAGGTGGCACGAAGTTTGTTTTAAGTCAGCCAGAGCTTCCGCGAATTCGAGCTCCCGCGCAATGCGAGCGTTCCGAGGCCGGCGAGCCGCGCTTCTTGCTGGTGATGATGATGTTAGTCTCTGATGCCACAAAATGGAAGGCCGTTCGAGGCGCTTCGTGATAGCTTTGGTCCTGCTATGAAAACAGCAGTGTAATGGTCATACTGCAGATGAGCGCTTTGCATGAAAACTGCGATCTAATAATGTGCATCATAGCTATAAATATTTAAATGCCATAGAATAACAAGAAAACCAATTTTTGACCCAGCACTGCGGTCGATAATAGATAGCGCAGTGCCAGGTGGCACTGACAGGCAGCTTGGCACGCGCTCTCGCGGTCTACTGTATTTTAGCGTGAAAGAAGTGCAAGAAGTCCCGCCAGCAACTGGACTCCTTCTGAAGAGGTCATCAAACTTGGCAACAACATGCAGTTGGGAAACTTCGTAGCTTCGAGCCATTATATAAATCGCTGGAAACAGCGGTTCAGTGATCAACTGCGCCGCACTACAAACAAGAACCAGAAGACGGTCTAGGAACTTTTGAAGGCAGCGAGTGCCTTTTGGTCTTCGGCGAACTCACTGTAATGACGCAACAGCTACGCGTTTATAACATGCCCAACATGGATCAGACGATGATGCGAACAGACAACCCTGCCAACAGGATGAACAATGTGGTCGCCAGAAGCACTGTATCGATTGCCAACACTGGATTTGCCCGGCGACACTTCACGATTTGCCTAGCTGCTGATTGAATTTTGCCAACATCTTTGAATTTTGGTACTGTTCTAGGATAGCCCCTCCCCCTACACTTTCCCGGCAATTTCGACTTCGGTGGAAGGGAAAGAGGGCACTTGCTAGGAATTTTACGGT
Source organism: Rhipicephalus annulatus (assembly GCA_013436015.1). Lineage (NCBI taxonomy): Eukaryota > Metazoa > Arthropoda > Arachnida > Ixodida > Ixodidae > Rhipicephalus > Rhipicephalus annulatus. The sequence goes on from WOVY01014975.1 coordinate 328,661, forward strand.
ATGTTCAGAAAATATCAAGGACTAATGGCCTTTCTCTACAAGCCCTTCATATGTCCTCACAGTGAAGTGATCATCACAATGGCGAAAACAGTCAACCCATGTCTTGTCCAGCACTTTCTTTTTTTGTTTTATGTTTTTTGCCCATTTTTCCTGACGAGGAGCGTCCTCTGACGCATAAAACAGAGAAACTTCTTCAGGAAATGTTTTTTACCCTCCTTTGCACAGTAGTTTCGTGAAAACCAAAACAAAATTTCTTCTGCTGCATCGATTGTACTGCTCCTATGCTGACAGCATGCTACCAGGCATTCTAGACTTCATAAATTTGGAAATAAAACTTTTTCTATACATAATTTTCCAACATGCTTCTTTAAATCTGACTTGGTGGTGAGCTTTGTTTTGCGATATCGAGGTCATATAAGCATTAAGCCTATTGGCAACATCAAGGGAATCTGTATTTGTTCATTAAATCAGGAAGTTCGTAAGTTTGGTTTTCATAGAATCGAGTTTCAACTGTATGCATGCAGTAAATGTTTGTCGATTTGAGCTTTCAGGAAGGTGCTTGCTTATTTCTAAATGAATCACGTGTGTCCAAGTTCAAATTATTGAGGAAGGTAAATAGGCTAATAAGTAGGTTTTACTGTATTTTGTCGCACCTATATGGGCCACTCGGTTTCCGTGTCATATTTTCACATTTGTTCGGAACATTAGGACGCCCATTAGGCTTACTGTGCAAAGTTTGCTTTTCCTTACTGTTTCATTTGCAACCTAGTAAAAATCTCTCAAGAGTTGTGTTGGTCTTTTGATGCCTAAAAAAATAGGATGTCTCTTTTGCCTGCAGGAGGCCATCAGCAGCATTATATTCAGGGCTGCTTTATGTTTCCGCTCCATAACCTCTTTGAGGAAACTAGCAATTAGGGACAGTGTTATTTTCCTTTTATGTACTCATGAGCTGAATTAACCTGTTCTCTTAACTGCAGGGCCCACACCAGCAATGTTCCAACCTAAATCTTCCGGAGGTCCTGACGGTGCTCTCTTGTTCAAAGAAGGGCACCTTATCCGAAATGGCACCTTCCCTGCACAGGTTACATCGAAGCAACAGAGCGTGGTGGGTGGCTCTGTGTCAGGAAAAGGCCGGCCAGCTCACAATGGCATGCCCAAGCCAACCCAGCAGCCCCCTTCAAACCTGCAACCACAACAGCAGCAATGGCATCGGCAACCTGCCCGAGCTGGTAATATGAGTAGCATTTATGCTGCTTTGTTTGGTACTGCTGAAGCCAGTGCTGGATCGGAGACCCTGCGAACAGAGCCAGGAAAGAAAAAGACTGTTGGCTACTTGGTGAAAGAAGTGGAGGCGCAGAGTGCTGAAGGCCCCGATGAAAGTGGCAGCGAAATGAGCGATAATCTAGATGGCTCGCTTGTGGGTGAGTTAAATGCTAATGATGATCTTGAGTGGGGGGCTGTAGTTGCCTTGGAGACCTGATAAACTTTGTTGATGGTAAAGATTTATACAGTCTTTCATTTATACCCCTCTATACGAGACTCTGGAAAAGACTAATTGGTATAGGAGGCATCAATGTGTCTGCATTCAAGTAGGGTGTATAAGAAAATGCTTATGTGATGTCTCCCTTATAAGAGACGTCTTATATTGGAGACGAGAATTGCTCCCAGGTGTGTGCCTTCTACAAAGGGGTTCAACCGTATACAGTCAAGACCACATATAATGGCACTAATCACCAGCTCGGTGATTCATGCTACTTTCACTGAAAATGACAAAATTTTGGGTGTGAAACGTATCTAAATATTGAAATGTGAGTACAAATCGAGTAGAACATTTGTCGAATATTTCTCAGATATTTCTCCAATATATTCCTGATACGTCGAAGTGAAATTACTGGGAAATAAGTTGGAGGAAATTTGTGAGCATATTCTCAAGATATAGCTCTTTGGAAGTGTTTCTTTTTTTCTAGGTTGATGAAGCGCTTGCAGGGTAATATTTCATTGTGTTATCAAGAGTGTGGCAATACAGAGGCTGAATTATGTTAGTACATGGTTTAATGCAATCAAGGTGTTATATGTGAAAGGCAAAGATGTGTTATATGTGAAAGGCAAAGAAAAGAAAGGCAACGCCTTTTTTGAAGCGTTACAAGGAATAAAGCTCATATTTCGCGTCCGAGACGCATTCTGTTTAAGGGTTTGCTTTGTGCCGTGGTGTCACACCCCATTCCCCGTGGTGTGCGGAATTCCGTTGAGGCATGACCTCAATTAGCAGCGCACCTGTAGACTGTTTCAATTACCAGCTGTGTCCTGGTTGGGCCAGGATTAAAAAAAAAAAATCCGCGTACTTTAAGTTGATGCGGTGATCGTTCACCTGTGCTCAGTTCAGTTCATTTCTGCTCAGTAGATCCTTCACCTATGTTTTTATAGCTTAATGGCAGCGTTCGAAAAAAAAGAAATGTTGGCAGTAACATTGCTCGAGAGAAGCGGGGTAGGTGTCCGGTTCCAGGAACAGCCTAACGAAGAACTCGTGCACATGACTGCCGAAGAACGCATGCGCGTATTCTCGTTCATCTGGTTGCTGTGATTCGCACTTATCGGCGCGGCGGTTGATGCTTGCGTGTTCAGGTTAAAAACAATGAGTGGCTGTACCTGACTAAAACAGTTATAATTACACCGTAATGGGGTAGTATTTAATGTGAGCCCAGCAAATTGTAATGCTATACGAAGTGAGGCTGGCAGCTGTTACAGATCCTATCTTGCACAACTGTTAAAAGAAAACCAAGTCGCAGTTTCTCCGCAAGTGCGAAGCAATGAATACCATGGGATATAACGCTGAGAACTGCTAGCAGATCCAAACGTGCAGCTCGCTGCTCACGCACAAATGACGCACGAAAACAACACACACAGGACGAGAGCTAACTAACAACGTTTACATCTCAACGCTGACCGCCCTGCTTAAACAAAAAAAAACGATGCACGAAACGTAATCACAGTCAAATATGAGTACGAGCTAACGAGCGTCCCAGTTGTTACTTCGCTGTGTGATAAGCACGCTCTTTTCGCAAACGGGGCCTGCCCAGTGAGCGGGGTTGACCATTGCAGACCAGGCAACTAACGCAATCATTCCGGTGAAAGGGGAATGCACACGATTCTCCCTACCGGAGCATAAGCACCGGAGGACAAGCGCTAGCGCACAAGCACCTAACCTCTCGCGCCCACGCTTAAGACAAAGTACATATGGGAGATAAGCGCGCATTGGCTGATCGCGAAGAGCTGTGTGCGGAGCGCAGGCTGCTTTTTTACTTTTTTTAGTTTTTCTATATACAGATACGTATACATATACCGTGCGTGACGGCAGCGTTGGCAACGATAAAAAACAGCCGAGACTGTTCATGTAATTGCTATCGCAATAAAACACGCTCGAAAAATGTAGAGGAGATCCACTTTTTCCGCATTCTCTTAATTGCGATGAGAGTGGAGCGCATCAAAAAGTACACGCGAGCCACCTGCGGTTTATCACTGCCGAGATAGCGTGTGCGCCCTGGCGATCACAGCCACGCCCTTATCAGCAAACTGCAGTGGTTGCTCGAGCGGCACCCCATTCTTCTTTTCGTGCTTTTTGCAAGACGTGCGGAGCCCTTCCTCAGTTCTTCCTCTATAGGCCTCCCAGTGGGGAGGTTGGGAAGGGGGCTGGTGTTATACACGCGCCTTCCGAGCGACAACAGAGATGGGCCGCATCGTTCGATCTCTGCTTCAGCTGTGTTGGTCACCCCCACTCCTCACCTCCGCTCATGTTTATGCCCGTGAATAGAACAGACGATGCCCGGGGAAAGACATGAAATCGAAGTGATAGTGAATCCATTCTTGCGCATAAAAATCTGATCATTGATGCAAAAGTGTGTTTGAATAACAATTTGGAATTGATACGGGGCGTAACTTCAACGGCGAAAACCCGTCGAGAGTGTCCATATAGTTTCTATCGCAATAATAACAAGGCAATCGCGCCGACCGGTTGTCGCGTGTGCGCCATCGGTTCGCCAGGGTAGGTCTCGCCCATGTCGCAAGAGGCGATGAACGGAATGGTGGCTGGAAAGGCTGCATGGTGGGCTGAGGTTGAGGGGTTGCGTTAACATACGTAGCGGGCATATCCGCTGCAAAGGACAGGTCGTGTGGCAGCTTTGGCGTAATTTAGAGGGGCGGGTCCTGAAGCAACTTGAGGTGGCCTGGTGACCACTTGGGCGTTATTCAGGGGTGCAGGAGACGGAGGTTGTGGGGGGGGGGGTACGTACAGGCATGACCTCTGCTATTTCCTGCTCAATCGCTCGACGGATGGGAGGAAGAAGAGTAGTGGCCAATTGTTGAACAGCCGGTGGGTGGGCAAAGGGTAGGAGAGAGAACTGGCATGCGATTTCCTCATGGATTAAGGACTCGAGGTCTGCCATCAACGCCACTTGGTCACATATTGTCTGCAGAAAGATTCGGGGTTAATGTACTTAGGCATACGTGGATTTTTAAATCGTCAGAGTTAAGAAGAAAATGGAGGCTGACGTTGAGTGCGGGTGAGAGAGCCCTGGGAGAGGAGGTAATTGTCAATACTTTGGTGTCACATGGGCGTCGGCAGGATTTTTCATTGGGGACTGCTAACTCTTGTTGAGTTGCAGTGAATAGAGGGGGGGTGCTCACTGTGAGATAGCCAGTATCTGTATCCGTTCTCGGTATCTGCCGCCATGTGTAACCCTCAAAAAAAAATTGACAGATCTCACATACCATGGAAATCCACGTTATTCCAAGCATGCAGATGCAATGGGTTTGTGATGCAATTTTATTCTGGAGCGAAACATTATGAAATGATGGTAAAGCGTTGTATAATTGTTACACGTACAGACATGTTACTCCATCACCTATGTTTTTTATAATGAGTTGCTCACAGTTGTGTAACCATGCCAAGAGCAACCAACAGAAGAAGTAGTCAATCGAATTGTAGGGCATGTGCTTGCGAGGAGGGTACGCTGCGTTGACAAACTACAATTGATGCTTAACCACATTTGACATGACGTCTGTATCAAAGGACCTCATAAGTAATATTGTTACAGTCAGTTGTGTTGAGGTGGTTTTATTTATAAGAGGTTCGTTCGTTTGCAGTGGCGCATTGCGATCTTGCCAAATTCTACCTCTTCTTCTCTGCCTTTCACATGTCCATTACATTCCACCACAAGCTGACAAAGCCCGTAGAGTGAGTTAGGATGCACAAGGAGGGTGAAAAAGTTTGAGCCGAGTAATGTGAGTGAGCTGGGTTCGGTTCGATCGTCGACCATTGGACAAAAGACATGCTATCACGTAGATGAGCTGGCTGAGATGCTCGAAAACTAAAAATGGGCCTGAACATCTTGGCAGAAGCTTTTGACACAATCCACTCTTGCGTTTCGGTGTGCAAAGCAGCACCAAGTCACCTTTTATGAACAATACTGGTTCGTGACGGTCGACGTATCGCTCCTTCGAACGACGTTGAGAGGTGAGAGTTCAAAGACGGGCGATTCGACGGGACGTTGAGAGGTGAGAGTTTAAAGACGGGCGATTTGACGGGCTTCTTTTACGGGCACAAGGTGTTCAATACAGAATCGTCATTGTGTAGAATGAAGGGCAAGAAAGTATCCAGAAGGCTTAGTGGCAACCTGGCGTAGATCAGATAAAATGGGCTAAAGTTCGTTGTGTCATGTTTCGCCGTGTCATACGCGCATGTTCAGAGGGCTAGCCAGTGTGACGACTGTTGCAAGCATGGAGAGCAACCAGCCGCTTGATCTTGCATCAGCGATCCGGCAAATAGTACGTGAAGAACTTGGGCTGTGCGCACGGGTGGCACACCACTCAAGCACTCATAGCTTCTACCTGCCACCAGAGTTCGAGCGAAAAGTTGCTTTCTTGTCCTGGCTCAAAGCGGCAGAAGGAATCGAGGATTATGATTCCACATCTCGGTATCAGCCACGTCTCTACGATAAAGTCCCTGCCTATGACGCTCGATCACAACGAAGACAGTTGCGTTTTTATGCTCGTGACTCTGAGCCTGACTGCATCCCGCTGCGGCAAGGACAGCACCGATCCTACTACCAAGATGCAACTTACGACCAATACAATGGATTCCAGAGAGTGGCAGAAACCCATTATTCGCGTGATAACGAGCTTGCTGCCCAACAGCAGCAGCCCAGGATTCCTTGCGATAAATATAGTATAACCTGTGAACCCTCTCGTGTGCCGCAACTGTGGTTTCACTGGGCATATTGCTTGGTATTCCTGTCAACAACGCTGCCCGTCACGAAGGGCACTAACCATGTTTTTGCCACCCAGACCCGGTACATCATATGACCTGCAGACAACCGACTTGTTTCCAAGGGAACCGTTTCTCGCGCGAGACAAGACCCAGTGATTCGCCAGCATCCGAGTGGAGTTTGACACAGTCGTTCAACCAGTTTCGTCGCTTGCCTTCTCCTCTGCATCATTCTCCTTTTCTTCACTGCCTTTCACATGTCCGTTACAATATTTATAAAATTGATAGCCAAGCACTCCAACCAAAATTGACCTTCCACCAACTTTACTTCCTGCATGGGGTGTTTTCTCGAAGCACTTTGGAGACCTGGCGTCACTAAATTGTAAAACACTTAATTGCCTTGTATAATGCTTGAGTTCCATCATTTCTGCAGGGGCTCCGAAATTTATTCTTTGAATTTATGGGTTAACACTGCCCATGTCAGTTTTATTATTGTTCTAGCATTTCAAAAAACGATGCCTCTTCTCACTGTTTCTAGGCATATTTCAACTGTGAATCACCTACGGTGCATACTTTCATACTGCGGCTCGTGGTATACAGGTATGTGCCACATGAGTCTGCAGGAAATGGTTTGATGACGTACATGATGTGATTTCTTGTAATTTATGTCATCACCAGCGAGAAATATTCGTCCCAGCCTCTCATTCTCCCATACTAATTTTGGTCTACCCCTCATAAGACGACGGTCACGATAGCACCTAGACGCAGGCTGCTAGATAGGCAGACTGACAGAAAGGCTCAAAGTTCCTGCAGTCCTCTAAAAAAATACTTCGCATTTAATATATGGACCACAGTATCTGCCACTTTAAGGCATTTATTTGGGCTAGTTGATATTAGAGTGGATGTTTGCATGTTACATTGAACACGCACAAACATACCGAAAGAGAGACAGGATGTGGAAAATAGCAGTCGTCCTGTCCTCTTTCTCTGATGCCCTTCGTGTTCACTGGTTTTTATGAAAATTAGTTGCCTCCAACTTGACTGAAGAAACTGTGGGCGCTCTGCTCTTATACAGTCAAGCCGCAATGAAAACAGCTACCAGTCAAGTTATCAATCTGGAATATTCTGCCGGTAGTGATATCGATTGGTATAGTGGCGTCCTAAACGAGCGAAAGGAATCCTTGCGAAATTTTAGAAGCGTGTTGTTAACGTCAGACTTGTATACCATTGCCATTGTGCCAATCGCTGTTTCTGGCAACGGACGATCAGGCAAAGGGGTTGTTTGCGGTAAACATATTTAAGGGCGCTGCTTCATTTTGTGGGTGGAAGTGCCGTCACATGTAGAATGAAGCCACATGTATCAAACTTGAAGAGGTACAAACTAGCCACATTGCTACCTTATTAGCATAGTCATGTTTTGTAAATGCCAATAGGGTCAAAGAGGCCATTTTAGAGAAATTCCGGCATTGTTCTGCATCGTTGGCTGCGAGCAAAAGATCATCTTTTGTATAACAAAAAAATTCTGAAAGATGCAATAATGATTCAAAAAAAATATCTTCACGTGAACCCAAGCTGTTTCATGGTAAGCAAATGTTCTACCACACCGCCACACGTCCTGCTTAAAGATACAGTGAAAAGATTTCTTCTGCTTGAAAGGCAGTGCAAAAAAGTCATCCATGCTTTACAAACACATTGTTTCTGTATACAGCCTTCACAATACAATATATAATATCGCAGTAATATAGTTTGGTACAAGTGTGTCCATTGCCATCGGGTGTTAGAAGATGTATTATCATTACGACTTTTTGGTTTTCTAAGCCAGTCACCATATAACAGGCAGTCACGTTGCTCGCAGGTATTCGCTTTTAAGACTACATTGTGGTGCATAGCTTTCTTTATATATATATAGTGACACAATTACAATACCTATATTCATTAGGTCCAGGTGGGACTGTGTGAGAAAATTTAACCTCTTACTTGTGCAGAAATTATCGAACTCGTAGTGAGTGAGGATTACAGGAGCGCACCTGATTCTGCCCTGCTTGCTCTGTGTTACAACACTTTTCTCGGGCTTCATCCTGTCACTCACTTGATTTTCCCCATCAGTCAAACTTGCCTCGGTCTCCTACATTTTACCTCTTGACCTATCCTCCGAGGACATCGTGCCAAGGCTCCTGCACCTTAATTTTTCTCTTTTTCTGTTTATAAACCAAGTGGTGTGCAAAACTAGTGCTCTTCTTAAACTATCTGCAAGGCTTGTTTTGTGTGCTTAAAGACGGAATTACGGGGGAGCAATCCTGTGGAGGAGTTAGTGATAACAACAGTGCAAAAGAAGAGAAAAAACAAAGCAAACAGTTCTAGGATGCTTTGTCTTTCTTCTTATCTTTCTTGTCGTTGTGTTCTGTGATGTCGCGAAGCTTTAAGATAGAAATTCGGTTTGGAAAGGAGCCTGTGGTCAGTCGGAAAAGAGTACTGTCGGCAGTACTGACAACTGGTTGAGTTGGTACTGATTGATGAGTGGGTGCGTGTGTATTGCGCTGGCAGTCACAAAATAATATTATGAGCCTTTTCTTGTCCATCAGTTCCTGTATTTTTTTTTGTGAAGTGTGCTCAGAGCCTGTTTCTTTTATGTTTGAGCTTAGGAATCAACCGGTTGCACTTTCATTACAGAGCCACCCATGTACCAGGCGACGATGTTTACTGGCCAGTTCCACATGAAGGAGGCGTTCTTCCTGGCGCCTGGTAGGCAGCTGGACCGAGGTTCCTATCATCGATCAGTCCCAGGGGCAGATAGATGGATGGCCACACCAGCCTTCGGGGGCCAACTCGCAGCTCCACAAGGCAGCTCCACTATTGCACAGCAGTCTTCCCTGTTGATGAACCCGTTGGGATTCCAGAGTGGGCTCTCTACAAAGGACGGCAGCCAAGTGTGCTTTCGAGTGAGCAGCCGCAAGCTGTATGTTCAAGTTTTAACATGTGGTGCTGAAAGATGGCAAATAACGAAGCAACTGATAAGTTGAGGACCACGCGATGTGCAATAAAGAAAAGAATACGATGGAAGCAACATTACAAGATCAGAGGATGGCAGAATAGGTCAGGAATAGAGAGGGGTCGTAGAGAGAGAAACGGACCTGGGCTGGCCACAGAATGCATAAAGCAAACAAAGGGTGCTCATTAAGAGCAGTAGAATAGGTGCCAAGGAATTGAAAATGCAGTTATGAAGCCTGAGAGTTGGATAGACTTGTAAAGTTGGAAACCTTGCGGGATAAAATGGAATTAGCTCGCACAAGATAGGCTAAACTGGCGATTGTTCCAAGAGGTCTTTGTGCTGAACTGTACATAATCAGGCTGCCAATGACAATGTTGCCTTCACTGTGTGTGCATTTGTGGCATTTGCAAAACCTCAGCAGCAATCTGTGCCGTTTGCCATCGCAAAGCGGTTGTATGCCAACTGCTGCATACTAACCCCACTTCTCATTTTCCCTCGCTCTTCTACGCACCCGTCGTTTCTATGCAAATCAGTCCCATCGCGCGTTTCCATAAGGGTAGTGAACTTTTATCATTCTAATGCACCCCCTGGTGGCGACCTCATCCACCATCGAAGTCGTTCATAGCACTCACCCATACTAATCTATACTCAATAGTTTTCTGGCTCTTCGACGCCTCTGATTTCGCCCTGTTTTTAACTTCGCGTTCGCAACTCACCGGCGAATAATCACGGCTGGCCAAAGGAATGGCATGACGCATGTTGCGTTTCCCTCTGATCAGAAGCGACAGTGAGGTAAGGTGTCATGCGGGTGAATTTTAGAATGTATGAAAGGGAAATCAAAGTGCCTGTTTGGAGTCGGCGCCAAACGATTTGCTCAGTCTGGGACAGTGATTTATGGGCTGGTACATATAGAACTTGTTAAACAAGCGCAATCTCCCCTTTGCGAGAGCTGAGCCACAGGAGCGATGGGAGGCTGCTCTGCGCAGTGCACGACCGGACGACCACTCCCAATCGTACGCTGGGCCATAGGGGTCGCTGGACCAGCGTACGATCGGACCATAGATGTCAGACGAAATGTGGTTGCCATCACAGAATAGCTATAGGGCGTGTTTCGTTGCAAACTCACGTAGGTTTGATTTGTGCATGAGTGCAGATATGTGTCATATCTCATTGTAATAAAGAGCGATCAGGGAATGCAATGCTTTCATTTTGAAAATAGTTAAGCCACAGGCATTTGGCGTGCCAAATGCTGCGTCGCGTTATCGCTTGCCTGAGGCCTGTCTTCAGGAATGGCACGAACAAAGATATCTTCAGCTGCATGTCGACCAAGAAAGGTTCTTAAGCCTGAAAACAGGAAGAAGATCTGGACCTTGTAAGCTTCATCGACAATCCCTTAAGCAACTCGTAGACAATTCTTGTTTAGGTAAAGCCTCTGGATTCCTGTGCAGTCGTGCGTGTTGAGAAGTGGTTTTAACTCTTCGTTACCGCATGAAATGGCTATTTTCCGCATGTCTCGGCAATAAGGTTACTGCGTGCTTCAAAAACACTCTAGCGCACAGTGCAGCATATCAATTTATGCGCAATCGAAGCTCTTTAAAAGAGATATGGTCTTAAAGCAAAAAAAAATTATGTGAAATGAATTTGAAAAACGTAAAAGGTGTGTAAATTTTGGTTGCCAGCTGGTAAACAGTGCAATAAAAAACACTATATATGTAAACACATTTGAAACAAGTATATCTCAGTATATACGTTTTGAAGATAAATGACTGAGGATTCCGTATTAAATAATAGATGTCTACACAATGTTCATGATAACATAGACAAAGCAAAGGGTGAAAATGGGTTCTGCTCCTTTGTTCGTGCCATGCGGTAAAGCATTGCTTGGTTCATCGTCAGACATAGGTGCACTCGTGCGCATTATCAATAAATTTTTGTTTTTGTTACAATAGGAGGCCTACAGTGGTTCCACTGTAAATAGATACCCATGATGTGAACAATCCTTCAATAAATCAGATGCCCAAACAAATTCCCTAGTTCATGTAGTGTCCCCTGTTTCTGCGAGCTACAAAGGTGTTGTTTCAATGTATGCGTCCTAGCACATTTATTTGTATTTTTGCAGATAGTGTTGAAAAAAAGTTCTTTTCTATTCTAAATTGTCTTGCGCCACTCGTAGTGCGAGGCCGAGATGTGCTCCATCAGTCGTCTTGAAGCTCTGCTCCCGGCGCTAGCACAATGCTCTTCAGCGACGTGTGGACCTCGCACGTGACCAAAGTAACTCTTAAGATTGGGCACAAAGTCAGCAGGTACGCACGTACAGCAGAGGAGACATTTTCAGGCTGTAAACAAAAAAGCAATGCCTGAGTGGCTGCGAATGTCTGACTGACGTATCATATCGTCTCCCTGAGAGCTTTAAGTTCAGCTGCTGTCATTCTCTAACTCAAAATTGTCATCAGCCAATTTAACTGTGGTTACAAGATAGCTTCGAGAATTCGTGTTCGTAGGACAATGCCATAGGAGTGACTAGTGTTACGGTATGTGCCCCTGTGTCTGATAAAATGATACAAGTGAAACTAAAGCTGCTGCAAAGTGGTTGAAAAGGTCACCTGCTCACTTCACACATGCGGTTGTCCTTCGGAAATAACTTTTTGTAGAGTATATCTTATTGCTCAGCACGGTAATATTGTGAAGCTGACTCCTTACTTAATATTCGACTTGGAAAGGTTCTTTCAATCACCGAGCTTAGATGTTACTGTAGCATTACCTTGATGGTGCGCACTTCTCTCGAGTTTTTTAAGCCCAGCGAATTTCTCCAACAACACGCGTACAATATTTCACGCAAAGTTCTGCAAAAAAATCTCTTGTCTTGCGAAAAAGGCGCAAATTCAAACTGATTAGGAGAACTAACTATTACAAAGTGCTTTTTGCATGACAAACAAAGTGGACATACTTAAATCGACAATTTGAAGCGCCGATTACTGGGCAGCAATTTAGATAGGCGTGGTAACGAAAGAGTTAAAGCCAAGATGAATTGTTCACTACACAAATGAATTACCAGGTGATTAAATTTTCCATTCTATGTGGGGTATGTCTTCTGTGTGAGAGCTTTATTTTCGGCTTATAAGGGGTTGAACTGATTGAAATCCATGTGTTACTGTGATTGCTTTTTAGGTATGCATGCAGTCCCCGCAGTCTGACCCCCCCGAGTCCGCGGACGGATCCCGATGCGGAACTGCCGTTCCCGGAAGGATATATCAACATTCACGAGTGGGAGAGCGATGAGGCCCCCGTCCCTGGGGCCACCTATGCACCCGTTCTCTATGCCAATGAACGCAAGAACCTGCGTTCGGAGTTCCCAAGTAAGTACACTTACATTTTTGCCTAATACGCCTATGAAAATAAAGCCGTTGAAACAGGAACCATCACACATTCAAAAGGTTCAGCTTTTGCACATTCAAAAGGTTCAGCTTGTGATGGGGTCGTGTACTCTTTTTGCAAATGCAAGCACAGTTGACTGTCCCACCAGTGTTCTCAAATGGCACTTATGCTGTACTGTATGACCAGAAATTCCTTTGCTTCTGTTCTTTGTTTTCCGTTCTTCGACAGCAGTTGTG